>JAWWEW010000042.1:2734751-2879484 GCA_035583185.1 Anabacerthia variegaticeps
CCTGGCCTTGGACACTTCCAGGGATCCAGGGACAGCCACAGCTTCTCTGGGCACCCCTGCCAGGGTCTGCCCACCCTCACAGGGAAGGATTTCTTCCTGATACCCAACCCTGCCCTCTGGCAGTGTGAAACCATTCCCCCTGTCCTATCTACACCTGCTCATATTTCTAAACTGGCTTGTTTTGTTTGCTCCCCTTTGCCTTTCTCCTCCAAGTAACTACTGGCATGGCCCTGTTTGCAGGAGTCACTCTATAAAAATGGGTCACCTGGAGAATGGTGTGGAGGAGAATGGTGTCCAGCTGAGGACACTGCAAGCCTGGCAGTGAGTCAGTGGCTCAGGAGCACTGAGGTGCCCAGGCACATTTACCTGCAGGACAAGGATTTCAGGTACAATACTCTGTTTTTGTCAGGCCACTTCTGTAGTGAGTCACACTTTAGGTGCTGGGCAAACAGATCAAACACGGTTACAAAAACATGGCAATTAGAAATGAAACACGTGCCGGGTTCTCTTACAGCTCTGTGTGCCCCATGTCTGTCTGTCTGGACTTACAGACTTTGACACTGAAATGACAGCAGGCATGTTGTGAATATTTAAAGCCTAAGCTCACATCAGCATTTCCATTTAGGTTATCACTTCATGTTGTCTCTGGCATGTTACCTTCACTGCAAATGAGGTTTGAGATCTCCATCTGGTCCTGGTGGACAAAAGCTTTCTTAGAGAAAGGAAAGGCAGCCCCAGTGGTGGCTTCAAAGCTGTCGGGGTCTCCTGTGAGGATGGGAAAGCAGCTCTGAACCTGTTGGATTTTATAGCCCACAAAATACAAATGGGATCATCATTTCCATGTCACTAAGTCATTCTACTGCATCAGTGTTGGGTTTACAGTTGAACTCGATGTCCTTAAAGGTCTCTCCCAGCCTAAATGAGTTTGATTCCACTCTATTTATGGACAGATGATGCTCCATATCAATCCCTGATGCTGCCTGTGTTAATGGGGTGTCTCTGTGGTTTTTCCAGCTGTATCTGGAGCTACCTGGGGGCCGGGGAAGGTGCAGCACAATGGGGGTCCCAAGGTGAAGGCACCGTGATGTCACAGTGTCTTCCTACTTGAGACTTTAAATGACAATCATTTTATACATGATAGAAGAATATAATCTGTCCTATATCTGTGGCAGATTTAAAAATAGGCTTCTTCCAGTAATTTTCAATATCTTTCCCTGCACAAGTGGAGCTCCTAATGCTCCTCCAGGATGAAAAGCCCTGCACAGGTGCAGAACAGATGTCCTGCAGCCCTGGTTGCTGGGGATGCTGTTCTTCTCTTTCTGGGCTTGTGTGGATCAAAACTAGGGGCTGTTTTTATTTACATGGAGGACAGGCTTTGAGTGACACATCAAATGACCGAATTTTAGTGCGTGTTAGGAAAATTAGTTAATTTGGCTAGAGAAATCAAGATTCCCCATGGAGTTTGCAGGGTAGAACTTGCTTCAGATGGTTCATAAACAAAGGGATGTGTTGCTAGGATTGTGAAGTTCAATGGATTTTGCTTTTGCAACCCACTGTTGCAGTTTTACTCTTTCCCTTTCCGTCTGGGAGAGATTTCATTGCCCCTTATTTTTTTATGTTTTCCTTCTGGTTTTTTTATTATGGTTTTTTTCAAAATTGTTATTGTTTCCAACAACCCTAGCGGCAGGATTTGCATTTGCAGATGGTTTCAGGGGGCAGAAAAAATCCAATCAGATAATAGAGAAATAGTGAGTAACAGCTAAAGGTGTGTTGAGGAAGCCTGGCCAAACCAAAGGCATCTCTGCAGGTGTCTGGGCTGTGCATCCTTGGGCAGGTGAAGGTGGGGATCAGCAAGCAGAGGAGCACAAAGCTGGAGGAGAAGTGTGTCCAAGGCCATTCCATGGCACAACCTCCTCTCTTTCACTGCTACCCTTAGGCACGGATAAGTTTCTATATCAGAATGTCCTGGCCTGTCTCCCAATGCCATGATGTTCCTCAGTGACTCTTTGTATTTGTTCTTTGGCTGATGTTGCACAACAGATCAGGATTCCTTGCTCTTGCTTTGTTTGGACTCTTTCATGAATTGCATCCATGTGTCTGAGCCTTTTCACATAATTGGGCAATGTTTGCATTAAGATGAACTGTTCTCTCCTAAATGAGTGTGAGTGGTTGTTCCTTGCAGTCCCAGGAGTGCTGCTGTGAGGTACAGGACTCTGGCTTGGGACATGGGGCTGTGAGTCTGGGACACAGGGCTCCAGGGGAACATTTATTCCTCATGTTTTTCCCTGGAAGCAGCTGTTTTGCTCTTTAGGGCAGGACACTTCTATGCCTGAAAGCCATTTAGAAATCAGGGCAGTGCAGGATTCAGTAGCCTGCTTGTTGAGAGGGGCTTCTTGCCAGAACACATTGCTCTTCAGAGCTCTGTACTTGCAGTTTCATGTAAGGCTAAGGGCAGTGGATTTAGCACCTCAATCCAAGCCAGTTTGGACCTGGACACGTAAGGAAGAGCTCCTGTTGTCCTGGATAACGTGGTGGCAATACCCGTGAGCTGCCAGCCCCTCTTGGGCCAGAGAGGGAAGGATGGCTGAAGCTGCAAGGGGAACGTCCCTCCCATCCTTTGATGTGTGTGTGATTCCCTAACTAGCTTTGTCCAACAGGAATTATCCCTGAAATCCCTGATAAAATACTGATTTCATGTCTATTCCCAGAGGTGGTACCTCAGAGGGTTAGAACCTGAGCCTGGGGTCAGGTGGGACCCCAATTGTCATTCATGTGTTTGCTCTGCTCTCTGCACACCAGAGCACGAGCTACAACACGTCATAAGGTGATTGGGTTTCATAGGGGGGGTTTTTGGACAGTGGTGCTTTTATTCTCATTCAGTATCTCATCATTTCCCCTGCTGTATCTCTGATTTGTCAGAGTGGCTTAACACGGGCTTGTTCCCCCCCTCCTCTCACTTGCTGATATTTGTAAACACTTGTTTTGTTTGTATTGCTTTGTTTGGTTTGTATTGTAAGCACTGTTTTGGGGAAAGTGAAGGGTAAAGAATGAGGTTTTTGTATGCACTGAGCAGTGGAGATCACGACTGAAATGGCTATTAATGATTGTTCCCTGCATGCCAGACATGACTTTAATTTCTTACTAATTCCAACACTAGTTTACACTGGCAGCATAGTCTAGTCCACATCTCCTCTTCTAGGACCAGCCTAAACTCGGGTGTTGCCCCTGAGGTGCTGCTCCAAGGGCAGGATCAAGCCCTTGGTTGGTTTATAGCAGTATCTCTTGGTTTGGATTTCTAAATGTGGTTTGTGATTGCTTAGATTTGGTTTCCACAGAGGTTACTCAAAATTTAGTGGAAATGTTCCGTCTCTGACATTTGCATGACCAAAAATTGAGACATTTCAACCCAACAGTCGTGTTTGACAATGATAGTCATTAAGTAAGTGATTAGTTCATCTAGGGGAGTGTTGAGGCATGAAGAAGCCCAAATTTTGGGTGCAGATAGGCTCTGTTGAGCAGGGCTGTCATGCCCAAGGCAACCACAGGTTTTGCTTGTTTTCAGTAGTCTCCTTGAAATAACATTTCTTTATATCCGTAACAACGGGCTCCTGTTTCTTCTCTACCAGGGAGGCACTATCAGAGCTAGCAAGCACTAATTGGAGAGGGGGAGCGAGGGGAAAGGGCACAAAACCCAGGAAGAAGGAGGGGGAGAGCAGATCCCAGAGACTAAGCTTAATGCCCTCAGCCTTGGATGGAAAGGCTGCCCTTGCAGACCACAAACATGGCTCTTACTGTGGGAGTGAAGAGAGGAGAGACACGATAAGGCTGGTGAAGTCAGTGCAGTTGGTGCAATGAACCCTGGGCTGTTTCCCGGGATGCCTGACAGAAGTTTCCTTCTGTGGGAAAAATCAGGGACTGGAATAGGTCGGTCTCTTTTGCCACAGCAAACCTACACTTAAGCGTGATTAAAATGCTTTTGGCAAAGGAAATACCCTGTAGTTTAAGCCAAACATGGGGACATCCTCTCTGCCTCTGATTGATGTTATGGTGGTTTGTGTGGTGTACTATGCCCTGAACCGGGCCCAAGTCAATTAGGCACCATTTCAAAGTATTTTCTCATGCAGCCCAAGGTTTTGCTGGTGCCAAGGAAATCCGAGACTGGGGGAAGCGATAGCAGGAATGAATTGTGTGAGCGAGCACAGCCGGGCCGTGGGGTTAGCAGGCAGCAAGCACTGCAGGATTCCCTGCTTGAAGCATCAAGATGCCTGTTTCAAGTTGTGAGATTTAATGGCCTTTTTACTGACATCAAGTGTAGTATTGGTTTAATATCTGATACAAGCTCTATCAGGAAAGTGTATCCTCCCTTTGCAGGGGGACAAGGCGATCTAACTATAAAATGATCAGATCCTTACAGTTCTTTTCTACCCCTACACCAGGGGGGGTTTCTGCCCCAGAGACACCATCTAAAGCACATTTCCACTCAGCCTTTGGCTGTTTGAAGCTTTCAGACAATCACAGTGTGGGAAAGGACAGTCCTTACAAATCTTTCGCCCTTTCAGTCCCGAAATATCATTCCTTGTGATGGAAGAGAGTAATAACATGTGAGAGCACCATCACAAGCCAGCCAGCAAAGGAAATAACAGGGTGACCTTATAAAATCAGGGCCCAAAAAAACCACCCAATTATAGGGTTAAATGCCACTGAAGTAATGATTCTCCTGGTTTATCTCACTCAGGATACAGCGCCTTTTAAACCCAGCCACTGGGGACATGTGAAATGGTGCTTAAACCATCAGTGGAAGGTTCCTCTGTGTTACAGACATATTTCCATGTCTTCCAAAACAGCCCTGGAGTCTGGGCAGGCAAGGAGTGAGTTTAATGCCTTCTTTTGTAGTAGGAGATCTTTGAAACTCTTATTTGATCGCTTCCCTAGATTAGTATGATTCTGCACTGCTTTGGAGAAATGTGTTCCCCCTGCCCACCAACCTCCTCTCCCAAAGTGATAAGGCATCAGTAAACACTGTCTGAAACTCTGTACAGAACCTCCTCTGTACACATCTTTGAAGCAGAGCTGCATGAAGACCTCTGTACTGGCTGAAAATATCTTGCAAACTGATAAAGAAGTGCAGGTACAGCTAAAATCCACTGTGTAATGAGGATTAGTGAGCCTAAGGAGGTTTGTTTGGATTGAAGATTGAGTTGAAACGTGCGAGCCTTGGATTTGACCAGAAATAAGCTGAACTTGGATTTCATCAGATGCTGCATGGCCCCCTCCTGTCCTGCTCCTCCTCGCCCCACTCCACGTTTAGAGTAAATACTCAGGGCTCCTCGTTTTAAAAGGAGCTGTTTAATTTTCCCACTGGCCCAGGCTCTCGTTAAATACGCTGTGCTTCAGTACAATTCCTACAATTCCCCACTTTCCCAAGCAGCCCTCGGCTCTCTGCATCTCCCTACCTGTGTGCTGGTCTGGATTGATCTCAGATATGTGGGCAATTGCTCCGCCGAATACAGCCTGAAAGGACCCTGTTTGATCCAATGATGATCCCATAGCAGATATTCTGACTAATTGTATCCATGGAAATCAAGTGCACTTTAACTAATGAAAAAAAAAAGGTAGCGTGGTCAAAGCTTATTTGAAGAAATGACATGTTTTAAAACCTGACATGACTTAAAACAGAATCATATAAGTTCCTTTGCTAAAACACTTTCAGGATATATTAGGTATAACAATAGTTTTCTACATGAAAATGGCTTTGAAATCTTAAAAGAAAAGTATTTTAAAAGAAAAGAATTTTTGCGGTGCATTAAATTGGACGTGAATATGACAGATTTCAAAGACTGTCAAAATAACGAATTTACATCATAAATGCACAGGCTCCCTTTTTAAAGGCCTCTTCAACAACTCAGGAAGGCGTTTAATGGTGAGCAAGTTCAAAGTGTCATGGACTCCCACTGGTATAAAAAGGAGGCAATACCCACTATACTCTCTGTGTTTCAGATAATGTATCTGTCTCTTTTCAAGTTAATAAACTGCACTCCTGTCAAATTGCAGATAAATGAAAGCGACCAAGACATTGTTTTCCCCACATATTGCTAAGAAAGATATCTCCCAATATTTCTAAACGACCAGTATGCTAAAAAGAACTTGAAATGAATCCACCCTGCAGTTATTTTACAGCATCAAAGACAATGAAATTTCCACAGAGGCACTTTCTGAAGTTTTAAATGCTTTATTTCTGATAGCTGCTCATTAAGAAGCTTCGAAAGCTTTTTATTGTTTCAAAGGCAGTCATCTAAATTTTTAATCATTCACTAGTGCTATATGGTCACGATGTTACTCTCTAGCTCTAAAAACCCTTTTTTATTTTCTAAACAGTAATGTCAACATAACGTTTCCCTGAATAATTGTTAGGTACGGCCTTGCTCAAAGAGCAACTGTGAGGAGGGGAGAAAGAAAGGGGAAAAAAGGATTTTTCCAGCTCCCTTTTGCAAAGGGAGAGAAATGAGACACTTCAGGAAATTAAAACCCAGGACCAGCAGTTGACAGAGCTGGCCACCAGCTTAAAATGCTGCTCTTCTGGGATGGTTTTGCCTCGATCTTTTATAGTCAGGGAAGTTTTGTGGTGGGCATTTTTTAAGCTAACAATGATGCTCTGCAGGCTGATTCTTGCTCTGTGACACATGAGTGTCTTTGGGGATTAAAGAGGATTTAGGGAAATTTCCTGTCCCTGCCCCTTGGAATTGCCTCCTACCCCACCCACGGTGATCACCAGGGACAGGTTCAGCTGGTGGGGGATGTCATCCCAATCCCATTCCCCATGCCATGGTTGGCAGTGGGCACCAGCCCCTGGAGCACACAGAGTCCTTGTGAAGGAGCAGTGCCATGCCATGCCCACCAGCCTCTTGGGCTCATCCCAGCCTTTCAACTGGTTTTTCCTTGCTCCTCACTCCAGCATCATCAAAGACAGGATTTCTTTCTTTCTTCCTGGAACTGAAGGTTTGGGATGAGATTGCAGTTTATTTACTCTACAAACTTGTATTAGATTTCTGCTTCTAGAAACCACAGCCCAGGCTCTCTCCTCTTCAGGGACTGTGAATTTTCCATTCTCAGGGTTGGACTGAACCCATGTTCCAGCTCAAGGCTCTTCTCTTTCGTGTGCCTATATTAAAGTAGGTTTTCTTGGTTCTGGTACTGAAAAAAATCCAAGGGTGACTGGGAAGAGAAGTGGTGTCCTTAGCAGGTATTTGACAAGGCTCAGGAATCCCAGCCACCTTGGGAGCCAGCAGGATGTTGGGCAGATCCTTGCAGTGATCAAACCTATGGGATAGAATCATAGAACCTCATGGAAATGAGAGCTAATGTGTAAGTTGCTGTAAGAATCACATGTCAGAGAAGCAGATTGTGTTCTGTGGGCACTGTCCAGCATCCCTCTGTCTGCTGCCATGTAGTGCAGCTGTGAAGGACCTATTCCTGGAGCTTTTGGGCTCCAAAATCCTGTCTCACCACAGAAATCCCTGCAGAGCCTGCGCTGGGCAGGTATTGAGCTTTGTCCCTTTGCACTGAGGAGCTGATGCTCAGCCAGTGTTGGATGCCAGCACTGCCTTGGGAAGCCTCCACATCCTCTTTGCAAATCTTACATTTGCAGAACACCCTTTTCCTGTAATGATAAAAGCCTAATTACAACTGCCCTGAATCTTGTCTGAAAATAATTCCCACCCTGTGTCTGGGATGACCAAGGAAAACAAATGAGATGAATGAATAATAAAATTTGCAGAACATGTATTTTGCCAGAGAGAAAACAGATTCAGATCTGGATGTGCTATGTTTGGAGCTAAGTTTAGAACTGGCATTTTGGATGGACTTCCAAATATCGACATGCAGGGTCTCAGGCCTTTCTCACAGACTGCAAACATCCTGCCTTCTTGGCTGCTTTCATGTCAGGATCCATGCTCTGTTACCTTTCCAGGGAGAATTTAACTCTGGCCCTTCATGTAGGAAGAGCCAAGGGCTTTGGGAATAATTAAAAGCTTCATATGCTACCAGATCATTTGGCCTATCTTTGAAGCATAAAAGGAGGGGATGGAGGAAGATGCAGCTCTTGCATCTGTGAAATTCTTTCCCATTGGCAACATCCCTACAAAGTCATAATTAATGGGGATATTCCAGTTCAAGCTGTAAGTTCATAGGCATTGGCTTTCCCAGACTCTGAGGTCCCTGCACTTGGAGGGAGATCCCAGTGCAGCGACCTGGGGCCAGGGCTGGATTTAAAACCACGGCTCGGAGGAGTGTGTTGGATCCAAACAAGCATGGCCAGCAGCAGAGCTTTTCCATTTGGTTTTCCTGGCCTGGGGCACTCTCGGGGATGCAGGGTGAGGGAGAGGTCCCCCAGACACTGCCTGTGGCATGGTGGGATGCTCTGCTCCCATCCAGGTATCCAGGAGCTGTTCCCATATGACCCAGCAGGTCAAAGGGAAGCCACTTGGATGTGTTTGATGCTCCCTTGCAGCGAGTGTAGCTGCACTGACTTTGGGCGAGGGACTCTCGAGTGGGACCAGACCCAGAGCAGCCCTGCTCACTCTGAAGATGGAAATGTGAATTCCTGCCCCCAGGATGTGTCTCCCCGTGCCATTTGGTGCCCGTTTCTGTGTTGTAATTACCAGCCCGGTCCCTGATGGCCATAAAGCTGTCCTCGGCAGGCTGTGATGGATGAGGGGGTGTTGTCAGAGTGGGCTGCTCTGGGGAGCGTTGCTAACTCGCTGGCATGTTCCTTGAGGTGATGCTCTGCTGCCCCATTGCTTCAGAGTGAGCCACAATTCCCCCCTGCTTTCACTTCCCAGCCAGGCTGAGGCTCTGAGACTGGTGCTTTCAATGCTGATGTCTAAAGAAAAGATGTTGAACCCTTTCCTTGAAGCAGAGAGTTTACCAGAGGCAATAAGGCTCTAGGTGGTCAGTTATAGGAAATGCCATCTCTATTTATTATTCTAAATTACTTGTTCATGTCTTTGTACCTTATTTCTTCTCTCAGGTTATCCTGAAAGAGTTAGATTTCAGTATTCCATCAATGCTGGCAAATTAACCCTGTCGTATGGTATCATTTCTCTTTCCTCCTAACTTGGGTGATTGACTAACAAAATACTTAAAATACTTATCTGAAATGTGCTTTTGGGTAACATTTAAGGGTTTAAACTTCAGACTTTATTGGAGAGCCTGCCTGCTGCTAAACTCTGAGCAATCCTGCAAGACACCAACCCAAAGCACCTGGTGTGATATCACCCTGTGCTGTCGGGGTGCCTTTCCAGCATGACTGACTTGTCTCCATGGGTAGTTGTGGAGGGTGGGATCTGTCTCTTTTAACTTAGACAGAACCAGACTTCTACCAGATCAAATTAGACATCTTGGCTCCCTCTGCAATGAACAGACAGAGATTGTGCCCCAGAGGGATAGGCCCCAGCCCTTAGAGAGACGTTCAAGGGAGGTTTGAGGAGATGCCCCGTGGTGATGTCCACTCTCCACTGAAGATAGGAGTTGCCTACGTGACTGGGTAAGACCAGACACCTGACTGGCATGTGGCAGGATGGATCCCAGCTGCAGGCACACATTTTTAAAGGTATTTATGTGCCTAAGTAATCAGAAGATGCTTTGCAGGATTTATGTTCTTCAGTTCCAGCAAAATAAGTGAGATTTAGTTTAGGTAAGGCAGATATTTTGGAAATTTGATGTCCTCTGTATTCATTTAAACACTTCAGAAGAATGTGTGCCTGAATGTTCTCTCAGAGTAAGGTCAGATGTGGCTGATGGACATTTAATATGTCTGATATTAGTGTGAACCTCAGGAAATAGCAAACTTGTACTTCAGAATGAATACTTTATTCAGAAGAACTGAAGATAGAGCCTTTCCCACTGCTTTGGAGTGATGTGTTCCTTCCCACCATGGTGTCAACTACACCATCCCACCTTGACGGTAAGGAGGGAAGGCAGCATGGCCTGAGTCCAGTTTTATCTTGGGATATACAGGGCTAAATAACTCTCTATTCCCTGTATAGAGGCTAGATATTTCTTTTTATTCTTAGAACACCAGGAAAAGGCACTGTCAGCCTTGACTTCCAGCTTCAATCACATCCCTCAACTGCTAAGCTTTGTTTCAGAAAGGAGACAACTTTGTGCTAACTCATAAAAAGTCCAAAATAACAAAAGGAAAGAAACCCTGAACAAAATCCCTTATGTGCTCTGGTCCAGACACCCCTTCTTGAGTTGTAATTTGTGGCTGTCTGAACACTTTGGATCTGCAGCACTGATTTCCTCACTCCTCCCTCCCCAGGGCCTGGAGAGGGGCTGCTCCTGAAAATGCTGATCCTTCCTTGAAAGCTGGAGGGGGAATAAATAACCAGCAACCTGACAAACCTGCATGAAATTCAGACACAGCAAAACTCAACCCAGTGGCTGGAGGCAGCTGCTCTTTCCTCTCTTGGTGGTTTTCATGC
This sequence comes from Anabacerthia variegaticeps, assembly GCA_035583185.1. Lineage (NCBI taxonomy): Eukaryota > Metazoa > Chordata > Aves > Passeriformes > Furnariidae > Anabacerthia > Anabacerthia variegaticeps. The sequence continues at coordinate 2,745,233 of JAWWEW010000042.1, forward strand.
CTGTACTGCTGCTTGTGGGAGCTGTGCTGCATCTGCAGGTGTGTCTGTGTGTTTGGATCCAGCTGTGCTCCTTTGCAAGATGGCAACGAGTCACATCTGGTTCCCCTTGATTACAGTGCTGGGAAACCACCTTGTTCTCATTTTGAAGTAGCAAAGATGGCAGAAGGTCCCTTTTTTCCACGGTAATCAGTTCTAGTTGGAGGGTCCTTTAAACCTGCAGACAAAAGAATAGCAAAATCCACGAAGCTGGAGCTTCTGAAAGTCAGGGCAGAAATAAGTGGAGAAGCTTTTGTCCAGAGCACAATTAATCATCACAACCTCCTTTTCAGATGTACAGTAGGTTTTCTAGGACTCAGGGCCTTTAAATAATGACTGATTACAGCTTAAAGTTGGATTCAAGGCAATCAACACGTTACTGGGCAAAAGATAAGAATTGTTGCAAGGAATTCATAGCAAAGTGTGACACAGGTTACCTGTACCCCAGCATGTTTTAAACACTGCCTGTAGGATCCCCCCATGGATGGGTCTAACCTGGGCTCTCAGCACCCCAGGGCTGATGTTTCCCCTCCTGAGGATGCTCACAGCTTGCTGGTCCCATGTGTGGTGATTCCTCTCCAGGCTTCCAGCAAGGTGTGTCTGAGGCTCCACTTTACCTCCCCAGCTCCAAACTCCAGCTCAGGACACAGCATCACTTCCTAAGCCCCTCCTGCAGCAGAGCTCCTCACCCCCACAGTGGGATATACCCATCAAACTAGAAGATGGAGCAGATGCTGTGGTGGTTTATTGCATTTGTGTATCACTTGGCATGAAGTGCCTTCATGATTTTTGTGTTTGACTAAGCATTTTTGTAGGGAAAGTAACTTTAAGCTGGAGTTTAGTTATAGGGTGCTGATCTAGACCTGATGATCTGTGTAGGCAATTTTGAGTCCAGCTTAGCTCTTTGATGGTCACCCAAGCTCCTGAGCTATCAATTGTCTATCAAATAAGCATCTCTGAGGGTCTCATGAGGTAGGAAATAGTAGAGGGTGTGGGTTAAATAGGAAGGAACTCTCTGAATTCTGGCCTTGCTGGACACCAAGCACAGCATGGGATTGGCCAGTGTTTGAGACAGAAGGAAAAGTGGGGATATGAGAGGGTGAAGATTCATGTTATTTCTCTAATTCAGTGCTCAGCCACTGACCAGACATGTAACTTAGGCCAACTGCTGTGTTAAGCTCCCTCTGGAGAACCACAGGTTTGGGCTTTTTCCTTTTCCTTGCTTCTTGTTAAAAGAAAAAAAAAAAAAAGCTGGAACACCCTCCCTGGAAAACCAGATGTGGCATCTTGAAGCAGAGTCTTTTTCTGGTAAATAAATTCCGCAATGAAATCAAACCAAACAAAGCTAACTAAGCTCGTCCCGCTGCTGAAGAGTTTTGTTGGGGTTTCAAACATCTTTGTGATGATTCTGTTCTTTTGCTGCTCTCCCAGTGCCATGTCGAAACAGTACATGACTTGAAAGCCTGAAAGTCATGGAAGGGGGTTGGAGGAGGAGGCAAATACAAAGCAGGTTGTACAGACGGCTATCGGGGGGATGAGGAGGGTTTTTTTTCACAAGCCCCAGTAACCACATGAAAGCCCTTTAAAAAGTAACAAAACCATCTTCTTCATAGCAGTTCTAGTAGTGCAGGTAGTAAAGGCTGGTATTAATTACCTGATTGAGCTTATTGCTGCAGGTGGCAGGCAGGAGCTGGAGTGCTTGGGTGGCCAGTCACACTGGTTTCCATAAAGCTCACATGGCACCTTGTCTACCCCAGACTCCTCCTGCAGCCCCACAAGGAGACACAGAGCAGGTCTCTGGAAGACATTGTGCTCCCAGAGGAGCCTGGCCTGGCTTCCTGGAGCCACCTGGATCCAAATGTGTGCAGACAGGAGTGTCTGCCTGTAAACCAGCCCTGCTGGAGAAGGAATGGCTGGTGTGACACAAACAGCAGCCGGCTCGGTGGGTGCTCCAATTAACAGAGCCACGGCGATGGCGAGTTCATTACAAAAGACACACAGACATCTGCAGGGGTCTCGAAATAATGACTCCTTTTATCTGGTGATTGGCAGAGGTGGGGTGACAAGGATCTGCTGCTTAGCATAAACTGACTTTTTCTTCCTTTTTTTTTTGGATATCAACAGAAAACATAATGTGGGCACTGAAGAACAGTGGCTCGGGGAGGATGGCAGGGCTGCTTTGCTTTAGCATGGTCTTCCCAAAGTGCTAACCCTTGGGCTTGAGGAGGGAGTCAGCATTCTGGTCTCCACCACTCAAGAAAGCTGCTGGTGCTTTCTGAGGATGGGTTTTCCCTGCAGCCCTGGCGTGTCCTTGGCAGCTCCTGCACTGACAGGGACCCCGGGCTTGCCCAAGTGTCTCCTGCCTCGTTACAAGCTGCTTCAGTCTCTCTGGTCAGATCTATCACCAGCACTGCCAAGGCATTGCTCAAAATGTGGAATACTGGCAGAAGTTCTCTTTGGAAGTGTCCTCCCTTCCCAGGGCTGTGCAGCCCTTCCATTGCTGGATGCTTTCCTAAAGGCAGAGCCACTTTGCATCACTTTCAGCCTTTTTAGTCTCTCCGCCTTGGGAAACATCCTGAAGCTCTCAAAGGAAATAACAATTTCAGGGCTGTGCCCGTCCAAATCAATCACTGGGACACCCATAGGGAAAAGATTTGTGCCAGTTCAGGTTTCTCATGAGTCTTCTGAGATCTCTGAGGTTTTACTCTAACTTATTTTTCTTATGCTAGGCCCAGCAATAGAAAATAAGAAGAGGCTATTAGCTATTTGATAATTATACTCTGACCTTTTACAGTACTTTTCAGTTACAGACTTCAAAGCCATTTGCAAACTTTTGTGAACTAAGTCTCAGCATAAAGAAGTGCCACCTTATTTTTCAGGGCAGAAAAGTAAAGTGTTTTCCCAAAATATATGAGAAGCTGAGCAGGGATTAGAGCCCAGACCCCCAGCTCACAATCCCTTGCTTTAACTGCCAGCTCAGCCTTTGCTCATTCTGGTATGGGAAAAGCAATTGGGAATAAGAAGCTCTTACTGGGGCAGGCAGTCTGTGGGGGATAGAGTTACAGTTTTTACAATAATGTATTATTTAGGACTGGGATGGATTTGAGATGGGCTCAAGCTGCAGATTCAGAGGCACTGCTGGGATTGAATACTGAAAACCCCAGAGTGGAGAAGCGTTTGAGCTTTGGGATCTCTTGCTGTGGATTTTCAGGGATGTCTGTTCCAGAGGTCTGAGGCACATCTTCTGCAGCACTTATCTCTTGCCCTCAATATTTATTTTACCATTCAGGAGGAGAGATGGGAGGGTTTTCTGTGCTGTGCCATTATGATCCCTCCCTCTTATTGACCAACTCAAGCAAAACTATTTACAGATCTAATAGAAAGGGCAAAACTTTCTCATTAAAATGTGGTTTGTATGTGGCTTCTGCTGCATTGCTGCTTATTTGGAATGTGTGTCAAAATAGGATAAAAAAAGGGAGACTGATGTGTTTTATTTGGTCTTTCATTTGAGGCTTGCTAGCTATTTTCAAACTGAACTTAAACAGGAGGCCACAAGAGTTTAAACCTGATTAAAAGGATGCAGGAGAACATGAAATGCTGCTCTCCAGAAGCTATCAGGCTCCTTGTTAATCTGTGCTGACGCCTTTTGAGCATCAGGGTTAAGAGACAATAAAGAACATGGGGCAAACGGGATCAAGACAAAAAAAGTGAATTAGTGAATTAATGAAGAAAGATCTTGAGAAAAACGTCTTTGATACCTAAAAATAACTAATAGTGTGTGTTAGTTTAAAAGCATGTTTTCAATGCAGGGATAAGTGCACGCAGCAGGGAAGGAAATACAAGAGAGAGGCTGAAGTAGAGAGTGTAGAGGGTGAATTTAACTGACAAAAGATCACTAGAGCCTGTGGTATCACGTTTAGAGGGTTAAAAGGCTAAACATCTTCGTATTTAATGGAAGATGCTCCTAGAATTCTCAAAAGCAAAGGATGGAGAGAAAATCTGCTGCCTGGGAACTTGAAAGAGATGCACTTTTGAGCCCAGAGCCTGGAAAGCTGCAAATCTATTCAGTGGGGAGACCCAACAGATCTATTTCTTCTCTTTAGCACTGCAGGAAGAGCCTCTGTCCCGGGGGATTTGCCATCCCTGAGGCCATTCCCAGGGGTGCTGCTCACCCTGTGCTCAGGCTCCATGTCCTGCTCCGTGTCCAGGCCACTCCAGGGTTAACCCACCTGCATCTTAGGCTTGGTTGAAGAGCTTTTAGGGCCTTTCAACCCTTACTCATAGACAAACAGTCTTCTTGACCAACAAAGGAGGAGGAACCTTAACCAAGGTTTGTTTTGCCAACAGCATGTCAAGGCCAGCTGAGCCGTGTCTTTGGGTTTGGAGTGAAATACTTCATACCATGTTGTGAAAATTGCTTTGGGTGTTAATCAGACTGGAGTTTGCAGGGTCAGGACCAAACTGAATGATTATAATTCAGAAAACTATGATAATTTGCTGATGGTTGCCTTTGCTAGAATTTTACCACTCACTATTTGAATCAGAAAGCCACCTTTTTTTTTGTAGGGAAGGCATGCTCTGTAGGTAACCTGCCCTCTCAGAAAACCAATAAAGGATGTTCTTGGAGAACAAAGATTTAAGGATGCTCCATAGAGAGGAATAACAGGAACAAAGCTGTGCCATACATTCAAATGGGCAAAACTGCTTAAGGCAATCCAAATGCATTTTTTTATTAGTATTGTGTTGTGATGCTAAACAGAAAATGACAACTGCGAATAAGATAAAGGTCTTCATTGAGCATGAAAAATTCAAATTGTTACTTAAAGGAAAGATTTATATTTTTTTTAAACATCATAAAACATTTATGATAACGTTTTACAAAATTAGGAAGGAGAGAATTGGCTTGAAGTCTTCTAAAAGCATTAAGTTTTCATGTTGTTGTTCAAAGCAATGGTTAAAAAGCAAGAAAAGGAAAAGGTCTAGAAGGCATGAATATAGATAGTTGAATATATATTTGACAGCTTTATCTGCGGATCAGAAATCTGGAGCTTGAACGAATTTAGGGCTGAAAGAAAGTTTTATCTGTGGGTTAGACTGAGAATTTCCAAATGATTAATGACTGAGGCAGAGAGTGAACTTTCCATGCTGCACAGGGAGGAGAAGGGTCATTCCCAGTAGGCAGTGGATACAGCCAAGCCCAGGGATGAGGCTGCTCACTGAAACCAGTTGCTGAAAGTTCAGGGAAAACCTTAGTGTCTCATGAGAAACTGCAAGGTTTAAGTGTCTTTAGGCACCTTTGCACTAAGTTTTGCCTCTCTGTAAAACAGCTGGAGCAAGAATTATGCTCCAGGGAAAGGCTGTGGAGGTGGTGAACCTGCTGAGGCCAGCAGGTCTCTGCTGCCTCATGGGGAGGCACAAACACGAGGACCTGCAAACCATTCTCTGGCAGCTGCTGCTCTGGGCTTTGGGGGTCCCTGTGCCTAAAGGGCTTTCCCCAGGGCAGGATCAGGGCTGCAAACCCTCAACGCAGGCCTGGATGGGGAACTGCCCCAGCTAGGATGTGCTGGAGAGATGACATTCAGCGAAATTGCAGGATATCAGGAAAATTGGAAATGACTGCCCGTGGGAGCGAGGAGGAGTTGGGATGCAGGGAAAACCATAAACCTATTGAGAACACAGTGATATCCCATCTCCCACCGTGCCAGGGGGTCCTGACACCCTGGACAGCCCAGGAGCTCGGGCAGTGCCCCTGCCCTGTCCCTGGCAGGCAGGAGAAGCCCTCCCCTTGCTCTGAAGGCAATCAGCTCCCTCGGCGCCCACCCCGACAGGAGCAGCAATTTGTTCCTTTTTTAAGCGGAATTAATTGTGGCACAGGAGCAAACGCGAGCACTTCAAACGAACCGGTGACTCCGACTGGCAAAGTTGGCACTTGGAAAGCAAACACGAGCAGCAGCAACATGGTTGTGTGTCATGCTGCACTCGGAGAGAGACTTTTGAAATCCCAGCTCCGCTCGCTCCGGTCGCCGGAGCGGCGGGAAACCCGCTCGCTGCATTTTGCTGGTTAGTAATTACATTTTTCATATTTTATTTATTTCCTCAAAAGAAACAAGTAATTATTACACAATACTTTCCCCATACCAATTTGGAAGATTTATCAATTATAATCTAGGAGAACGGCCCCGTGTTAGACTTCAAATGCGTCTCATTAAAGATTTTTATTTTAGGGAGAGTGGTGGAAAAACAAAGAACTGCTGCGCTGTTGTCTTTTACTTCCCTTTAATGTCGGGTTCAGAAGTAATGATGTTGGGAACAATCATTCTTCAAGCCTCTGTATTCTTGTGTTTACTCATTAAACACGAGAACCAGGTGCTCTCACGGGGAAATGCTCATTCTAACATTGGCTTTAGAAATCAAAAGTCTCTTCACTTTCACTAACAAGCACAGCTTCGCAGGGAAGGGACTGGGAAAACAGCAAGCAGGACCTGCTTTAAAAATGGAATATTAGTGCCCAGCCCACAGAAGTCGTCCTGAGTTTCCAGAGAGATTGGTGGGAGGCGTATGATTATACAGTGCCTGATGCTTGGTGTTGGTGTTCAGAGCTCCTTGAGCTGCTCCTGGTGAGAGAGGGGCTCTTTTAGGAGCAGCAAAGGTTGTCTTCTGCTCTCATCATCCTCCAGAGGTACCTGTCCATCTCCACTGATAAGCCAGGGTAACCAGCTCCCTTGATTACGCAGGATGAATATCTCTGTGAAGGGACTTCAAGCTCTCTGATATCTCATGAGCTGTTCAGTGGTCTAAGTGTGGACATGTCCTGCCATTTTGGACTCCTGATGTCACACAGGAGATCTACCCAGCTGGTGGGTGCAGCACTGGCTGGTGGGAGATGGAGTGTGCAGAGGTCAGGGAGGTGCCAAGGGCACCTCAACCCTCCATCTGCTCCCCCATGTTCCAGCAGAGCTCCAACCCAGACATTCTGGCAGGATGTTGTGAGGTCACATCAGGTCTTGGAAGAGAGAACAGCTCTTGTTTCTGGGGGAAGATCCCTCCGATTTCTTGGAGGTTTTGTAGGCAGAAATCAGGACCCCGGGGTGCACGTCCAGGCTGTGAAACTTGAGTTTCTCTGTGATCTGTACCCAAATATTTGCAATTTGGTGCCAGTGTTAGCTATGAACCAATCACTTTTGACTCCTGTGGCAATGAGGGAACAGGAAAATTCAGGATTAAGATCTCAAGCTGATTTTCTTCCACAAGTTTATCATACATAGCATACCTGGGAATGCCCCATGGGGAAACATCTTATCTGTGGTATGGATGTCACCACCAAGGGTGGGAGGGAAGGAGGGAAATGCCCTTCCTTTGGGTGGATGCACAGAAGGTGGCATGAGGGCATCTGCACAGGAGGCAAAGAGAAGAACTGCTGTGTAATGACCTTGTCATGTAGAAAAGCCCTTGGGTATTTTGCTGGAATGCTGAAAACTTTCATACTCCTGTGGACTGAAATTTAAAAAATAAAAAATATTATTTTCTGTTAAGTAGAAAACTTCCATTTCTGCAGTAAATGCTTTTCTTTTTTTTTTAACTCATCCTAATTTTAGCTCCACATTGGTGAGGCTCAGGGCTGGACCTTCATCTGTGCAGGTTTGCAGCAGTGCCTCTCCCAGGCTCTGAGTGACAGGAGTGGCACAGGCAGCCCGTGCTCAGGGCGCCAGCCAGTCCCTTCAGGAGCCAAACCTCCATCAATAATTATTCAGATTGTGGAACTGCCCTCCATGGAATTTGCTGGAGGGCAGTTCCCACTCCCGGGCACTGCACAGCTCTGCTGGCCGAGCCCCCACACCTCCCAGCCTTGCCATTGATGGAGAACCTGAGGATGTGTGTTAAAAGCTGGGATTGCTGCTCTCCTGCTTCCAGCCCACCTTCACAGAGCCACTCGCTTAAACTTTTTACTTGTCCTGCAGGAAAGCCTGTTAGTGGGAAGATATCAAGGGGAATCTGTGTAGATCTGATTGGCAAGCTGTGTTCTTAGTTCTTGGAGCTTTTTTGAGTCGTCGTCTTTTCCCCAGCAGTGCCTTTTAATTCTGGTTTTATAGCTGACCTTGTTACTGTTGTTAGTACAGTTTTTCCCTTTCCCTTTTTTTCAGCGTAGCACTTCTGTAAATGTTTTTGTTCTTTGTTCTAGTTCACTGTCCCTTTGAGGTTCCCTCTGATGTCTAGTCAGTGGCGTGTTTTTGATAAATTCTTTCCTAGCTGGTGCATCTTCTCTCCAGGTATCAAAAATCAGGGCAATGGTTATTGAAGGGACGCTCATTAGAGTGATACACGATTTCACTGCTGCTGCTGGTAAGGACTGGGTGCCTCTGAGTCAACAAATGGGCCAGCATTTAAACAAAGAGCGGGAGACCTGCCCTTTGAGACCCACCAGGTACCACCCCAGCCGAGCACGGGGCCTTTGAGTGCAGGGCTTTGATTGCCACGCTGTGGTGGGAGAGCAGGATGCTCTGCAAACTGCCTGTCACACACGTCCCACCCACAGCCAGGTCCCACACCTGCCCACTTGGGGACACAGAGGTCTCCTGCACGCTCTCATGCAGCCAAACTGGGCTTGGGGGGTCAGGGGAAGGACTGAAAGATGTGGAACAGGGCAAAATGAGCTGTCTTGTACCTCTTTGCTTGCCACAGTGTGTGTGAAGGGGGTGGTGAGGTGGGCACTAGGCTGGAAAGTTCCAGAAGTCCTGCTGGCACAGCAGCCATGCTCTGGCATTGGCTTCTCCATGGGAAGCTGAGCTGGCTCTCACCCCCTCAGTGGGTATGCTGACCTGAACCAAGTCCTTGGCTTCAACCTCAGCCCAGCCAAACAGTGTGTTCTGCAGCAGAACCCGAGTCACACGCAGTTCAAAGGGCTCAGTGTAAAGCTCTGCCTCCCTGGGAACCCTCTTTTTTGTCAGCCTGTCCCCAGGCACCGAGATCACCCACCACACAGAGTACTTGTGAACATGATGTAAGATTTGTTGCATCTTCTTGAAGTCCTCTGTGGACAGAGAGCAGAGCAGGGAGGACCAGCAGCTCCAGGTTCCTTGTGCCAGCCCAGTAGGGAACTGGGGAATGTGGGGATCCTCATGAAAGGGAAACCAGCAGTCCCACCTCTGTACTTTCCCAGCACAGACCTTTTGTCTTGGATTATTCGGGAACCTTTCTTGTGTTGTGCATGGTAAATAGGCTTCCCTTTTCTCTTATGTTGGAGGTTTAACGAGGCAGAGGGCTTTGTTCTCGTTACAAGCCCGGCAGAGAACAGCTCCGAGGTTTGTTTACACCAAAGGGCAAGGGCATAATGATCCTTGTGCATCATGCAAGGGCTTGCAACAGGAAAGGTAATGTCTAATGACCTTCATTTCTTAAATGCCTTCCAAACTCCTCCTCAGACACTAGAGGGTGAAGCTCTGCAATTCCGCTGAAAAGTAAGTGACAGAGGGAAAATGAACCACGGAAAGGTCAAAGACAGTGTCTGAGCCAGGAGACTTGGCTGCTTTGATTATGTCAGCGCTGCCCTATATTCTAAGAACCTTTAGGAAATTAAAGAAACTCTGAGCTGGATAAAGTTGAAGTTAAAACCAAGTTTGAGTGGCCTTTGGCGATGCCTTTTGTACTTCTGAACTCTTGCAAGACGCTGCCCCCTGACCAGGCAGGCCCCCCTGGCCGTGCTGAGGATCCAGCAGGAATTCTGCTGGAGTCCAACGTGACACACATTCCCGGGACCGTCAGCAAAGCAACTCAAACAAGACAGCCTTAAAATAAACTCAACCTTAAATTCTCTTCATGGTTTCACTTCAGGAATCAAACCAGCTGCCAAGTGCAAGCGCTGGAAGTACATCCCTTAATTTCACATTAAATTGAGCTTGTTGCAACTTGATGGGCATACTCCAAGTGCACCACCACTTTGTTCTGACTCTAATTCGCTCATCCACACCTGCCTAAACTGCTGGTGACTTTCTCAGTTGGATGCACAAGTCCTGGTGTTGAGCTGTGTCAGCAAACACTGCGCCTTGTTGCTTTAAAAAGGTTGCAAAATGTTTGTTTGGTGCCAAGGAACAGGCTTCACGCAGCCAAAAATGAAATGCAAATAGGAGGTTTGGCCCATTGCTGGTGAGGCTCTTCAAAGCAGGGCTCCCCTTCCTGTGATGTGAAGACTTTGAGATGGAATCCCCCCAAGCAAGAAGAGCTCTCAGATGGGGTGCCAGCACCTGGTAAAATCAAAGCTTTGAAGATGGGCCTCCCCATTGATAGATGTCTTTGCATAAGTATCCTCCTATCTTCTCTGATGCCTTTCCAGTGTCAGCAAACTGGAAGCTACAAAATCAGGAGCGGATTGGGATCCCTGTGATGCTCCCTCACTGGAACAGCAGGTCCTGGGTTTGCTGGAGGCAACCACCCAGCCGTGCAGATGGATCCCACTGACCTCCTGGGTGACTAAGGGGTCTGGCAGGTGAATTCTGGCAAGTCTTGCTGGGGAGGTTGGAGATGTTGCTGCACCTCCACTTCCCCTTCCATCTGTGCCACCCCCTGCCTGTTCCTCCCCTGCAGGGCAGGCAGAGGAAGATGTGGAGGGGAAACCCAGCAGTTTCACAGTGAGGACAGAGGGAGGGAGGGAGAGTTCTGTGCCAGGCTCTGCAGGGCTCAGTCTTTGTTCCCCTGTGCCACAGGGGCAGAGCAAGGAGAGAATGGGGCAGTAGCAGCACTGGAAGCTCTTGCAAATCTCTCCTGCTGCAGCCCTAACATGCAAAATTCTTCCTGTACCTTCCCAAGGAATATGATGGGGTGGCAAATGAGGGCAAATGCCACGACTTGTCTTCACTGTGGCATTGTGGTGGCTTCCACTGGAAGAGAGATGCTTTCACCCAACTGCTCCCCTGACTTTCTCAAAACGAGAATCAGTCACTTCATCTTCTTCCCAGAAACAGCCTCTGCTCCAACTCCTCGGGCTGTTCTTCACCAAAGCAGTGCTTTCCCTGCACTAGGCAGGGCATTACCTGGCTCACAAATCATTTTATTATTATTATTTGATTGAGCCCCCTTTTACTTTAAAGTCTGACCTGCCAAATTACAAGGAAAAGTTGTTTTCTGCTCTGAATTCTCTCTTTCTTATAGAGGAGCCTTAAAGCTCTCATTTTTCCTCATCCCCAAAAGATTTCTACTAACAAGGTAATAAGAAACAGAAAGAAGTGAGGTTTCATCTCAATTTTTCATCTTTTCCTCTAATCAAGCAACACTCCCTGACACCCTGTACTACCTGTCTTGGAGCCTGTTTTGGGGTGAGGGTTGTCCTCTGGCCAGGAAGGACGGGGGTGGAAATAAAAAGAAAACCCTCAGGCTCTCTCTGGGAAGAGGAACTGGGAAGGGCAGTGGTTTGGGCACACAGGCCAGGAGAAAGGTGTTGGCTAATGAAGTGTCCATGCAAGTCACTTGGTCTATGGATGAAGGGTAGGAGGAGTCCATGTATCACCTGGTTGTGTTCCTTACGAGACCAGTGTGGTCTGTGTCCCTGAGAGCGTGGCTGATAAGAGATATTGCTCCTCTGCTTGTTTCTCCAAGTCCTGGAAGATCCAGTCTTCCTAACTTTGGGATGCCTTGGGAGGGAAGTGGATGTTTGCATTGGAACACCCAGGAGAGGGTCCTGTGGGAGGAGGAGGTCCCTTCCAGGGTCTCTCATGAGGGGCACGGCTGCTCCTTGGTCTTCACAGAGGGAAGCTCAGCTGGGTTACTTTTATCATTTCAAAATGTTTCCCTTCTGAGCAAGAAATCCAGTGCTTTTGTCCACCAGAGCCCAAACTGGAACACTCTGTTATACATGAAACTTTAAGTATGTTAAAACTGCATATTATAGTCTTAATGAATGATCTGTTTTAAAAGGGGGGAAACAGTGAAGAATTGCTGGCGTAAGTGTGGAATAAGATTTTTCAAAGGAATTACCCCAGCCAAGGCCCAGGATAAAAGTATTTTCAATAATAGCATTAGACCAAGAAGCAGCACAGCAAGAAATGCCAACTGTAGTCTCTAAATGCTTAAGCAACTTGAAATCTAAAGATGAAAAGGCACTGTACACTATTTACTCTTCTTAATGCTGAATTGTACAGAAGTACATTTATATTTTATACCTCTTTGAACTGGGAAATATGTATAATTCCCACAAGAGGATAAAGTATTTTTGCACTGAAGGATTAGAGAGGTGCTGTTTAAAAGACAGTTTCAGGTGCAGCTCTGAAAGGGTCTTTGACAGTAGGTCTGGTCACTGCTCTTGTGCTTTCATTAGTGCCCAGGATTCATGGATCACATGGGCATTTTGTGAGGGAAGGTGAACATCAGCAGTCCCAGCAGATCTTCAACAAATTGCTGTTATTTGAAGGCAGAGTTCTGCTTCAGAATCGAGGTGCTGACAGATGCTTTGAGTGCTTTCCAGCCTTTGTGGCAGTCCCTCCACGGTGACCCACTGGACCTCCTCCCTCCGTCCCTCGGACCCGCGGGCTGGGAAGTGCTGGCACTTTTGGAATGTTCCCGTTTGAACCCAACCCATCATGTCCTCAGATGCATCTCTCTGTCGGGAGGTTATGAGCACTGACAAGCCTCTGGTAACACAGTCTATCATTTGAATAAGGCAACTGCTGTGTGCTGCAGGTGAGTCCTTTGTGGTCACGCTCGGAGGACGGCGCGTGCCTTTAAACTTTAACCTTTCTCGTGGTGCACAAAGGGGACACAAGGCAAATAAAAGCCAAACAGTTCAGTTTGCACCACCACTTAACACGTTCTGTCGCCTCAGCTGGAATGGCTGGAAAGGGATAGTGCCCCTTCTGAAACAAGGCAGTGCCTGAGTCAGTTTTATTCGATTGAATGTGTCATCAGATCCAACCACGAGCTTAAGAAGGCCAGGAATGTTTTCCTGGGGTGACAGAATCGCATTTCTCTGAAGAGCTGCTGTCCCATGACGTTGCTGGGTTTGGGGCAGGGTGGCCGAGGGGGTGCCAGGCGGGCTCAGCCCATGCCCACTGCTCTCCACCCACGCTCCCGTGGGCTTGTGTTGGGCTAATTGTGGGCATTTAGGGTTTAGGGCATTTAGGGCTCCATCACTGTGGATCCACCACTCAAAGCCTGCTCTGGCCATGGGATCGTGCTGCTGGGAGGGAGCAGGGCTCTGCCTCCTTCAGCCCAGGGCACTGCTGGGAATGGGGATGGGGGCAGTGGTTTCTAACCAGCAAATACCAGTGTGAAGCCTCCATTGTACCAACCCATGGTGGGGAGGGGGAGAGGAGCAGATAATGAGCTACTGCATGATCAACTGCAAGAAGAAGGTATAAAAGATAGAGACCATTAGAAAAGAACAAGGCTTTAAATGCCATCTGAGATTTTAGCTGAAAAGGCCTTTATTAGGTTAAAAAAAAAAAAAAATCTACATTTAACAATATAGAGTACCCAGTCCTGTAGATTTCTACCGCAAACTCCTCTGAAGTAAACTACAAAGGATTGTGATGTTTCTTCTTTCAGACTTTTTTTTTAATATGAACTTTTTTTAAGGCACCGTATCCCAGTGAACTATCCTCCATTTCTTTTTCTTGCTGAAGCTGCAGATGTACATTATGCTAGTGTGAAAAAAAGCTAATTAAACTGCATAGACTCTGCAGGAGGCAGAGAAGGCCTGCAGTGCACGGGGGATGATTGATTTGGACTGTCACACAGCTCTGCTGGGTGTCATAACTTAGTGACAAATAAAGGATTACAGTGTCCCAGAGTAACTCTCTCCCTTTTATTGTTCACCAGACATCAAAGCACAAAAGCATATTAGCATTTTTAATAAGTAGTTAGGTCAGTCGTGGCTTACAGTTTGGAATTACTTTTTGGAAAACTAAAAAAAAAATGAAAGAAAACCCAAACTTATTGGTAGATTAAAAAATATAATACCCACAAGGCAGGAGCGATTCTTCCATTGCTTTCGATCGAGGGTGCATTATTTGTCTAAAACATGCAGGGAATGCCAGTTCCCAGCCCATTGTCTGAAAGTGAAATTTTGAACTATAAAAATAATATTAAAAAGTTGAAAACATCTTATCAAAAAAGCAATTACTGAACTTCTACCGTTTGAGGCCTGTGTGATGCATTATTTGGGCATTTTTTATGGTGAGCTTATTGTTTTCTGCTTACAATTAGCAGTATGGAATGATTTTTTGAAAATATAAATCACCTTATCTCTAATGAACACGTATCCCTGGAAATAAAATTGGGGGTATCTTGTATTTTTAAGAAAGCATATTTTGAGGGTCTTTAAATAAACAGAAGTTGGATGTGAAAACACAAACTGGGATGGATTAACGAGGCTGGTGTTGTTATGGGGATACAATTAGCTGGGCACAGTCATTAACCTTTCCCTTGGAAGTGGGCAGAGTCCCTTAGGATGGCACTGCCCTGTGGAATCACACAAAATGGCACGGCCAGGATGCTGTCTGTGTGTGGAATTCTGGGCTGGTCCTCAGGCACTGAGTTGTGTGTGTGTGTGTTCACACCCACAGCCTTTGCAAGCCCCCAACAGCAGCTGGAAAATGTCCCCTCCTCAGTGGAGATGCCCAGGTGATGGCAGCTCTGTGGGTCCCACCCTTTGGGGCACTGTTACCATGCTCCTGGTGGAGGAGCAGCTTTCAGGACCAGGCTGTGGGATGGTTATAAATACCATGTGAGGTTTGAGCTAAACCTTTCTATACGAGGGTCCTGGCTGGAAATGCTGTTCTCTATGGCAGAGTTGATCAAAACCAGGGGTGGAGACAGAGGTGAGGGTGGCTGGCTGCAGAGCTGCTCCTCCATCCCCACCCAACCCTGGGCTGGTGTCAGTGAGCTCTGCATCCAGCCAGGACAGACTGAGAGCCCCCATCCTCCCTGTGAGAAGAAAGGCTGCAGTAAAGCTGCAAAATCCCCTCTCCTCTCCCTCCCTCTCAATGGCACAAAAGTCACCAAAACCTTGTCAAGGTGTGAGATGCAGCTGCTAAAATGAGTTTATTCATCCCAAAACAGCACCACAATTTTTGGTGGCCGGTGTCACTGTTATCAGTCGCTATCCTGGCACTGTCCTTAACAGGGTGCTGCGATCTTTTGTGCTGGTGTTTGGGAAGTTAACCCTTTACTGCCTGTCTCCCTTTATCTCGGTGCTCACTCTCATCCCTTGCTGCTACTGCAGATTTCATTGTGAGTGAGATCCAGCACTAAGAGCCTCGAGGATGGTTTTGGAGGCTGGAGCCCTGTTTTCTGAACCTGACCTGCAAGACAGGCAAGGGACTGAGAGTTTCTCCTGCAGATTGGAGGAAAATGCCACATTTCCAAGAGACATTTGACTGAGCTCCTCTCAGATGTGTCCCCTTCTCCAGGCTGGCACGGTCACCGGTGAGAGCTGATGATGCCACCAGAGTCCAACAATGGGACAACTGCATCTTTCTGGATGGACACAGCCTGTCCTGGGGGGAACTTCCATCATTCCCAGTTATCTCTTAAGTTGCTCATTTTCTTGCCCCTTCTCTTAAGCAGCAGAGTCTGCCTTCCTACCCCACCAGCACCAACAGACTTCCTTCCCTCTCTCAAGGGCAGCAGCTGCTGCAGTGCAAAAGCTGCATTAGGAAAGAATAATGTGTATTTTTAAGCTGTCTCTTTATATAGTTTAGGAGCTGAAAATGAGGAAGAGAGCCAAGATCTCTGTGGAGCTCCAGCAATTATGCCATGGAGCACCAGTGGTGCAAGACCACATTTAGGGAACTCTGGAATGGGATATAACAGCTGTAAAGCAGATACAGTTTTCATATTATCCCTGGAGAGATGTTTCCTCCTTTTTTATAACTATTCTTTTAATACTTTTTAAAATGAAAACTTCATTTGCTTGGTATGAAATTACCTTTTAAAAAATAATCAAAGAACTTAACTTTTCCTTACAAGAAGAAAACCCTGGGCTTGGGCACCCATGTGACAGACACCTTAAAAATACCTGTGATAAATCAGAAAAATTGATATGAAATCTTAAAAGCCTGTCTTTCATTTTCAGAGTAAATATACTGTTTCTCAGTTAAGATGAAATATTATGATTATTATTATCTTGTACAGAAGTCACTTAAGATCCAGTGGAGATGTCCAAGGATAGAACAGCATTTACCCATATGTAGGTGCCAAAACACTGTGACACAGTGCAGGAATTTTTGATGGTGGAATTTCCACCTAAATTTAATTTCCTTTCTTTGATTCAAATAAAATCTTTCATTTAATTTTAATGTAGTGCCTTTCAGTAAATCCAAACTTGCCATACTTCTGGGCACTTAAACCTGTATCCAGAGCTGAGTTCTGCAGTGTGAACCCACCAGTGGTGTTTGTGTGAGTCGGTCCCAATGTGTTTTGAATGTTGTACTTTCTCAGGGCTACAAGGGCAGGATGGAAGAGTCTGTCTTCATGTTACACACAAGCTGGAAATCTCAACAGGACACGGGATCTGAATGTAGCAGACTCTTAATCTTGGCAGGAGTCACCAAGTCCCTTCTGCACTCACACTACAAAGACAATTTGCATGAGGATTGTGGCAAACTCTGATCCTCAGGATCTTATTTTTTGTAGTGATTTCCTCCTTCCCCCCCCAAAAAAGACAACAATGTGAACTGACTTATTTTCAGTCGGACACATCAGCATAATTTATGCATACCTGCTCTGCACTTCCCACTTATTTTTCTAGACCTTTCTGGGCTCTGGGAGTCTCTTTCTGCTTGTGAATCCTGTACACTCGCTTGCTCTTGTAATCAGGGAGGCTCCTGCATATTTGAAAACGATGGCTTCATTTGTTTTTCCAAGTTCTTACTGAATCACTTGTTGGTGTACAAGTGACATTCCAAGCAGCAGATTAATGAAAGCGCCTTTCTTCTTTGTACAAGTTGTATTACGTCAGAAATTTCTCCACACGCACACCAGTTCCAGTTATCTGATTGATATCCTTAGACATCACGCATGAAATATGCTTTTATTTGTGTATTTGTGTCTCTAAAGTGAAAAGGAGCCTTTATTCTGGAGGAAGAGTCCTGCAGCTCGGCGCTGAACTGCGCGGCTCCATCAACAGTTGAGCTGGACACTCGCCAAGACCCAGCCTTATCTCCTCCAGCAAAATCGGGGGAAGGAACCACAAGAGTTCAATTTGAAAGATCCATTGGGGGGAAAAACAAAAAAGCAAAGCCAGCCACAAGCTCATGATGTCACTTCAAATCCACAGCTGGGTGATGCTGGATGGTGCACGTCCCATGGGGCTCGTCGAGTTGCCCACTGGGGAAAGAAAGGGCAGAGTTTATCTGACCCTAAAAACCTTTACCTGAGGACTTTGCTCCTGGGGATCTCAAGCTCCATGTGGAGTGGGGAGCTGGAAAAGCAGCCAGTGGCACGGGTGGGAAAAGGCTCCTGTGGGCCCAGCCCATCTCAGACATGATGTATTACCAAATCCCAGCCCAGCTGGGGTGTGTGCCCATTGTCCTTGGAATGGCTTGGCGTGCAGATGAGGATGAGGATGAGGATTTGCAGTGGGTATTTATCACACTTGAGCCTCAGCCAGATGAGGGCACCATTGGACTTGGGCTCTCGCTCTCCCAAAGCCCTTCTGGCCCAGGAGGCAAGACCTGACAGGCAGAGGAGAAACTGGTGGAGAGCAGGCAGAGTGCAAATAACTGCTCTGGTTATATATGGGAGCCTGAGAGGAAAGTCATGCTCAGAAACTGTGGCTGCCTCATCCCTGGAGCTGTTCAAGGTCCAGGCTGGATGGGGCTTGGAGCAACCTGGGATAGTGGAAAGTGTCCCTGCCCATGGCAGGGGGTTGAAACAAAAGGAGCTTCAAGGTCCCTTCCCACCCAAACCATTCTCTGTTCACCTGCAGATGTGTGAGGTTGTGAGAACTGGACTGTGGGAAGAGCCACCAGCTCATTCAAATCTGTGTCCACCTGCAAACAAATTATCCAATGGGTTACCGTGGCTAAGACAGGCTGAGAGCAGAGCTCAGGGCTCAGGATGTCCTTCTGTGGTCAGGTTTATGGCTTGCTGTCCCCAGGCTGCAGGTGTCCTCCCTGCTGAGCCCAGCTGGGATCAGGAGTGCTGAGCCTTTGACTGGGATGACACTGGTCTGAGGGCAAAATGTGACCTCAGGGTGCTGTTTCCTTCACTCTTTTCATCCCAGGTGTGGGCACCTAGGACAGTGTACATAAGAAACTGAGGTGGGTTTTCTTTCCATGCTGCAGGACGCAGGTGGAGCTGGTGGTAATTTTGACCAGGTGAAACACTGAGAAGCAAAGTTTAATTCTGCAAGAGCCAGAAATGCTCAGATCATGACATGTCCCACCAGTGGCTGGAGGAGTTAGTGTTGGGCTGGCCCTGGCATCCATCTCTTCCAACCCCATCCCAGGACTGTGACTTCCCCTTTGAAAAGCACCAGAGACACGGGGCTGCTCAGAGAGCCCATTTGCTAAAGGATTTCCCTAATCCATGAGCCATTAACAACCTCACACAAAGCAGGACCTTAGCAGGCAGATCTGGCACAGCAGCCAAAGCCCACAGGGGCTTAATTTCTCTCCTGTCCTTCCCCAAAGTGGGCCACAACTAATGCCAAAAGGGGTTTATGCTATTACTGCAAGAGCTGTAGGAGAGAGCATTTCACTCACAAGCTCCCTATTTACTTCATTGCTTTAACACTCTGCTGATTTAAGCCCTGGAAGGAAGCAGCAGAATTTTGTAAAAAAAAAAAAAAAAAAAAAAAAAAAAAAAGCTTTTAGAGAAATATTTGTGCATCCTGTGCAAAATTAAAGCCTCACAATGGCCAAGAGGAGAAGCAAAGCCCAAAGTAATTTTTCACGAGATGCTTCAAAATTTGGGGGGGGAAAGGGAAGGCAAGATGAGAGCAGACCTGTGCAAATACCTAAATAAGGCTGTGTAATGTAGACTAAGGGGTGTGCAGGGGATACATGAACTTAGGGGTGTTTTGGGGAGCACAGAACAGTCTTCATGCTTGTGCAAAAACAGAGCACTTCCTCCCCCCCTTTCTTTTCAGCTGAGACACAAATGAGCTGAAATGACAGAGACAGAATGGAAAAAATAAGCAGACTTGGATGTGGACTAAATGTACTCGCAGGACAGAATGTTAATTTTACCCAGATTTGGTTTCACTTGAGAAAAAAAAACCCAACCAAACAACAACCCAAAAGCATTTTGTCTCTCAGAGCTGTCTGCACAATGTCTAAGCGTGGCACTTCCCAGTGTCACCACAGAACGCAGGGACATGGCCAGGTTGGCTTTGGCTGCACTAATTACCTTCCACTGCAGAAGTTCCCGACCAGCACGTGGCCTCTCCAGCCACTCGTGCTGCAGTAGATTTAGGGGAAAAGCTGGGAGCCTTCATTCCAAGCTCCCTTGCTCTGGTTGGCTTGAATCAAACCTTAATTAAAATGGGAGTATTTGGGAAGTTAATTAAGAATATTGGATCAATTAATAAGGCACTTAAACGATTGACTGTGAACAGTGTGATACTTCAGCTCCTGCTTTAGCTAATTCCTGGTTTGACGAAGATTCCCTCCCATCCAAAAGGCTCAGGTAATTAATGTTCATTTGGGACACGTCTTTAACCACCCAGCCCTCACTGGGCAGAGCAGGGATGAGCCTGAGGGAAAGCACCAGGAGCCAAAATCCAAGGACTCCAAGGCTTCTGGGGAATGTGGCAGGGGACAAGGTGTCACACAGGATCGAGCATCTCTGAGTGACAACAGTGAGGGCACAGGGAGGAGAAAAATCACCTTGTCTGTGAGATCCTCCTGTCCTCCTCCATGGCATCTGCTGGTTTGGTCAGTAAAGGAGCATTTGCAGTGGGGGGAGTGTAATTTCTACTTGCCTTGCACACAGAAAGGCCTCGTCACGATGCCAGGGGGATGTCCAAAGGGGGCCTGACCTCCCCTCACAGCAGAAATATTAAAATATTCCACTTGCAGGATCACAGCGACATCTGAAACTTTCCTTCATTTTCTTCCCCCTCCTTTTTTCTCATCTCTTTGGGTCCTTTGGCCCATATGTTGCTAATTTTCTGTCTTTTCAAAGCACTCTGTTTCATTTAAAGTCAGAATACATTCTATTCATCACCATGAATTCCAGGGAAAAAAAAGAGATCTCGAAGGTCAGTGTTCCCCTCAATGTATAAAATAAATGAGCAAAGCACTGTGGTTTTTTCCTTTAGCTTATTACTTTTCTTAATCTACTTTTTAGGTCTACTGTGGGAGATCACAGGAGGGACTTAAGCAGTCGCTCCTAGAAAGGATTCTTATATATTCTTGCAAGAAAGAAGTCCTTCAAAACTGCCTGTCTTTGTAGCTGGATCTGCTGAGCCAGACTTCAGCCAAGCTAGTTACTGGTCAGCATCTGCTGTGACAAGCACAAGTCCCCAAAGGACTTCACTTTCCAGGAGCTCACTGTCACTTGCTGCCCAGCATTTCGCCCAGGAAAAAAAGAATTCCTTCTTCTTTGCTAAGGTGTTGCACCTACACCTTGAAATGTGTGTGATGGAAAATAATGAGATAAATGGTGGCTTTCAGATCTTTGCAGGAATAATTTAGTAGATCACAGTCATACCAAAATGCAAGTTAAACTGTTAAAATGACTCCAAACCAAGAAAAGAATCTAAGATGATCTGTTTGTTTAGATCCTGTTGTTGTAGAGGGTGGTTTGGTTGCAGAAGGCCATCACAGGGTGGCATTTCTGGGAGGACTTGTGGAAGATCACCGTGCAGCCTGCAAAGAGTTAATCATCTCAGTCCCCCACTATTTTCCTGCTCCTCTCCAATTTGCAGTGACAAAAGCTGGTCTGTGCCCAGTGACAGCCCTGGGCCAGCCCTCAGCAGCCCTTGCAGGCTGGAGTGACCCAGCAGACACAGCCAAACCCCAAGTCAACTTGAGAGCCAGCTGAACCTTTCTTTACAAAACCCCAGCCCACATCAAAGTGCCTGGATTTGTGTTCTGTTATGAACTGGGAATTGGGGCCAAGTTAGTTAAAACGTTCATCAAGGCTCAGACCTTTGTAGTGAATCTGGGCTTGAGAATTGAACTAACCTGAGTTTGGGGTTCGAACCAGCCGGGAGGCAAGTGTTGTCTGCAGTGGGATGAGGCTGGATGGTGCCTGGATTTCCCCCATTCCCAGGCTGTGCTGCTGCCTCACATGGTAAATGGGCTTTCTTGGGAACCCAAACCACCCCAAATGCAAGTTGGGGGACCGAAGTGTTTGGGTTCCTTTGAAATTTTTGCTGCTGCACATTTTCACAGCCTCTTGGCCAGAGCTGTGGCCAGAGCAGGTCCAGCTGAGGCTGCAGCCTCTTGCCTGGCTTTGAAGGATGCTGTGCATCAGACCTTCTGTGCACCTTCCCACTGGTTTTGGGCAGAGACCTGCTCTTTGTTCAGGACACCTGCAGGGGGACTTGACCAGTAAATAATGTCAGGAAAGTTCCCCTCAGTGCTGTAAGATGCCTACTTTCATCTGGCACTGCTTCAGGGCTGGCACTTCATCAGCAGATGAACAAAGCCAAGTAATGCAGAACAAGTAAAATTATTACAGTCTGGGGTATTTCCAAAACAAGAGCCTGACCAGGAAAAAAAATAGAAAATAAAAAAATGGAAGAAGCAGGCAGGGAGGGGCTTTACCAGCTGATACCTTTGAGCTGTAAATTTGGTATAAATAACATTTCTGGCTGTTTTGAACAAGTACAGAAGTTGAGGATGTGTAAGTGAAAGTTTCTTGCTCTGCAGAATGGCTCCATCAATCTAAAGGAAGGGCGTTCAGTGGGAACCAGCACTGATGCTACTGAAGGAATCACAGCCTAAAATTCAGTCAGCAGGCAGGCAGCTGTTCTTGGATGCCTTTTCACCACGGGGCTATTTGATCTCTCTTGAGGTTGATACAAGTCCTGCAGACTTGAGTAATGGGTTCTTTTTGAACAACAGGCCTGCAACATTTCTGCATCTGCAATGGAAAATGCTGCGGCAATGAAAGGAAACAGAGTCTTTTAGGTCTTGTTTCTGGCTCTACCACTAATTTGTGCATGACCTTGGGCAAGTCAAAAAGCATCTCTGACCTCAGTTTACCTAGTGAGAAAATGGGAGTGGTAACACTTTCCAGGCTCTGCGGTCTCCACGATTTCACTAATGTGTGTTTCCTCAGTCTGCTGAGACAAGTGAATCACTGCTCTGCCCATCCATAGGCAGCTCCTGCCCTCTCCAGAAGAACCTCTCTGTACACACTGATGGTAAAACACACTGACAACTCAGTGCTGGAGAGAGTTATAGCCTTCTCCTGACCCCTGAGCATTCCCTGGGCTAATCCATCATGGTATCATTCCCTGATCACCTGATGCTTTCCTTGAGATACACTCCTTGCTTTTAACCGTGAAACAAAATTGTTCCTAGAAAAGCACTCACATTTTAAGCCTGACTTTTCCATCTCGTGCCACCTTCCCCTTGCACACAATTAATTTAACACCCAGCTGGTGGTAAATTTAGGTGCTTCCTGAGCATTATGTTTTTTAAATTGCTTTCTTAATGCTTTCTGCTCTGTCAGGGCTGTCCTGCTGAGGAAAGGGCTAATACCTTCTCCCAAATTCAACTTTCCTCTCAGCATCGCAGCACAACCAAGAACAATATCCCTGTTGTAAATGTGACTTTTTATCAAAGGTACCCATCGGGTTCTTCAGAATTCCTGCAAATCTTCCATGTCTGGAGGTGGTTTCAGGTCCACAGCTTCTGGGTGCATTAGACCTTGCATGGTACTCACTCTGTGGGGACAGTCCCCATGGATCATCCCCCCAGCCCCTTTCCAGGGAGGATCTTGACATCCAGCTCAGCACACAGTTGCTGCTCTCTCAAATGGAGATGGAATTCTGGCTCTGGGAGCCGTGAAACCAAACAGGCAGCAAAATTTCTAGCAAGTTACAGCAGTTTTCTGAACCTGCCAGGGAGGGAGGGAGGGAAAGAAGGACCCAACATGAGACATCCCATGTCTGATTAGACTCCACGCATCCACGGCTATTGAAACTCTCTGATTCCCCTGTTTGAGATTTAGCTGCAACATCCCATTTGTTCCAAGCAGATATGTAAAGTCTCCTTGGTATTCAGGTTCATTTAAAGATTTACATTTTGTATTTCCTTGCTCCTTTTCTGACGATGTACATAAAACAGAATTGTAAATGTTTAGGAAAATCAAAGCTATTCTTAGATGCTTGCAATTCCACTAAGTTTGTATTCTCTAATTTGTGCCATGAAAGGAAAAGGAAATCTGGGAGAGGAGTTTGTACTTTGCTTTTTGAGGTTTTCTACACTGCATTTCCATTGAAACTTGGGGCTCAGAGTTATGTTTCCCAAGGCATTTTGAAAGTCTCCTCTGGAAGTGCTGCCTCTGAAGGATGTGGCTGCAGCCACCTCTCCTACCTTTTCACAGGGCTGTAGTGGAGAGTTTTAAAGTTAATCTCCACAGAACCGGCTCTGGGAGATGTCCAGAAGCTCAACTAAACTCCTCTGCCCTGGCAAAATTGGTGATAGATGAATAAATTCTGCCTCACTGGGTTTTACATAAATGCTGTGGTTTTCACGGTGCTGAGGCATAGCCGTGGCTGGAATAAACTCGATTCTAAATCCCATGAGCCAAAAAAAGCCAATCCATCTCTTCCTGAGCCCGTGGCCAGCCCTGTTGGTGCTCCCAGACTCACAGTCCACCCCTGTGTCCCTACGTCAGAGGCTGGAAACTACTCGGGGAGGGAGCTGGAAGAAGCAGTTTCAGATTAGGATCTCTGGAAGAAAATCACTCCCCTGGTAAATCCAAGCGAGATGAAATCTGCCTTTCTTTTTTCTTCTTGCCACACGCTCAACACCTTGAGAAAGTTCAGCCCCACAATGCCAGCTGGGAAGGGAAATGCTGAACAAAACTCCCAACTGGCAGAACAAGAATTTTCAAAGGAATGAGAATTGCATTCCCCGAAGCCAACCCTGACACTGCTCCTGGGTCTCTGCTTCTGAAGCTGAAATTAAAAAAAAATAATAAATAGAACAGGTAGGGTTCTTGCTTCAGCCTTTGCCCAGGTTTGTAGCTCTGTGGGAAAGGTGGTTCTATCCAAACAAAAGTCCTGCAGTGACTGTGTGGCTTGACGAGCTCCAATCTCTGGAGTGGAATTCAGGGAACTCAAGCCCTCTTTCCTGCTCTGCCACTGGCCTGATGGAAAAACTGAATGCTTTCCTCTCAACATGTGCAGTAACGGGAATTCCTAGTCCAGAGACAAATTCTCATATCTAAAATATTCCTCCAAATTAGGGGGGCGAGGGGGAAAAGTAAAATCAGAGATATGGAATTTTGTACAAAAGGAAATTTCCATTTTGGAGAACACAAAGGAGAACATTTCTTCACACCCGTGTTCAGATGAGTCCCTGTGTCCTTCCCAGCTCCAGGAACCTGTGGCTGTGTCTGGGGATCATCAGCAAGTCTGGAGCCCTGAGGAACCTGCCCTGAAGCTGCTGATGAAAAGCATTAGATAAAAATTTGATGTAACAGATTGTTTCTGGTGAAGATTACTTTTTTTTTTATTATTCTCTTCTTAAACCACAAATGTGCTTCCGACTGGCATGGAGAGCACACATGCCAAGGACATACACGTGCCTGCTGTGGGGACCCACCAGCTCTGGTCACTGAAGGGCTCGTGAGTGCCCCTTGGACTAAACCTGTGCTGAATGTCTCCTCCAGCCTGGCCCTGCTGAGCTGGCCTAAGGGCACCCATTCAGCACATCTTGGTGAGCTTAGAGGAATTTGGCACGCTGCTCTCCCCCTGCAAGTCAGCGCTGGAGGAATGAATGCTTTGCACATATGAACTATCTCATGCTCACCAAACCACTTATTAGTTTCAGGCACTGGCCCCTGTGTTATTATGGCCTTGATAACTTTATTAAATTCAGCCCCAGCTTATTCATCTCGCAGAATGGCCCTAACTATTTGTAGATATTTTAAAGTAGCCATCCTTGCATCGTGATCGCTTCCAGACCTCGCTGAGAGACACGCATGTGTTTGAAATGCCTGCTTTCCTTCTCCATTTCACCATAAAGTAGCCAATTTAATTTTGCACAATACCATTTGATAACAACCATGTGTGTGTGTCTTCAGCGTTTATATACTTCAGAGAAGGTACTGCTTGGTCAGTGTGAGATAATTTCACAAAGAAAAACGGAACCAGATGTTCCTCCTTTTTACTTGGCTTCTCCCTCTGCCTATCTTGTTTCCAATGTCAATCTCCACTCAGGTTTTCCATTACCTTGGGAAGGGGATATCTTTACACTTTATGTTTTCATTACCAACGTGCCCAACAAAGTGTGTGGAGTAGCTGAGGTAGATGATTATCAGCTTAGCACCTCTGACATCATTATCAAACCCTAACGATGCCCAGGAGACAAACAAAGGGAGAGGGTGTGTGCTGGGTGGGTTTTTAGAGGGACTCCAAAGGGAAAGGCCACCTTCTGCACCGAACCTCAATGACAGTGTCTGGATGTTTGGGATGCAGCCTTGAGCATGCCAGGGAGGAGCAAAGGGCATGGCCAGCTCCAGCAAATGGGCAGGAAATTCTTCAGGTGAGCAGGTGTCCTCCTCCAGGTGCTTGAATGGGCCCTTTTAGACATGGTTATTTGGTGAGGTCTTGTTGCTGTTCATGGAACTCCTGACTGGCTGGCAGGGTCCAGGTAAATGTGGCAGCAGGTGAGAGCATTGCCTGTATATTGGGAAGGAGAAGGGGAATTTCCTTGGGGTTGTAGAGCTGTTGGATGGGGAGGGCAGAGGGAATTGCTGCTGGAAGGAGGAGTTAATCTGTGTAGAACCCAGCTGGGCAGGGGACATCCCACACGGGATCTGGAGTGGAAGCAGCAGCCTGGGAGAGCAGCTGGAAAGCAGCAAAGCCCAGGGTCACTGAGGCCACAGCCAGAAGGCAGGATGTGACATTGCAGGATCACCATGTGGCTGAATGGCTCTCAGCTGTGGAGAACAAGACCAAGCATGGACAGAGCAAGTGCAGGGACCCATGAGCTGGGGTCACCCAGCAGTGCCATGGCCAGGCTGTGAAGCTCCAGTGCCATCTCATTTGCAGGTGCTTTTACCTGGACACTGGCTGATAAGAGCACAACACTTTGTGACCCTCCTGTGACTCACCAGTCTTGTGACATCCTGGCAGCCAGAGAGAGCCCTTGGGAGCCGCTATTGAGGGGAGGGTCTGGCCTCCCTCACAGCTGCCTCTTGGGCCAGTTGAGCTGGGCAGGGGTGGATTTTGGAGCAGGCTCTGGTTCCTGTGCCTCGGACCCATGGAGACACATGGATGCTTTCCAGCATGACGGCAGGAGGCTGTCATGGACCTCCAAGAAAGACCAAGTCATTTGGCTTTGAGGACATCACATGCTTTCTGCTCATTGCCTTGCCTTTTATTTTGGTTAGAACATGAGCTCAGCATGAGTCTTGTGTGTATTTTAGTCAAATCATCCCAAATTTGCGGAAAACCTTATATAGGCGTGAGCTGATCTTATGAGTCATGCTCATTGCCATGAATGCTCTTCAGCATATGGCAAAGCACTGGAATGGGACACATTCCCCAAGCAGCTGGCTGGAGCCCTGCAAATCCTGTTAGGGGCTGGCACACAGGCCAGTGAGCAAAGGTCCTGCAGAAAGAAGGCCTGATAATCACCATTTCTTAGGGACTAATCCGAAATGCCTTCACTCCCTGTCACTGCTTGCAGGAATAACAGCAGGTGCCCATGCAGAAATCCTTTTCCCAGCACCTTCTTCATGTCTCTGCTTTCCAAGAGAGAAGTTGAAAGACTTTCTGACAAAGATACAGGAAAAACACTATCAATTTTTTAAAAGTCTTTTTCTCTTGAATTGTCAACTGTTTGTGATTTTTTTTTCCCAGCCGTTAAAAAAAAAGTAATTTTGTCACTGAATGCACTTTCAATCCAGTAAATTGTAGGAGAAGGCAATTCCACTGGAGGCCTAGCTGGAAGGAAGGAGAGATATTTGCTTAATGCATGCTGAACTGGCAATCATCCTGGCAATGTCTTAGCCCCTGCTGCAGTTAAGGTGGCTTTCATCACTGGAGGCATAATTTGTCTCTGCCTTTCCAATTGCTCCTTCCTCTCATCTCCTGCTGCAGTTTTACCTGAACTAATAAAATTCCAGCTCCTGCCCTGAGCTGGGGAGGTGCACAGAAGGGAAGAGCAGTGCCCTGTGATGATGAGAATGGTGGCAACTCTGAATGGTCCTTTCTGGTGCCTACTGGGAGTGTACTGGTGGCAGCAGGGCTGTCCCTCCCATCCCAGGCTGGCTGGGACTTTGATGCCTTCAGGGCTCCTTGGAGCAGCCACCCACAGTCAATTGTCCCATTGATTTCAGTGAGCATCAGCTGAGATCTTTGGTTCCTGAGGGCAGGATTATCAGCCTGGGGTATCTAATGTGAGGGCTCAGCTCCACATGAAGGTGTACAGATAAGGGACTGGATTTTTGGGAGGGTGAGTTCAGATGTTCAGAGTGGTTGTGGATTCTGTTTCCTAATTTAGGCACCAAAATGCTCATCCTCGGGTGTGTTGGGCACAGCCTCAGGTGTGTAACTTTGGTCACCCTCATTGAAAAATACGAAATTCAGCTCTCTGTGTCTGTCTACAGAAAAAAAACAACCTGTAAATCTGTATCAGACTCCACCAAAGTCACCTCACTGTGAGGAGCTGGCGATGCCACCACCCCTGGCCCACACCTCCTCCATCAGAGCCCAGCTCTTGTGCTGCCACGTGTCAGCGAGTGAGAGTGATGGCAGAGTGTTTGTGCAAACACAACTCAGTAAATATCGGGATGATTTTCATACAGTTCCAGAAGTTGTGTAGTCTAACTTAGATCTTGTCATCCAAAGCACTTTGAAAAGTCTGGGAAGAGTGCCTTTGGAAAGAGACTGGTGAAGATCTCCAAGCCCTTGTTGCTCTTCCTCGCCCCTCTGTCATCCCAACACCCTGGTCCTTATTTTCTAGGTCATCCAGGCATGGCTTTCTCTTCTCTGAAAATGCTCAGGTCATTTGTTGGTGACAACAGGAGACAGATCTTTTGGTGATGTAAATCAATGTCACTTCAAAGCTTCAACGGAGCGATACTTATTTACACCTTCAGATATCAGATCCTTATGTTTTGCTTTTATGTGAGTCAAAGTTCTTTTTTTCTGAAAGGTAACATTTTGTTGCAAATGTCTATAATTAATCTACCTCGTTTCTATGGCAATAGACACTCTACAAATTAATAAAATAAATATTCTAGCACAGTTTAAATCTGGCAAAGCCATGCTAAAAACCTTTCCATCATTCCTCATTACGAAGGCAG
Source organism: Anabacerthia variegaticeps (assembly GCA_035583185.1). Lineage (NCBI taxonomy): Eukaryota > Metazoa > Chordata > Aves > Passeriformes > Furnariidae > Anabacerthia > Anabacerthia variegaticeps. The sequence continues at coordinate 2,773,700 of JAWWEW010000042.1, forward strand.
CAAAACGTGCTTAACAGAATATCTTATCAAAATTAGTGAAAACATTAAACTTCCCAAAAAAACCTTCTTTTGAAAAGTTGTTCTAAGCAAGTTTCTAAAATCTCAGAAGTATTAAATCCTCATTAATATAAGCTCAATGTATTTATGGTGTCAAAAATGTGTTTTATAAAAGCCAAAAGCAGAGTTGCACAAGTTGCCTCATTATCAATAATCTAGCATCGTCCCTTTTATGTGTCATTTCTTTACACAATATACTATCATTTATGACTTTTAGCAAATACATCATGGCAAAGGATTACTCTCATCAGAGGCAGTCTTTGAAAAGGATATGCTAATTTCTAGAGAGCAAGAAAACATCAAAACAGTGCCAGCAAATAGCCAAGGGACTTTCATGTCTTAATATCCTTCAGAAGTGCTTTATCTCCTAGTGCAACGTGTATCATAGTATAAACAGGAAATGAAACAGCCAAGGCATCAAAGAACCACCAGTGCATGGCTGTAATTTTAGATCAGGTTTAATAAAGGTTATCTGCAGCAGGCTAATCAAACAAAAGGGTGTATGTTTTAAAGCGCCATTTGATAATTTTCATTTAAGGCTCCCGATCAAAGAGATCCTAACAATGTCTTACTGACTCCAGATAGATCCCTTTGCCTCACTTTTCAAAGTAGCTTCGTTTATTGCTGGTAAAACTGGTTTTGATGTTCTAATTTTTTAGGTGGAGGAGAGATCAGAAACTGCTCTGGTTTCCTGTGCACCTTAATTTGAAAAGCAATGGAAAGAGAGCTGAGGAGGAAATGAGCAAACACAGCAGAGGGTCAGGAAGATCTCAGGGTCACTTCTGCGAGCTCTCTGTGGACAGTGATGTCCAGACAGGGCCTTTTGTCCCAAACGTGATGCGAGGAGGGGATGAGACTGGGCCAGGCCATTGACTAGTTAATGGGAAGGCAAAATACCCTGGAAGTGAGAGACAGAGGGGGGAAAAAATAGTAGCTTGTTCTTGGCCAGCTGCCGAGGAAAGGCAGAAGGAGCCAGACCGGCTGTTTTTGGGACACTTCTCATCCTTGGCCACCAGGAGAAGCTCCTCTGGCACCATCCATAGGCACTGGGAAAGGGAAATGGCAATTTGACTGTCCTACTGCAGGACAAAACCTGCAGAGTTTTTCTCCTTTGCTTTGTGACCGAGTCCTTGATTGCACTTTCAGGCCAAATCTGATAAAAGGTCCTGAAAAATAATGTCTATTTGCTGATTTCTGAAAGAGGAGCAAATCCTAACGGGAGAGATGAGAGAAGCTGCCCTCCTGCAGCAAGGGAGAGGCTTGTTTGGCATGCCAGTGTAGTCCTCTGTATCCCTGGTTTATTAATTATTCTGTTTGGGGAGCAAAGAGGGAGATGAGAAATTTCTCCAAATGAGAGCTTATCAAAATGGTTGTATTTCTGGCAAGACTGATGTATCCAAGGAGCTAAACATAGCTCAAATATTTTGTCAAAGCTTTTCTGCACCACTCAAGCCCAGGGATGTTTCAAACAGATTTTCACAGAGAGAAGATGCTTCCCATTAAATAGGAATGCTCACCTTGAAAATAAATGTCTCTTACTGGGGGTGGGCCATGGGATAGTTATGGTGGGATGGCTCATGGAAGCAGCAGGAAAACTTACAACCACCCAGCCATCAGGTACAGGCAGGTCTGACTGTTTTGAGGAGAGATCTCAGCTTTTTGGGACCAGACATCCTCAGCTGTGTCCAAAGGAAGGGGCTGGGCGGGCTCAGCACCTTCTTTGCATCAAGAATTCTGTGACTTCTCTGCTTGTAAAGCTTGTTGTTATTTTCATGTCCACAAATCCTAAGCTCTGTAGGGGGTAGTTCTAAAGAAAAATCCAAATAAATAAAAAATTCACCCTTGGGTGCACTTAATGTAGTTGGTAAGAAATGTGCTGACTCCCAAATGTTCTCCTTCCCACACACTTCACAAAATGTTAGTTTTATACATATACATGTATTTCCTGCTGATGCTCTCTTAAATATTTCAAAGTATTCTTATGAACTAATACACTTTTATCATGGTATTTGTAGGAGCACAAGACCTTGGTTGTACCCATGCAGCCTCCGTTTGCTTCTTTTCCTTTTCAAGTAAATTTTAAATTACCAAAGAAGTGCTGATGGTCACAAAAATCTGGCCGTGAAAACTCAACCATAAATAATCTCCCCAAAACCAGTGCCATGAAATATTCATGCCTGGGGAGTGCTGCTCCAGGCAGGGCGGTCGCTTCCCGTAGCAAATGCTTTGGGAGAAGAGAAATGGTGATTCCTCTGCTTTGAGACACAAGGATGCTGCCAAGCTGCTTGGCAGGATGATCTGCTGAAGGACACAAATCAGGGCTGGTTTATTAGACCCACAGCAGGCATTGGGGTCCCCCCAGGAGCCCCAGAGAGAGGAGTGCTGGGCAGTATCCCGTGGGATCACAGCCCGTGGAGCCCTCCCTGTGCTGCATTACCAGCTCCAGCACACACCCCGATCAATAGTGACTGCAGGCTGGGAATGACCAAGTGTCAGAGACTCTGCAGCAGCTTTTCTGAGCTCATATTGGTACTCCCTAATCCCATTATCAAAGGACACCATGCAAAACACCGTGACAGTGGGTACGAGTTGCCAGCCTTTTGCAGCCTCATATACTCGAGGCCAGAAGACACCACTCAATAATCTTTCTTTTCTGCTGACCTTTATTTCACGGGCCATTAGATTCAACCCGTATCAGGTCCAATAACTGGCGTCTGAGTGAGGTACAACTTGTGCTTGGCAAAAGCATATCTTCAAAGGAGGAAACCGGTCTTGATTGAAGACATTGGAGTTGGACACTTCACCAGCCCTTGGCAGTTGAGCTCGGTGGTTATGACAGTTTATTTCTGGGCACTCTTCTGCCCAAGGAAGTTAACTCAGGGCGAGGGAATGTGTGTGAGTAAAGACAACAATCCCTTCCTACTTAACCGTCTGCAGACACAAACACAGGCACAACAGTCATTCAGGAATACTCTACAATGACTGCTGTGTCTACAGGCTTTATTTTGAATTTGTCTGCCTCGAGTTTCATCTATTAGTCCTTTTCAGTGTGTTCCCCTCCTAACCAAAGAGCTGTGATTTTAGCTGACATGCCTTTTCACGCCTCATCCCCATCTTCTGCTTGGTAAAGGTCCTCAGGGCTGGGAATGTTTCCTCATGTCACCTCCAAATGTTCCTTGTCTGTTCCACCATGACCAAACCAGGGAGTGGGTGAAGCCCTGGCCCAGCTCTGATCAGAGTAACAGGGATGTTGAAGTTTGGACTTGATGATTTTGGAGGTATTTTCCAACCTTAATGGTTCTATAAATTCTATTTCTTTAGGTTCACACCTCGCTTGCCTGTCAACACACTGAGCTTGGGGGGGCTCTCCATCATCAGCAAGAGAGACACCTTGTCACACGGGCATCTGTCTGGGACATGGCCCCCACAAAAGTTGCTCACAGGTGTACCTGCATGCAAGGCTGGGGCATCCACTGTCCCTGGAAATGTTATTTAAGGAGTGGTGCTGAGCTGTGCCTGCCCATGTGAGGGGGCTTGGGCCATGAGCTCCAACACAGGGTGTGGGCCAGAGACAAGGGCTTTGCTCAGCATCTCTCCAGGACCTCTAGACTTTGGGAAAATGTGGACACTGGCTGGCAGGTGGCAAATAAAATATACACACGGTGCAAAACATGCCTGAGCTCAGCAAATAGTGTGCCTAAGTCCTAAAATTATCCAAGACAGTCTCCATAATCTTTATGGGAGAAAATTAAGTCTTCAAAGCAAGAAGGAATTTAAGCTATCCCCAGTTCAAAGAAAATTGCCACATGCCGACAAACATTAAGAATGATAATATTTTGCTAAAGCCCCAGTAAATCGTTGTGTGGTTTCTCTGCATTTCCTTTCCCATTGCTGTTTGTTGCTCGCACATCCACATTCGCACTGGGAGGTGAAGGAGGAAAAAGTCCCTGTTGAAAAGAGAAGGAAAAAGTCATTTTAATCTGATGCAATGCCCTGGGAGATGGTTTGAGTCAGGAACACTGCTTCCTGAGCAGGCTGCTGCTTCCAAGCATCTCTGCAGCATTTGCAGGCTACAGGAACATCCCAACCTAAACAGAAGCTGTCAAGTGTCTTATCAATCTGTCATATTAACAACTGTAATTAAAAGCATTAAGCAAATGCACTGAGGGCCTCTCTGGGAGGATGCTAACACCTGTGTCTGCCTCAGTGTTAAAGTAATTGCTTCAATTACAGTTTGAGGTCATTAAATATCTGTATGTACTCAGGGAACGTGAAGAAAAATGGGGAGGACCTGAGAAATGAATTTTGGTGATGTGTTTTGAAGCACAACAGCACAACTTTAGCAGCTAAAGGAGGTGGAGGGGAAGGCAGAGGTGATGAGGAAGGAGCTTGTGGTGCCTGTGGGGACAAACACAAAAAACCAAACTTTTCCCCCTCTGGCTACAGAACTTTTTTCCCCCCAGGCAGCTTCAGGATGAAGCAAGTTTCTGGATGGCTTCACAAAGCAGGACAGCAAGAGGAGGCTCATCTGCCTCGACACCAACATCCCCTAACTCCGGCCTCTTCTTGTCCATCACATGTGACTTTGAAGTGCAGGGAATTCTGGAGGCAGAATGTTACATTTGTTTATTAACTGAGAAGTGAAAAAGCCTAAAAGAGAACACATGATGCAAACTCCCCCTCCACATACCCCTCCACGCATCGTTTCCAGAAGGCTGGGGCTCGCTCCACATCCACAGCTTGATCACATATGTGTGAAAGGGATCCAGACTTCCAAACTGGAGCATCCACAGCCTGAGAGCAGTGCCTGCCTCATGGGCCAGGGCAGGGTCTGAGCCCAGCAGCGAGGAAGGTCCTGCCTCCATGAAAACTCTTCCTCACTCCAGTTAGTTACTGGGTAAATCCGAGCGGGGATTTCCATTCCGAACCAGACTCCAGTTTAGTTCCCTGTAAACAGCTCTGGAGACTGTGGAATACAGGCAAGGACTGACAGTGGTTAATGGTTACCAGGAGGTGAACAGGGGCTGCGAAGGCACCGGTGGTTGAGCAATGAGGGCAGGGATGCTGAGCCCAGCCCAGCAGGCTCTGGCTCCCAGGGGCAGTAAATCAGGAACACCAGTTCCCATTACAGCTCACCCTGAAGGAGCTCAGCTACTTTGGCAGCACAGATGACATTAAACAGATGAAGAACAAAAATGGCCCAAATATGATTATAATACATGTGTGTAGCTGCCTCAGCCCTCTTTCAGCTTGCACCGTATGAAAATAACCTCATCAAAACAGAAGGACTTTTAGGGACAAGGTTAATTGCAAAAGTACTCTAAATAAAATAATCACAAGGCCTCAAATATTGTTACTAGGGTGAGCCAGCAGCTTGCTCTGAACTTTACAGAACAGAAAGTTTGCTCTGCACTTGCAAACCAGGCTGTAAAAGAGATAAATCATAACTATGTGCTAGAACAAACCTGTAGCTGGTTTTTAATACACACCAGGTTGCTTATTATCTGAGCACCAAAACTTCTGTCACTAACGAGTCTGAAGTCAAGCCCCAGATCATCCATCCACTGCTCAGCATCAGGGAGAGGGAGGCACATCTGGACCCAACATTGGGTCTCCCTACACTCTTCTTCCAGAGCGTGCCAACCAAAATTCCCAGTGTGACCATCTCCGCCAAACTCCGCAATGGGTGGGAGATGGAGCTGGGCTTCATCTCCCCATTACAGCCCTGTCCACAAACCTTGGCATTAGATTGCACAGAGCTGGGTTGGATCTTCACCACAAGGCTTAAAAAGCCACATGGAGACTGCTATGAGTTTTCTCACGTGTGTGGAGAGAGCAGAGACCTTCGGGGGAGATTTGTGGCCCTCGCGACCCCCTCGCGTGCGATTTGGTGTGAACGTGGGGCTGGGCGAGACTCAGAACTTCTGACAGAGCTTTGCTTTCAAAGTTGGGTTTATTTAAGTGACTCAAAGGGGTGCTGAGCCGCCTGGATGGAAGCCAAGGAAAATGTTGATGCAAATCCTGCAAAGTAAACCTACCCCCTCCCAGAGTCACGTGCTGTTTAATTGTTTTGTGTTTTATTACATCCAACGTCCCCAATCTATCAGAGTGACAAGCAACATGGCTCATGTGGCAGCACAGAAAGTACTTCTGATTTGCTTTCCATCTCTGGCTCTCCCCTGCCAAATGCCTCATGCTTCAGCTTTCAGGAAGCTTATAAACAGGTTTAAAAACTGAATCGGCTTCGAGACCAGATGTCCCCAAATACCGGGGTGGTTTGTGTTCACTACTCCGTATATGACTCTGAAATTAGTCCCTGAAGTTTGACTTGGGCTTCCTCTTAACCTCCCATCCCTCAGTCCAAGACAGCTTTAGGCTGTTACAGCATCTCTCCATCCAGGCTATCCCCCTAAATCTGCTCCTGGTCCCACATTCCTTTAGAAAGAAGTGGGAGCAAGAAAGTGATTGTCACCTCTTTTCTTTCTCTTTTTATTTTTACACCAAAATCTGCTTTCCCATCACTAACTAATTGGTTCCTTAGCACTAAAATGTCAAGCTGTGATGGTTGTCCACAGGAATGTAAAGCTGCAAACTTTCCCCTGCCCACAAGAAAGACCCTGAGCCAATACCAGGAGATGCAGAGGCCAAAATAACTTCCCTGAGCATCTCCCCTCTACTACAGAGCATCTCCTGGAAGCAGCTCAGTTTCTGGCTGTGACAGCATTCGTGGCATTCCAGCATGAAATTCCTCTCCCCTGATGAGGGCTGAGCATTGTGTTTGCAGGCTGCTTCCTTCCAGCGCTTTTAGTTGGGAATAGCCTATAGGATTAAGCTGGCATTTGGTTTCCCAGTCAGATTTTTGGGATGTTATACTATTTATGTGACCAGAGGGAGGTGGGGTGCATAAGAAGGCCATTAAAGGTGGGAGAAAAGGGCTCTGGGAAGTGATAAAATAACTTCAGTCTTCACCCAAGCTGTTTGTCAGAAAATGGAAGTGCCACCCAGCAGCACAGGGACAACCACACTTCCCACCACACTCTTCCCACCCCACTCCATTCCAGCCCAGGAGAAAGAGGTTGGGCAAAACCAGTTTTCCTCTGAGCCTCTTAATACTGCTGAGCCCCACCTGGGCAGGGGCACCAGGCCCTTTGTCAGCACCTGAGGAGGAGGAGGGGGCACCATTGCTTCTCTCAGCTTCATGTGGGTTTGTTAATGAGGGTAAATGCTCCCAGTTGGGGCAGGCAGCGAGTGCTGCTGGGGCAGCCTTGGGACTTCCGGCAGGGGAAACTCCTCTGGCACCCGAAATAGCTGGTCTTGCAGCTCTGCGGGGATTTTTTGGAAGGTAAGATCCTGAATTTGTTCTTTGCTTTAATGAACTTTGGTGCTCCGAGGTGGGGAGCGAGTTCTGCCCTTGATGTCCTCATCTTTTTGGTGCTGGAGGTAGAGGGAGCTTGTTGCTTTTCTGGCTCTTGCAGGAGCTGGGGCTGATGGCTGCTGCTCTTTGTTTCCAGTGGGAGTTGATGCAAATCAATGCTGCTGTTTTGATCCACGTGGGTGACAGCAGCCCTGGAGGGTTGAAATAATGCTAAGAACAAACTTCATTAAACTTGCTGCGTGTCATGTGGCCTTCATGCAAAACCAAAAGCCACTGCCAGTGCCCACAGTTAGAGCTGTACAAAACTCAGGAGGCCTCGTGGTGAACCCAACTCGGACTTGGAGTTTGCTTGGGTGTTTTTTGGGCTGTGTTGCCAGTCTTTTATTTTTTTGCACAAGCGTTGCATGTGTCGGTATGTGTAGTTTTTACAAGCCATCCAAACTGAAGTGCCAGACCTTTTGAAGTTTGCATTGTAGCAGATTGATTCAAGATTTCTGGGATCTACTTGCAATGGGCTTGATAAGGTGCAGGAGGAGCAGGCTGGGAATCATCTAGAGGGCTGTGTCTCCTCCTGGGTTGTTCAGAGATGTTGGATGCATAATGGTGGGAAAAATGAACTGTATGATCTGGGTGTGAGAAGTTAAAATACATTTCAAGAGCTGTAAAGATGCAAACAAGAAGATTGGAGTCCAGGGCCTCGAACGGAAGAGATTAAAATGCTTTTGTGGGTTTGGTAGATTAAGGACGTGTTTTGTTTTAATTGAATTTGCTCCTAAATTTGTCTGTCAGTGGTTCACGAAGCATGAAACACACCTGTGGTCTGTAGGAATCAGCTGAGGAGGGAGGAAATGCGTTCTGCCAGCCCTGACTCTCTGCAGAGAATGTGCCTGTGTTGGCTGCTGAGAAGAGCTCTGGGTTATGACAACAGAGAAGGGGCATTTCGGAGCCATTAATGACATCTGCAGCCTCGCAGGAATGTGTCAGATAGTTAATTATTGTGTTGAACTGTAATTCTATCGTGCCAGAACATAAGTAGTTTGTTTGGGTACTCTTTCCTCCCCCCCTTCCCCTTTGCTGAAGATAAAGGAGTTAAGTTTAATCATTAAATCTCCATCTTGATCCATGTAGGTCACGCACCGAACCAAAGGCAGATAGTGCAGCATTTAGCAACCTTATCTCCTTTACAATAAAGAGCAAGCAGGAAGCCGACTTTGTTGTCTGTTCTATTTTTTAATATACGTTTATTTAAAGAAAAGCCATCTCAAAAATGAGGGGGGGGGGAGATAGATCTTCCAAACAGCAGCTTCTGTAAACAGGATGAAATCAGATAAAGAAATTACTGTAAAAATATTGCCTCATCTCTAAAGCTCAGAACTTTTTTTTTTCTTTTGCTCTTTTTTATCTTTGAGAAAGATAATGAAAGAGGAAGCTTGAAACCACATTTCCATTGATGTTTGAATACACAACTGCTGGATTTAAGAACTGGAGGAGATCAAAGGGAATGGTTTTCATTCCGATAAAATTATAGCAGTTCTGGTATAGGGTGATGGGCTCATTTATGAACTCTATGACACAAATAGTTGTTAAGGCACCTTTTTTTCCCTTTCCTTTGCTAAGAACTAAATGAAAAATGCCTGGAATTCCTAAGGATTAATTAGGAGTGTGGCTAATAATGTTATAATAGATACATACTAAGGGCATACGTCTCTCTTTAGGATATTCTCTGGGAGCACAAAACATCTGTACAATTCAAAGGGAATAGGAATGCCTGTGCCTTGCTACTGTATATTACAGTTCACATGACATGAAAACTTAACAGCATTAGGTTACAAAAGTATGTACCCTGACACCACGCTCTGGTGGTTTAATTTTTTATTAACACATACTCTGACATTCATTACTGAGCATAAGCTGCAAGTTAAAGCCATTCATGGGTGCAGAGCTAACACAATTATTTATCACAGGCTATATTATGGTTTTAAACTGTGCAATAAAAGTTATCAGGAAGGGTCTATATAAAATGCAGGAGTGATACAGCTGTGATTGAACGGGAGATCTGAGGCTGCAGAGCTGTAGAATATCCTTGAAGGCTTCCTGTGCCTGTGGAAGGAAGGATCTGTTGACCTGGGAAGGCTGTGCTTTAGTTCTGGGGGAATTCTTTTAATTTTTATTTTTTTTTTTTTTTTTTTTCCCGAGAGCTGAGGATTATATCAGGGCTTGTGTCAGCTGCAGCATGGCAACCCTGCATTTGCATGCCCTGAGGATGTGAATGTGCTTTAACACAGCTCATGCAGAAATGAATTTGTCCGTGCCAGCCGTACAGCCCAGCCTGGCACGGAATCCAGTTTGGTGGATATTGATCCACTTTTTCTTACACTTCAAAACTTGAAGTTTCATGAAACTCTGTTTCTGTGTTGGTCACAGTGCAGTAGAAAAAATAAGAACTTTCAGAACTGGTTTTTTCTGGTGTGTATGGAGGTGGGTTTTTTACTTGTCTCAGTTTTGGGTTTGGGTGTGAGGGAGACTTTGTGCTCCGTAATTTTGTTATCTGAAGGAAGCCATACCAAAACCAGTGCAGAATCAGGGCAGAGTGCTGGGGGTGTCTTTCACTACAGGTCACTTATCCACATGGAAATCCAGGTCTGTAGGAGTTGGTGTTGATGAGCTGATCAGGCAATGGGGAGGGAAACTCTTACCCTGAGAGGCCGAGTGCTGAGAACAGTCTGGCTTTGTTAATGATGGTTCTGCAGAGGGAGATGATGATTGGCACTAGAGGCATAAACCATCTCCTAAGGCCATGGCCAAGTGCAGGACTAGCATAGAATCATCACAGAACCATAGAAGAGTTTGGGTTGAAAAGGATCTGAAACATTTCCTACTTCCAGTCCCCTTGCCATGGGCAGGGACACCTTTGAATAGCTCTTGCTTCAGTTTTAGTTTTAAACCTCCTCCTCTTAGAACAAGATGATCGCTTCTCTCTTGTTGGTTGCTTTGCCCATCTTGGACACGACACCTTGGGGGTCCATCCTGGTGTGAGGAGGGGGGAATTTGCAGCACGACAGTTCATGCTTTAGCAAATCCAGCGTGGTGTTGGCTCCTGGTGCAACCCATTTGTGCTGCCTGTGTAGGGTGGGCGCAGCCACTTGCTACAGGCTTGCTTGTAAAAGGATTTTATTTGGTATTTTTTGAAGCAGAGAGGTTTGTTCCCTGCTGTGGACTTGGAGGGCACGAGCCTGATCCAGTCTGTCAGCTGAGCCAGCCTCACCTCCTCTCTCCGTTACTCTTCTCATCAGAACCTTGAGCAGGATGTGGTACTTGTGGCCTCACTTGTGCCTTATCAGATGTGGCTTGTACCTCAAAGCAGCACAGCGATGGGTGAGCCCTTACCCTGCCTCGTTTTATTTAGGTTTTTGGCTGGCAGAGTGCCCTGTGTGATGGCACACTGAGCTGCCCCGTGGAAAGGATAATGTTGCTTCAGCTTAAAAATAGCTTGTGCTCAGGGTGGGCAGAGAGGACGGTTTGTGCAATTAAAATGGTGATTAGTGAGGTCATGCTTAATAAAGTCATCTGTGACTTGCTGAACTCAAGTTAATGGCCATGAAATCCATGGTTAATAACAGGGTGGGCATTAGTGGGGTGGGTGATGTGCCAAAGGGAGACAATGGAAGGCAATAAAAAATATCAAATGTTATTATTGTACAGTTTAAACTGTCCCTTGAATATTTGGTCCCCATGACTGTTTGAAGTTTGCATTTTACTTTTAAAATGCCTTCTAGGAACTATTCAGTGAGACTCACCTGGTATTTGGAGTTGAGATTGCTCAGTGGTGCTGGAAACACTGAGGAAAAATACAGTTATACAAAATATAGAAAATACAAAATGTTAAGGTTATTCCAGTAATTCAGAAATTACTGACCTAGATAAATACATAACAGCAAATAATACAATAGATATTTGTTCCAGCTCAGAGTCATCCCCAGCTTTTTCTTTTCCCTGGGAATCAAGTTCATCTCCTTGCAAACCAAAGCCCATTGGAGCCATTAAGAAATCATTAATTATTTGTCATAGGTGGCTGGGGTGTCACTGTAATGGAAGATGCATTTCCCTGTGCTGGCAGAATCATGGGCTTGTGCTCATCGTGTAGGCAGCACAGGTTTGCCAAAAGAGGGTGGCAGGGGTGTTGTGTCTCTGAAAGTGTAACTGTTGTTTGGCTCTTGGGTTGTGTTCATACACAGTGACACAGTTAAACCCCCCTGGGAAGGGTTACCTGGGGCACCAGGAGGAGCTGGGCAGCACTCCCAGTGGATCAGGGTGCCGTGGAGCGAGGCTGCTCCACACACCATTCCCAGGGGAGAGCAGGTGCTCAAAACCCAGCAGGGTGTGTGCACAGCCCTGCTCGTTCCATGCTGGACTGTGCCCTGCTGTGGCAGGGCTGTGGCACTGGTGACAGCACAGCTGCTGCCCCTGGGTGTGCCAGGGATCCCACACCACATGGCCCTGCCCTCCAGCAGCACGCTGGGTCACCACTTCCAGCTCAGAGGTTCATGGGGTTCAGCCTCCAGCACTGTCCCCAGTCCCTCTCCAGCACTTACCCATCTCACACCTCCCTTGCTGCCTCGGGGCAGGACCCACATCAAACCCAGGCTGAGCTCCTTGTGCTCTCACCAGCTCTTGCTGCTCCTTGATCGCCAGTGCTTCTCCTCTTGCTGTCACATCACGGGAGTGCTGCACCTCCTTCATCTCCAAGGGCTTGGGAGGGGCTCAGGAGGAAGGGGACACCCAGTGCCTGCTGCATGAGCTGCTCATGCCCCTCCAGCACCAGCCCAGGAGTGCCCCAAAGTCAGGCACAAACTGTGCACACAGGCACTGCCACCCCTGCTTGGTCCCTGTCCCCTTCCTGAGAGCATCCCAGGGGGAGAACAGGCACCCAGCTCCCCTTGGTCCTCTCCCTCTGCAGGCTCCAAACAAATCCCTCAGGGGAAACAGATGCACAGACCGAGGAGTTGCTGGAGGAGGAGGAGCACAGCCAAGTCCCTGTGATCTCCTGTTGTTCCATCTCCATCTTGAAGTGCTCATGGCACTCTCTTAGAAGTGCGTTTTCCATATAGATTGTCCACCTGAGGATATGGGATCCCTTTGTAGGCATTAGTTAGTTAATTAAGTTTCACTGTGCTTCTCTGAGGCAGGGAAATGATGCTCCCTGGGCTTTTACACCTATGCAAACTGAGGCAGGCAGAGGTTACTCCTCTGCAGGAAAGTCCAGAGGCAGTTTGCAGGAGATCTGGTTCAGGGGGTAGTATTTCCTCAGGAAAAAAAAGAAAGAGAGGTCCTAAAAATCAGGAGGGAAAAATCCAAAGCCAGAAAAGCCTCAGAAAAAGGAGAAATAATTTTTTGGAAAGCTACACATTGAAGCAATTTTAAATAAAGCATTTGGAAACAAAGCGCAGCACTTAGCTTAAAATTAAAATCTTCTGGTGGGGAATAGGTTCTGCTTCAAACACCACAGTCTTAAATACGGGTCAACCCTCGGTTTAAGAAGGACCAGGAGGATTTTCAGTGCTAAATTAGAATTGCCAAAGGGGTGAACAGCAAAAACAAGGAGAGAGAAGGGAAGGATGCTGGAGGAAGGACGTCGGGAGCAAGTCTGAGCTGGGGACGTGGAGGCTTGTGAGAATCCCTCAGCATGCCTTAGAAAACCAGTTTTGTTTAGCTAAGCCCCAACTCAAACACACTTGAAAATTCAGAGTTTTACCAGGCTGGTATCGAGCTGTGAACAAGCCACTATTGTTTGAGGGAAGAATGACGTCCCTGTCACCCACATTTCGGGGGTGCTGGGGTGTGAGCCTGGCTCCTCTGGGCAGAGCAGGCACGGCGCAGGCTTGGACTGAGGCTGCACGTGTTAAAAACACTGACACTTGTGCACACAATGAGCAATGTCAACCCCTTGCCTGCTCCTCTTCTCCCCAGGGATCCATCCTGCCTTCTCAGGGACTCCCCAGTGGGAAGGAAACATCCACTGGCCGGCGTGTTTCAGTCCCTGAGGAAGAGCAGGCGTGCTCTGGGGTGGGAACTGGTCATGCCATGGATGCACAAGGGCTCTTCCCTGCTGAGGAATGGGGAAATCAGGGCTGTACCCAAGGGCTGTGCTCAGTGCCAGCCGTGCAGAGGGCTCAGCACTGCCAGGGAAGTGCCTTTTCCTGCACGAGACAGGGGAAGGGAAAATGAAGAGATTGAAAGTGTGGTGAGCTCAGACAGTGTGAACCGGCCCCGGGCGACAGCAGGGATGGGTGGGAGGTGTTGGCAGCCAAGCCTGGCTCCCTCTGCCCTGCAGGACCCTGCATGTTCAGGCACCAGCGAGCACTTGCCAATGTGCCAGCGAGTTCCTGGCTGATTCTCACCCATTTGTGCTGCTTGGGCACCACTGCAGAAACCACCAAACAGGCAGGAAGGGGCCTGTTTCCAAAGGGGGTGCAGTGGGGTTGGCTGGAAGTTGGGCTTTTGGAGCTGCTCGAGGGTCATCTCATACACGTGTCACTGCCACCAGCTTCCTCTGGGGTCACCAGTGGGACCCGAGGCAGGGAAGTGGTGTGTTCCTGCCCCATGGTGCAGTATTTCTGTGACATGGGGTGAATTCTAGCTGCTTCTCCAGAATGCTGGCACTTTCCAGATCATGTTTGCAGTTTGAATGACTTAAAAGTGTAGTTCCATCACAGGAAAACATCTTCATCTAGAGCAGATCTGTCACCCAGTGGTGATGAGGTGTTTCTGCCATGGTAGCCATTTCAGATGACACCTACAGATAGTATCAGTGTTGTTAGATACTCATCTGATTATGACTCTTAAATTCTCTCAAGCTGTCATCCATGTGTAGTTCTTAAGCATCTGTGCTGGTCCCATCTTCCTCTCCAGAGCTGAGAGATGGTGCTTCCATGGCCTCCTCCTTGCAGCAAGGATGAGGACCAGGGCTGGGAGTGTAGCACCTGCCCAGCTCCATGGCCACCTCTCACCCTCCAGCAACCTGCTGGAAGAGTAAAAAGCTGGTTGGGTCAGGTCTGTGGGGTGCAAGCAGAGCACAAAGGAGGCAGGAGAGAGGAAATGGTCCCACTGTCCCATCCTGGTCTACTCACAGTCACCCATGAGCAGGCTCCATCCACCAGAAGGACTGGACCAGCTGGCATAAGATGGGTCCTGCCAAAGAAGGGTTTCCAGCTCCAAAAGTGGTGCCACGAGCACCCTGACCTTTATCCAAAGCTGTGATTCTTGGTGTTGCTGTGGAATCAGGAACGCTAGAGCTGCAAATGATGTTGGTCACCACTTTGCAGAGCAGGGAATTTATCTGTGGGCAATTCATGTCCCACAGAAGCTGGGGCAAAGAAAGCAATAATTGAAGCTCGTGCCCATTTAAAATACCTTACATTATAACTGAAGAATTGAAGCTGTTTTTTCCACTGCAGAAATTATTTGGCCTTGAACCATCCAGACCTCACTTGCTATTCTGCAATTGAATAGAGCCTTTTGTGAGGATTTTAAAAAATAATTACTACAAAGCACTTCAAGAGGAATTCTGATTGTCGTCTAGTTTTCATTTCATGCTTTCATGACATTTTTGTTCAAGGATGAATCTTTTATGAAATGTCTGTTTTAGGTTACACCCTCCAGAACCTTATTATTTGCCTTAAAAATTCCATCAGGGGCAGGAGCATATTCTTTAAGCTCTCCCATTAGTATAACTAAATTCATCAGAGTAATATTACTATTCATGCAAAATAGGTGTCGTCTTTCTTTAAACCTCTTGGCAAGTGGTTAAACTGATTTTAACAAGTATGCAGTGCCAACTTCTTAAAGCTTTGAAAAGTCTGAAGATTCCCAGGCTGCAAAGGACTATTTACATGGTTAAAATTATACACATATCCCCTCTACTTAAAACTGTCCCCTCATCACTTAAGACCCTTGCAAATCCATTCTGACTTCAAAAGAAGGAAAAGTTCCTCTTCCAAGAATTTTTTTCCTCCCTGTTAGCACAGCCTAGGCTTTCCAGGTTGTGAGAGCCACCGAGTTTAGCTTGAGGGCCAAACTGAGCTTGTAGTTTCATGGGTGCCATTTAGAGAGAAAACTAAGCAAAGGTCTTGTATTTTTAAAGCCAGTTGAAAAGGTAATTAATTGTAGAGATAAAAGATCTGAAAGATTTTGGAGATGCCAATGTCCACCCTTGTAATACACACCCAGCATCACAAGTGATGCCAGGAAATCCTGTGGGACACAGTCCCCTAAGCTGGTTTACAAATTACACCTTGACTGTTCTCACCCATCCAAATCCTGAGTCCTTCCCCCAGTCTCTGTAAGGGATGACTCTGAATGACCCCAATGCTGACAAAAGGAAAGCTTCAAAGTTGTATCCACAATGAATTCATGGGAACTAATTGTTTTAATTCATAGAAATGTTGAGGGCGGGGTATTTGCAAGTGTATTCAGCCAAGGGGTGTTGTGGGTGGCACAGGCAGGTGAAGCCACACTGGCAGAACCCACCCAAAGGAGCTGCAATTTTTCTGTCGAGCAGTAAATCTGAAATGCCATTAAAAGATTAAGAGAGTTGTTCTCATCTGAGATCTGTCAGTTATTGGACTGGGCTCAGGAAGCTGCTCTGGCCTGAATTATGTATCTTTATTACCTTCCCTCCTGGCCTGGAAACCTCTTGATAAATTCATTGAAATTCTGATTTTCCCATGAAGGTATCACACTAATGTCAGGGAATCCTGTATTTGTTCAGGATACTTGTCTCACCTCCAGGCTCCTGTTGGAAGTTGTCTCAAGCATGAGGAAGTTGCTGTGCTGATCCCAGGAGGGGAAAAAAAGGGGTTTGATAAAGTGCTCTGGCATGGGAACCACACAAGCTACATGTGTTCCTACTGTGTTCCTGTGCTTTAATTTATTTTCTAACTGTATTGAGCTGGGTTAATCTGTAAAATGGAGTGATGTTTTCAGGCAAACGCTGCAAATCATGTGCTAGGCAGGTTTTGTGGAAGTCCTCTCATTTTCACAAGCAGAAGTCAAAAATCTGAGATGCCAACAATTGCCTCGAGGTCAAAAGTTGTTCACATCTCGTGTTTACATCTGGGTCATTGCTGAGGCAAAAAAAAAAAGACTCATGTACGTAGCATGGTGGGGGAGTGGGGTAAATGGTCAACCACAATGCACAGCTCTAGATTGGGATCTAAATACCTCTAAAGTTCAGGAGTTCTTCTATCCTGGGAGCAGGTTCAAAGCCCTCTCTGCATTGCACAGCCCCGTCTGCTGCACTTGTTGTTGTACCTGTCTGACTTGCAGGGCGACCAGGGGAATATCTTTCTCTAAAGGCTCTCATTAGAGAAAATATGAATTACAGAAGGTAACTCAATACCTACCTAGGCTCCTTGCCATCCTGCTTTCCCACTTTCTTCAAAGGAAAGTTATCCTGTATTTTGTGTGGATTCAAATCAACACACAAAGGAAAATATGTGTGTTTTTGAGCCCAGCAATCAGCTGGGAATCTGCACTGAGGGAGAGGGAGAGATGCTGACTGTGACATAGTCAGGTCAAAAATCTTGATTTGCTGCTAGTTTTTCAAGTCAGAATATTGTCTGGGGAGGGGGAAGTAGGGATTTTATGGAGCACTAGGTGCATCCCCTTGTCTGGTTGTGGAAGGTGTGCAGGCTGGTGGAATGACTTTTCCTGTACAGGAGGGTGATGGAGCTCAGGGCTGCCATCATTTAATGGTCCCATCAGTTGTGAGACACATCCCACAGCACAACCCCAACCCCAGGGCCCTCTTTAGGTGCTTCTGGAATAGACACAACCACTGGTGACAGCGACAATTGCACGTGTTCCTCTGCAAAGAGGTGCTCTGTGCTCTTCAGAGGTTAATGGCTTGTGTGCATGTGGTGGTGCAGTCTCCGGGTGAGCGGGATCCAGGCTGGCCCCCAACCTCACTGTGTGAAGCACCTCGGGATACCCGGGGTCTGAAAGGAAACTCTTTTATAGCATATCAATCTCTGCACTCCCTATCAAGTGCCCTGCATTTAGTTGCAAGGCTTCTGAGCTGCGTTTCATGGTTTGAAAGGGGCCATTAGGAGAATCCCCAGGCAGCCACAGCTGAGCCTGGGCTGGAACCGCTTCCCCAGGATGCGCAGGGAGTGAATAGCTGAGCTCCTCTGCTCCACTCCCAGCCCGGAGTGACCAGTCATGGCAGCACTAATTAAGAAGCAGACAGCTCTCACTTTCAAAGCGAAGCTGCTGTCAGCAGGAGAAGGGAGAAATCCCTTTCCCTTGGCGGGAGGTTGGTTAGTGGGACAACCGCTGGACAAAACTAAGGAAGCACAAAGAGCTCAGCCTGGCTCTCTCCATACAATGGCACATGGATCTTTGAAATGTAAAAGTTACCTTCCCAAAGAGGAGAGAAGTGGCGAAGAACAGAACCAAATTGCACTTCTCTGATCTTTTATTTTATTTTTTTATTAAGGCTGTTTAAGGATCTTTTGATCTCCCTGAGGTATTTATTATCACGGACTATTTGTCTGCAAATAGTTGAACACTAACACAAAGCTGCACCAGGAGAGGATCAGGTTGGATGTGAGGAAAAATTCTTTCACTGAAAGAGTGGTTAAGCCTTGGAACAGGATTCCCAGGGAAACAGTGGAGTCACTCTCACTGGAAGTGTTCAAGAAACAAGGAAGAGTGGCATTCTGTGACACAGTTTAGTGGCCATGGTGGTATTTGGTCTCAGGTTAGACTCGATGGTCTTGGAGGTTTTTTCCAACCTTACTGGTTCTGTGATACTATGAATGGTGACATCACTGTGATCCAAAGAGAATTCACATGGGGCAAGGTCTCTCCAGGACCTCTGGGGTGGAGGGAGTTTTGTCCCCAGTGAGGATTAGGTGGGTTTTCAAAGTGAAGTCCGAATTCTTTTCTGGTCTCTCTGGAGCACTGAATGTTGCTGGGCAAAATCCCTCCCCTACTGCATTCCCACCTGCAGGATCACCCTGTGACAGAGCTGTGGGATGACACAAGCACCAGACATCCTGTTATTACTGAGGTTTACAGGGGTTCAGTTCAGGATCCCTTGTTCATTACCCCAAAGGGTATCAGTGGGTCCCTTTCCCCATCAGTAGAGGTTGCAGCATTGAGCCTCAATCTTGTGCAGGTAAATCAGAGAGGGAGGTTGTGTTAATTAACCCCAGAACGTGTGACCAGTGAAATTTCACCTGGAATATCCATCCTCCGAGCACCTAAAGAGCAGAACAATGTCAACAAATTGGACAGGATTCAGAGAAGAGCAATAAAAATGATGAAAGGGCTGGACTGATTTATGAGGAAGGATTAAAAGAGTTACATATGTTTAGCTTGGCAAAATGATGACTAAGGGTGGGATACGGTGTCTGTCTGCAAGAGTGAGAGGGGTGTAAATACCCAGGGAGGATGGGAATTATTCAGCCTGGTTCAAGAGGGAGTAATAAGATAAATAAAGGAAATAATCTTTGTGACTGGGTTGAAGGGGAAAAATTCTTCATGGTTAGAGCCCATTTCCCCTGTGGAATAATCTCCCCATGGAAATAGGTAAAGCCTCAGGACTTGAATCGTTGGAGGGGGGTTAGAGGAGCAGAGCACTGGGGAAAACAACACGTGAGGAGGAAAATGCCGATTCCTGTGATTCCAGCCGTGCCATGAGAGCACTTAGGATGTTTATATCCAGCCATTAGCCAGTGCTTTGATGTGAGGGGGAAGAGGGGGAAAAAACCCAACCAACCCAACAACAGTTGTACAAATTATTGACATACTCAAACCTGCACATTCAAAAGGGAAGAAATTCAAACCATTAGTGCAAGTCTCCCATAGAGTGCCACTGCCAGGCTGTTGGGAAGGGTTGTGAAATCCTGTCCTGGGGTGTGATGGGGGCAAGAACTGACCTTGTTCATCCAGCACTGCTCGTGGAGGTGGCCCTGAACCCCTGAACCATCTCAGGATCAAGTGGGAACCAAACTAAAGGCATTAGCAGGCTCCTGGTTACCCTAATAGCTTCTTATTTGTACAGTGCTTTTTCTAACAATAATTAAAATAAAAGGGTTTTCCCCCTGTAATTGTGAAAAGAAGTTTTAAAAAAAAATAGAAAAAAAAAGGTAATAATATGAAGAGTGCAACTCCACGTTACAAACAAGAACCATATGTTGACTTATCATGGGAAATATGTAAATACAGGCTGGGGCTGATCCGGAGCACATGTTGTTAGTCATGAAGCAGCTATTTAAAATTCCATGGCTGGATCATTAACTTCACAGTATCCTTTATGGAAGACAACAGAGGGCAAATAAGCAGAGTGGCACTGAAAATAGCCTTTTTCTGCAGAAATCTCATTTAGCTGAGTTTTAGAGGAAGCCCTTTGTGATCTGTCAGCTGAGTGGGAGCGGGGTCCCCTCCTTGCTGGTGAACTGGGATGGCTTTCTGCCCCACCAGTAACATGCCCTGGCTCAGAAATTCCCTTTGGACACTCAGGAATGGTCTGTTCTCATCCTTCACCATAGCAAGGGAGCAAAACAGCTGCGGGAAGTTGATGGCTCACCTCTAGGTCCCACTCGAAATGTGATTTACCTGGAAGGATGTGGTGATTGATCACCAGAAGGAAGGTTTGTCCTGAGGTTTCTCTGAAGCTGTGGCTGTTCAAATCTCTGCTTTGCAGTGTATTTTCTCAGTCATCCCGGGCAGGTCACTTCTGCCTCTCATCTCTTTCTTTTCTCAGTCGATCCAGACAAGACGCCTTCTCTCTGGGGCCAGCTGTGATCAAAGGAGGGCCAGATTGAAAGAGATTCCATAATTAGGAAAAAACCTCATAAAATGCAAGAAAGAGATCCTGGACCCCAGAGAAAGCCGTGCCTTAAGCAAACGCTTTAGAGCAGTGAAAGGATGGATTTAGACTAATGCAGTAACTGGGATGGGCATCATCTCGTCCCTCTTGGGCTGTGCAGGACAAAAACCTCTCAGAGCCCCTTCTGGTGCCCCCTGTTTTGGTGTCTTTGTGCAGCAGGCTCTGCAGAGAGCCCCGGGCAGGAGGCTGAGCAGGCTGCAGGGGTTAAAGGCATTGCTAAGCCTGTAAATTGGGACCAAACATGTCGGCACCGTCCGTTTCCATCCCCGAAAGTTGGCGGGAGCAGCGTTTTCCAAAAGTCCTGCTTTGCACATGCTTGGGGATTGCTCAATTCGTTTCTGTGTCATCTTGGACAAAACTCAGAGCCCAGCTTGGTCAGCCAAGAGCTCGGTAGTGTGTGGTGTGAGATGCCTTTCCCCTGGGGAGGGAGCCCATGGGTATCCCCACTGTGGGATTTGGGTACTGGCTGCTCTCTGTGAGATGCTGTGAATGGTCCATGGGACAAGCATCTTTTGAGGGAGATGGGAAGGGCACAGTTCAGGAGCAGGTCAGGCCCCACCACAACATCTGTGTCCACGTATCTCTGGGGCTGCTGGGAGGTGCAAGCAGGGTCAGTGCAATACAGAGACACCCTGTATTGGGAAAGGCCTCTACAGACTGTATTATGGGGCAGAACAACCTGCTTAATATGATTTCCCCATTAGATTGAAATATTTTTGCAGTAATTTGGAGAGACAGAGAGGGAAAGGGGACAATTTCCATCACTGGGTCTCTCCGCCTGTGGCAGCAGCTCCTGTGGCTGTGCAGAAGCAGCAGCTTCTGGGCAGGGGTGACTTGGCCAGGCTGCTTCAGATCTGCTCTTTGCATCTTCAGTGAGTGCCCTGACTTGTCCCCAGTGCTGTCCCTGTGTCACCTCCAGCCCCTCATCCCACCCAGGGTCCTGAGGGTGTCACCCAAACCCTCTGTGCTCCTACAAAAACCCTCTGTCCCCTACAAAGACCACTCAGGTCAAGTGCCACCAGTGCTATCTCAGGGCAACTCTGCGGATTAGAGCAGACAAGCAGCATGAGGACAGGGGAAGAAAGGAGTCTGGGAGAATCAAAATCATCAAAAAGTTATTGGAAGGAGGGAGAGCTAAAGGAGAAGCTTAAAGGAAGCCATTAATATTCATTCAGGGAGATAACAGGAGTTCAATGACCGTATGAAAGAGCAGAAAAATCACAACTGTGAGTGCAGGAGCCACTGAGGAAGACAGGAGCTCTGAGATGCTCCACATGGCACAGACTTACAGTGATGGAAATCTGGAGAGCTGCATCTGGGCTTTGGGAACTGCAGGTGACAATGACTGATGTGACAGGGGAGATCCAGGGGAAATAGGGCTGCAAACTGGCTGTGCTGACCAAAGGACCTTATGGGGTGCCTCTCTGCCCTTGGGGGTGTTATGGGTGTCTGAGTGCTCTTGGATTAGTAGGTGTGATCATCTCACCTCAGATACCCCCCCAAAATACACTTCAGCATCTCCTGAGAGTGCACAACCCCAGATTGGAGGAAACTTTCACCTCCCAGCAGTCTCGGCTCAGGGTTTTTCTTTACTCTGCTGCTGGATGAGGTACCTGAGATGCCATGTAGGTGTGTTATCCAAAGTGCCCCTTGGTTTGCCTGGATTCCTCAGAGCAGTGCTCAGCTGTGAGGCTCAAACCTCCAGGAGGGCACTGCTGTCCCTCTGCTCCAATGTCTGATTCCCTGCTTGATGGCCAGGCTGTATGTCTTGTTTGTTTGCCATCTCTGTTACTGGCCTTGTTTTCTGTTCAGCCCTACCATTTAGCACAAGAGAAACGTGGCTCTCACTTTATTATTGTTAGGATTTTACTGTGCTCTTGCTGTTCATGTAAAAGTCCAGGTGGGGTTTGAGGGGATGATGAATGGATCTGAAGGAGAGGATTTGCTGGGGGTGGGGGGGACCAGTGACTAGTTGGTGATGTTGGGAGGAGTGTGTCCCCCCCAGTGTCCCCACCCACCCCATGGCCACAGCCAGCCTGGGCTGTGCCACAGCTGCTGCCCTGGCTTTATCCTCCTCTCTGTGCACGTCCAGTTTAAGTGGGAATCACAAACCTGGCATCTTCTGACTCCCCAGAGCATGAGCTGACAGTCTAAGCCTGGCTTATTTCTTGGGTCTGGTTTAATAACTTCGGAGTCATGTTGTTAAACAATCCATTGTACCCAAAGGCAGCAATTCCCCAATCAGGCAGTGCCTCCATGGTTTTGTTTGTCCCTTTTGCAGCAAAATCACATCAGAAAAAGGGGGGGGAAAGTTCACAAATAGGGACCTTAGGGCATGTTAGCCAAAGCAATGAGCCCAAGCAGGGTGCTGACCTGGGGCAGGATGGGGTTCCTGCATGTCCCTCCAAGCCAGGTCACCTGAGTGCCCAGGTGGGGACAGCAGTGGGTGGGGATGGGGCTGAGGTGGGGCTGGGGACCTGCAGGGCAGCCCAGCTTTTGGGGGCTCTGGGACACACAGCAGTGTGAGCCCCAGGACCTTCTCGAGGAGCTGTGGGTGAGCAGATGGGAAGCTGCAACTGAACCACTGGCTTTGGGGTCTCCTGATAGCAGAGTGTGTTTAAACTTCCATGATATTTGGAGAGGAAGCAATGTTTGCTCTTTTATTGGGCTTTTTTTCCCCCTTGTGTTTTGACATTTTTGTTTCGCTGGGGCACTTTTATGAGGAGCATTTTATTATTTTACTATGTTATTCATCTGCATTTTAATTGCACACAATAAAACTTGAAAGCTCCCAGCAGAGAAAATCCTATAGTACTTCCCATCCTGTCCCACTGGGGATGAATTGCTGGGGTCACATCGTTTGTCAACAAACAGGGCTGAACCCTTTGTAAGAAAGACACAGATTTTCCTGAACTGTAACAGTGGCAGCTTTTAATTGGTGTTTTCAAATGGTTACATTTAACCCGCCTTCATTTCCTTCATTTTGGGGCAACGGGGTGTGATTTGAAGGGAGCTGGGGTTGTCTGGAGGCAGGATGAGAAAGACCCAAAAGCACCAGGCCTTTTGGGGTGAAATGTGTCATCCCAAAATCCCTGATAAATGCAGGTACCAACATACCAGGGGCAAACCCAGCCCCTGCATCCTCTGCCCACCAAACCCACCAGCACTGCTGGGTTTGGGTTCACTCTGCAGAGAATTATCTAATTATCTTCATAATCACCCCATTCAGGGTTTGATTTTGTTCACTAATCCTCACAATCCCACCAGAACCAGCTAATTCTGCAGAAAAGAACCAAGAATTCATGTGTGTGTCAGGTTTAGACCTCCAGGTCTCTGTGCATGAGCCCTGGAGCTTGTGCTGGTCCCTCCCAAGCACCACCACAGGTCACTGCTTGGTGCTTGGAGAATTATGATATTATGATCTGTAGATCACTTTACCCTCCACCTCTCTATGGCCTGACAGTCTCACTGTAATTATTAAAGAAAAAAAAAGGCAAAAAAGTAACTTAAAGTTTTCGTGCAGAAAGTGAAGCAGCTCAAATTGCATCCCAAAAAAAGGTAATCTTCTATGAAAACCTCATCCATCCATTCCTTCTGCCCACCCCCAGCTGATATTTAAGGGATCAGCAGCAGCATTGCAAGGCAGCATTTAAACCAGCCCAGCTTGGTGGATTCCTGCACCTGTCTTTCTCATCAAACCTGCTACCAAAAGGGCTGCTTAAAAGGGCTTTGATCTGACTTTAAATATCCCCAAACATCAGGAGCTGGAGGCATTTTAATCTGATTTTACTGGAACTGCGCCGATTTCAGGAAAACAGAGCCCAAAATTGAGTTCATATTTTGTGTCAATCCCTGGAGTTTGGAAGGAGGAGGTTTTTGCTGGGAGTGGGGATGGAGAAGGATAACCTCAGGTCTCTGTTGGAGCAACACTTTGCCATCAGCTGTGTAGAAGAAAAGATTTGCTGCTCCTTCCTTTTTAGTTTTTAGTGTGGTTTTTTGGGGGGGGTTGTGTGTGTGTTTCTCTTCTCCACTTTCTTTCCCCACTGCATTTGAAATAGGAGTTTGTGTCCCCTGGTTTACAGTTCCAGAGACACTCTCACACGCTGTCCCTCACAGAGAGCATCTCCTCAGCCAAGAGGACGCTGTTTCTGGTCCTCAGGTTTGAACGTGGCCACTCTGGTGCAAAATCCTGAGTGTGATTTAAATGCCCAGGGCCTGATCTCCCCTCGACCTGCCATCCTCCATCACACACACCCATTTCCCTCGAGGGAGCCCTGGAAACCCTCTCTCCATCCTCACCCATCCTGCTCCAGCTTGCATCCCTCCGAGCACGGAGACGTTCTCTCCAGCATCTCTCATTGCTCCCAGCCACATTTGTAGCCAGAAACTCAGACAAAACCCTCTTTGCTGCTGCACATCCTCTTTTCCCTCCCTTGTGATGTGTTTGTGTGAGGCAGAGCCAGGCTTTGACATGCCACTATTATTAGCTCTCTCTCTCCTGCGTCAGACCCGTGGCCGATGTCACCTGGCAGCGCCCCTGTGACTCCAAGCTGAGGATTCAGCCTGGAGAGCAGCTTTAATAAGGAGTTTATTCTCAGGCTACCTGCTCAGCAGATGGTTCTGTTTGTTTTGGTTTATGTTTACTTTAATTCTGCTCCTAATGTGCCTTTTATAACATCTGCTGGCAGTACTTCTAGACCCCTCTGTTGTTAAAGGCAAAGCTTGGGCGGCGCTGAGTCGGGTTATCTTTAGATCTCTCCAGTCAGACTTAAGAACTTGCTAAAACACTCAGCTGTAAGCTTTTTTCCCAGGACAGCACAGGGTTTTCCCAGTGCTCCTGTGTGCCTCCTCTCCCTGCCCTTGCAGGAGTTGTGGCATCTTGCTGTGAACCATCCAGCAGGTCCAGCTGCCACCCCCTTCAAAGCCCAGCTCTTCCCCAGCCCTGGCCAACAGGACCAAGCCCCAACATGCTGCAGATTCCCTTCCCTTATTCCTGCATAAAAGCCCTGCCTTTAAAAAGTAGGATTTTTTGGACAAGTGAGGCTGGCTGAAGCCACAGGAGAGAGAGAGAGATGTATAAGCGCAGAAAAGAATGAGCCCGCTCTCGGTGTGGTGGTGGCCTCACCAAAAATAAGATGCATGCCCAGACAGGACAGGCTGAAGGATTATCTCCCACCCTGAGGAAAAAAAAAATAAAAAAGGATTTTTGGTTTCCCAGTGGCCAATTGTTTGGCTGGACGTTGATTGAGGGCTGAGGCTCAGATAAAGGCTGGAGGGTTGGCGATAATATCAAAAAGGCAGTCAGAGTCTGGGGCCAGCCAAGTTGTCATTTCCTAATTCCGCTGCTGCTGCTGTCATCCAGCCTTCTGGGGCACTGCAGAGCCTGCAGTGAGCTGGGAAAAAGTGTTTCAAAAAGTAAAGTCAAACTCTTATTCAGAGAATTTCTCTCCACCACAGCCCCAGCTCAGCCTGCTCTTGGATATTGTGCTAAACTTCAGCATTTGATCAAAAAAAAAAAAAAAGAATAAAAAGAAGGAGAGATAAAACACATAGGTAGAAATCAATGGAGCCTTTAAAGGCTGTGCTGTGCAAAAGGCTGCACTTTGCTGTTGTCTTTCTGAACCCTGTGAAATGCTGGGAAACTGTTTTTAATAAACAAGAGTTCAAACAGTGGGGCTCCGTAGCCAACAGTCACGCCTTAAACTCTAAACTTTACATGAAAACTCTCAGATCCCTTTGAACTCTTTTTTTTCTTCCCTGGCAGAGGATTCCAGTGTTTATGCATTTTTTTGAGATTGCTGGCGGGATCATGAGGAGGGTTTTAATATTTTTTTTTAAACAATCTCCTGCCTTCAGAAACCATTAATGCCCACTAAGAAACATCAAGGCATTGCTTTGAAGTGCCTTCTGGCTACAGCCCTCTTACACTCTTTGGTTACTGTGCAATCAAATAATTAAATGGAGTCTAAAAAAAATAGTTTTACCTGGTAATTAAACACCCCACGTTGGACAGTTGCAAGGGGTTTTAAAGGAGTTGCAAATCTACAAAGACTTGAAACACAAAAGCTCTACATGCTCCTAGAATAAGTGAGTAGACACTTTCTCCCTGCTTTGGCAACCTCTCCCACTGGCAAGGTGAGAGCTCTCCTTCCCCTTCCCGGCGTAGCCAAGGTCAGGGCAGTGAATCCCAAAGGAGAAAGGACACAGCTCAGAGTCATAAATTAGCGAAGCTAAACTCTCAAACTTTTTTTTTTCTTTTTTTTTTTTTTTTTTCATTTCATTTGTTTGTTTGCTTTGGAATAAACAGTAAGGAAGAGAAAATTGGAAATAGTGTTTTGGCTACTCCATCAAATGCTGGACTGCGGGCCAGCGGCCATCCCAAAGGCCATGGAGCCCAGTTTGGCCCCGGGCTGTCTCTGCAGGCTCTGGGTGTTTGGCTCTGCGTGGCAGCTCCCAGGATTGCTGGGATGTGGATGCCACTGGCACTGGGTACCACAGGGACACCAGTGCTGGGCTGGGCTTGGCAGGACCCGCTGGAGCTCCTCCTTTTCTGGGAGGCTGGGGAAGATCCTTCTGGTGTCAAAGGAGCAGGGTGGGTGTTGTGCTGGGCTGTGTTGGATGAGATGGCCAATAATAATTCCCTGGCTGGGAGCAGAGGGAGAGGGCAAGGGCCACTCCTCTGCTCTGGCGGAAACTCCTCTCCCTTTGGATGGAAGCTTTCTGAAACCTGGTTGCTTCACTTCCCAGAAGTTAGCTGAGAAAGTTTTCTCTGGTTCCAACCTAAATTGGCTCTTCCTTCCCGGAGCTCTGCTTTGATCTGGGCATTTGAATCTCAATGCAAAGCCCTGGTGCTTTGCCTGGTTTTGGAGTGGCAGCGCCACAGGGAGGGTTTAACCCCTCCACAGCCACTCTGGCCAGAGAGGGCTCCCCATCAACCATGCCATCAGCTGCCCTCTCGTTGTTCCTGAATCATCTTTGGACACCAGCTGGTTTCACAGCATCATTCCCAGGAGCAGTGCCCGGTCCCCAAACCTGCCCTTTGCCCTGCTGGGACTGGTTGGTCCCAAGTGCTGTGTGATCCTTTAATGTTGGTACCTGTAGAGGAGGAACACTTGCTGTGGAATGTTTGGGAAAAGGGTGTTGTGTTTGTAGGGCTACCAGAAACCTTTGGGGGGATGTAAGGATCGTAGGAAACAAGAGCTCTGGAAAAGGCACAACCCTTTTGTTCTGAGCTCTGCCAGGCTGCTGCAGCCACCTGCAAGGACTTTGAAGGGCTGGAGGGATTTTGGTGGACCCTGTGCTGTTTCCAGGCTGGATGGGACCTTGAGGGACCAACTGGGCTCTGTCGCAGGGACGATGCTGAAGGTGCAGCCCTGCGAGGGGTGGGGAAAGGGAAGAGCCAAGGTAGCACCCTGGCCATGCATCCCATTTATCCTTTGGCTTTTGAAGGATTAGCGGGGAAGGAGAGCTGGCTTTGAGCTGGCCCAGCAGAAGCAGGAGGAGAGGGGAGGTGAGGAGAGCTGCCAGGGTGGTGGGAGCAGGAGCAGGCAGTGCTGTGACTGCAGATGAGGAGCCAGACGTGCATGAGGAATGACGAGGCGGTGGTTTCAAAGCAGGAAGAACTGTAGGGTTCAGAGATGTTCCAGACTCCTGCAGGGCCCAAGACAAATGTTGAAAGCCAGAATTCCCAGAGGGTCTTTCTGTTTCCTTTTTAAAAAATAATAATAATAAAAAAAGAAAAGATCTACCTGTCAGCTCTTATCATGTGAAGAGCTGAATTAAGGAAGGCAAAACTTAATGGGCTTTCTTTCCTAAAAATAGATCTTCTCATGAAAGAGATGAAGGGCATTGCCCAGGGAGGTCAGCCAAAATTGTCTCAAATTATGCTATCACCTAGATCTGATGTCCAAAATTAGCCTTCTCTCTTGCTATGTGGGTTCAGTGCTCCCTGAAGATTAAACGCATCACAACACTCATTTAATTTAAAAGAGAGGCTAAAACATATGGCAGGCCATGGTTTAAATGTTAGAAAAATTCATCCTGGGACTCTTCATTATGATTAGTAACACGCTAATGAAGGCGAGGGGGGAAGGAGTGTGTGCAGAGCTGTGTGGGGAGGCTGGGCAAGGCTGCAGGCAGGAATTGGGAATGTTGCTGGGAAGAATGGAGAGGACCTGAACCAGAGCTGCTCTCACCATCCAGAGCTAGTCTGATCTTTTTTGAGAAGAGGAAGGAAGATGATTTGCCTTAAATAATTCTCCAGTCTCCTCCGTGTGGGTGTTTTCTGGGCTCTGTGATTAAGACAGAGCATTTGAAAGCAATGGGATAGGAACCTCATTTTAAAGACAGAGTGTTCCTTTCTTTTTTCCTTTTTAATTAATCTGAGGTTGCTACTGGAGCGGAGCAGTTGGATGAAGGTGTTTGAGGAACATGAGGTTAATGGAAGGTGAGGGAGAAAGGGATTACAGCTGCCAATATGAGGCAGGCAGAGGGAGAACCAGCAGGTGCCCCAGCCCAGCCAGCACAGACCTGGCTCGTGGGTTTAGAGGGAAGAGAATAACCTTGGGGAGACTTGGGAAAGGCTGGGGGGAACTGGACATGCCCCTGATCCCATTACATGGGAAAAGGGGGTTGTTTTTGTGGGACTTCACCAACGCAAAGCACCTTCCTGGTACCGGTGCTGTTCGAAGCACCACCCAGCCTGTGTCTTTAGGTCCCCAAAGGGAGCAGGGATTTTATTTTTGTATACGTTATTCTGTTCTAAGCTCACATTTTGGGGGCAGCCTCGTGCGGTTTTGGGATGCTGGCTCGGAAGTTTTGTACCCCTTGAGCTATGTGATGCTAAACATTCAGGGCAGAGAGAGAAAAACCAAATAGGTTTCTGTATGTGCTGTGACCAACCTGCCAGAGCCAGGCTGGTGGAGATGCCCACGAGCGAGGGCTGGGATGCTTTGTGCATCCAAAGGCAGCCTGGATTTTGAGGGGAGCAAAACAGGGTCCTTGTCCCCACTGATCTCAGAGAGGAGAACCAGCCCTGCAGTTGTCCCTTGTCCCCTCCCCAGCACAGCCTTTACTTGGGACCAAGCAGGACCATTGTGGCTCATCACCCCAACAAATCCCAGCTGTGAAACACTTGGGAAAGTGTTTCTTTTCCCCCAAAAAAGCCCCAGGGCCACGCATGCCCATGATTTCCAGCTGCACAGCCCCAGCGCTCCCAGGACCGCTAAAGGTCCGACAAGGAGTTTTAATTGTGCAATAGGTGGGGCTGGTGTTTTTGTTGGACCTTGAGCCAGCCTGCAGAGCTGACACACAGCCTGGAAGCTCTGCTGGCCACACCACAATTACCCACCAGAGCAGGGCTACCTCCCTCCGTGGGTGCTGTGGGGCTTGGTGAGTGTTTCCAGCCCGCTTTGAAGGTGAAAAATGCCCTAAGTGTTGAGTTTTGGTGTGATTGAAGCGTGTGGAGTGGTTGGGGATGGCTCAAGCCCTGCAGGGCAGGGCTCTTGGTGTTGGTGTTCCTCCTCTGGAAGGACTCAAATCGGGAGATTTCCGGTTCCTTCTCTGGAAAAGACTCCAGATCAGATTTTTGGTCCTTCCTCTGGCAAAGGACCTAAACTGGGACTTTCTGGTTCGTTCCTCAGGAAGGATCCATATCAGGACATTTTGGGTTCCTTCTCTGGAAAAGGAAGTAAACCAGGATATTTTGGGTTCATCCTCCAGAAAAGGACCCAAACAAAGATATTTTGGGTCCCTCCTCTGGAAGAGAACCCATACCAGGGTATTTCCCTTCACTGGAAAATGACCCAAACCAGGACACTTTGGGTCCTTTTCCAGGGAAAGGACCTAAACAGGGATATTTTGAGTCCATTCTCTGGAAAAGGACCCAAACTGGGCTATTTTGGGTCCCTCCTTTGGGAAAGGACTCAAACAGGGATGTTTTTGGTCCCTCCTCTGGAAGGACCTAACAAAGGACGTTCCAACACCACAAGCAGCTCTGTGGGCACTTTTCTCAGCATGAGTTTACATAGTTTTTGTTAAACCTGATAAGCTAAACTTAAAAAAAAAAAAAAAAACCACTTGGTTCAAAATAAGGTTCTTGTTCTCTCTCAATCTTCTGTACTGTTAAAAAAAATTTGGTTGGATGTTACTTTTAAGCTGTAAGAGCAGAACTTTCCCACGCTGCCTCTCCATTTAGCAAAGAACATGCCAGACCTGTAATCACGATCTTTATCCCGAGACAAGCTGAAAAACAAAATGTTTCTGATCCACTGAAGGTAGGTGAACATTTTCAGAGTGTCACACATTAAGGTGGTGTCTAACGAGCTCCATGTCCCACTTATAATTGAAACAGAAGAGAGTATTCACTTTTCATTCATTTTAAAAAGACTATTCAAATAGTCTTTCATCTCCACTAAACAGCCTGCCATGTATTTGAAGCCATTTTATATTTTGTTTCTACAGACATCCAAAAAAACAGAGGTGAGTATTTTGGAACATTGATAGAAAGATGCAAAGGCTTGTGAGGCACTGAATGGCTTCAAGCTGCCTCAAACACATTCATCTTCCCAAGAAGAATTAGGCACAGTGTGATTCATTTTAATAGCAGAAGAAAAATAATACTACGGTGTAGTGCTAAGTTCCCAACCTTTGATGGCAGACTAAAAAAAGAGAGAGAGGAGGAAAAAAAATATCTTTCTTCCCTTATGTTGTTGAAGTCTCCCTACACCCATCCGTTATGTCCAGCTTATCAATTAAGATGAACCCCATGAACTTCAGATGGTTTTTTTAAAACAAGGCACCATCCATTTAAATGTGTAAAACTGCCTGCAGCTCCCTTGAACTGCAGGATTCAGTGCCGAGCTCTGTGTACTCGGTGTGAAGTTGAGCCCTTTGATACAAGTTTTACTGATGTTTTAAATGAAGTCTTCTCAAACACACAAAATAACCCAGATAATTTAAAACCTCATAGAAAAAATAGGGTGGGGAGAGGAAAAGAAAAAAAAAAGAGGGGGGAGAAAAAAAGCCCTCGTGAGTGCCATTGGTGTAGCAGAAGCAAAGGGCTGGCTCTGGCTGCCAACAGGACAGACCAAAAGCACTTCCACAATTGCTTTCCCAGCGTTACTCCCTTGAGCTGGGCAAGGTCTGGGAGACAGCTGGGAGACAAATCCATGCCTGGCATGGGCAGCTTCCCTCAGGAACAAATTAAGCTCGTTCAGCTGTAAAATAGGTTTTGTACCATAAATAGGGGCCAGGGAAGGCGTGCAGGGAGGAGCTCCCAGTGCTCATCCCTCCCCAGTCCTTCTGGGTGACACCACCATGGGCTAAGGCTTTCCAGAGCTGGGCTTTGCTCAGGATTTGGAGAGCTGGGTTTAGTCTGGCACGGGATGTAGGTGGGCAGTCCTGGCTCAGTCACACATGGGGGGGATTGACCATCCTCTCAGCAGTGCCAAAAGAAGAGCTCCAGCTTGGGGACAACCTCATCCCTTTGGCAGTCACACCTTGGCTCCATCAGGTAAGCTTGGCAGGGCAGTCTGGCTCTAAGGCCAGGCTCAGTTTGTAGGTGAGTTATCTGAAGGATCTGTAAATGATTTAATCCTCATATTGCCTCCTCCAGCAGCAACAGCTTCCCATAAGGAACAGCCCCTGACAAGGGAGGGAGAGAGGGCAGGGCAGAGCTACCACCATACATGAGAAAAAAAAGGGTGGAAAAAAAGTCAAGACAATATTAATTTGAAAAATATAAAATTTTAATAAAGGCTACATCTCTTAATTACAATAATTATTGTACCAAGTAATTTTTTTTTTTTAAATGAAACTCTTTATAATGCATAATTTACAGTATAAGTAGAACAAAATGCCATGGCAAAAGTCATGAGTACAGGACTTGTAATAAAAGGCATAAAATATATTTATACATAAACCCCTTAAACAAGCAAGGGAAAGCTTGAACCCTGAATATAGGGCGACGCATGGTCTGTAACACCATGCAGGCACAGGTACTGTACTGATTAAATTTTAAAAACACTAGAGATAGTGTATTAATATTTTCACCATACATTTTCTACAATATATACAGACTCACACAAAGTAGCAATGGCAAACAGAATGCACAGATTAACTTAATCAACACAAAACCCAACTGTCGAAATGCAAGGTCTTCCTCGGGAAAGGGTCTCTCTCTGTCCCAAAAACCCACCACACACACACGTGGAGCTTCACCCCCATCTCCCACAGCCTCAGGTGGGTGCCAAGGTAAGGCTAAACCAACCAAAAACCCACCACCCAAGGACCCAGAGGCTGAAAATACAAGTAGTGCTAAAAGGGCTAAAGAATTAGCTCTGTGGAATACACACAGGGGTTTTAAGCTTTTGGTGTGCTAAGGATGGGGTTGGGAATGGGATGGCTCCTTTTCCAGCTTTCCAGCTCTCCCAGGCTCGGGGTTTTGCTCTACCTTGCCTCGACCAAGATATCAGTGACAGCAGCAAAGCAAATTCCTGGCCCCGCCGAAATCCATGGACAAAACTCCTGTTGGTACGTTGCATCTAACAGAGTTAACACTTCAGACCTTTATATTTCAAATCAGAGCAGCATAGATTCAAATGCACCGGTCTCTAGATGAATGGTAGGACAGCATTTTTATTTTCGGCTTTTATTATTATTACTATTATTATTATTATTATTAATTCTTTAGGAAAGTTTTATCTTCCCTCGGAGAAATACTGGGCATGACATCACTCCTTCCCTCCTCCCCCTTCAAAAAAAATCATCACAAATGCGCTCATCGCCAAACTCCTAAATTTTAGATAGTGGGAACAATGTAAAAAAATAAAATAATCCTTCCTCCCCTCACCCCCCCCCCCTTCCCAGCCCCTCTCTCTTCTCCATTGTTAAAGCAGCATATCCAAAAACTGGACTTAAGGGAAAACAGACTGTTCAATAAATATCAATAAGGATTACTGTTAAGGTAAGCTATACACAGTTTCTCTTAGTCCATAGATTTCAGATCCCCAGGAAATCATATATTATGTATGGAAGTCTCTCAAATACGGTCTGCATCTCCGATAGCCAACAGTGGTCATGTTTCTAATAAATAGTCTGGGGTTTTTATCATCTCAGTACCCAACTCATGAATAATAAATGCCATTTTTTTTTCCTCTAAGGCTAATTCAGCAAAGTCTTCACAGACTTCACCTTTTTTCTTCATTGGTTCAAAACTTTCCTTCAGAGTTTTTTCTTTCCTTGTCATCACTACTGTTGTGTGTCCAAAGACTTTTTCTAGCTTAACTTTTCTTAAGAAACACAGATGCCATCAATCAATCCTTTCTACTTTCCCCAGGATCCTTCCTTCGTACATGGGCAGGATGGTTTCATCTTCCCAAATCTCTTCAAACACCGCGCCACAGTCGAACTCGTCGCTCGCTTTTTTGAAGTAGTATCTGTGGTAAAGAGAATTAAAACACAGTTAAAAATCAAAAGGCAAAAAGCAAAAGGGTGCTTTGCCGGTCCTTTCAACCACAACATTTCCAATTTCTCCCTCCTAGGATGTTCCTCCAGGAACACCTCAGGGCTGCTCAGGCCCAGGGACATGAAAGCATCCCCAGGGATGCCATGGGACACAGGGAGCAGGGCTGAGCTCCTCAGTGGTGACAACACCTCCTACACCGAGCACATTACACACAGTGCCAGTGCACAACCCCCAGCCAGAAAGAAAATTAGAAAGCACAGAGATTTCTGGTCAAATATCTTATTTAGAAAATAAATAAAACAGCATTTCAAAGCGAAGCATTCTTAAGGCTCCCCTCTCTCCCCACCTTCTTTCTTTCATGTGTTTTCTTGTTTCAAAGCTCAAGCCCAACATTAAAATTAGCAACTGTTATTAAAAGGACCGATTAAAAGCAAACCATTCCCAGCTTCCTGCAAGGCAGGAGCTGAAACTCTGTGGTATTCCTATTGAAATCAAAAAAAAAGAAACACACACAACACACACATCCCGGGAGCCTCGTGTTGGGAACAACCAATTCACTTCTCCCTGCTAAGTGACAGAAAGTGCCCCATTTGCTTGGCCAGCCCTGGGGACGTGACACGGGGAGGTCAAGTAGCAGTGTCCTGCATTCCTGCTCTTTTGCTCCGGGTCGTCAGATCATGAAGCCAACGCTGCCAGAGACAAAAAGCACCCCCACCCCTCCTGTGTCAAACAGTAAGGACCCCTCTATTATCCTGAATTAGACCGTTCAGCTTCTTGATTAAAGGTTCCTTTTATCCCGTTTGGAGCTTTCTTCCTTCTAAGGCTGCTTAATTGCATATGCACAAATGAAGGGCTTCCATTCAGAGGGGTAGCATTTAGGGAGTCTGTCCGTCTGCCGCCGAACACCTCCTTGGATGTGCCTGCTCCCTTGGAAAAGGGCTTTGCCATCTGATTGCCAGCGATGGAAAGAACTTCATCAGATGGATTACAAAGAAAAACACATATATAGAAAAAAAATAGAAATTAACCCCTCCCCTGTAGTTTCCAGACAACTGGGGTTGGCAGATGTTTGTCAGGGACAAGGGGTTTGTAATTATGATTTTTCCTTTTTAGGATGGGGAAAGGAGATCAAATGAAACTCACTTTTACTACTAAAGCTGAAAGAACCACAGCAGGGTCCTAGAATTTGAGTATTTTGTTCAGTGACCGTTCTACTACACATTTTTAAGTTAGTCACATCAGCCTGCAAATGTCTCTATTTTCAGGAGGCATTAAAATTATTTTGGTAGGGGGATAAAAGATCCCTCTTTTTAATTAAAAACATGAAACCAGCTCCATTTAGGGCAGGTATGGTTAGGATCTATTTCTGTACTCATACCAAGCTGAATTGACACATGTTGCATCTTCAATGAGTAAACAAACAAAAAAACCATATTATTTAAGCCCTTCAGAGCCTGCACCCATGGCAGTCAATAGTCCAAATCCCACCACCTTCCATCTACAGGTCAAGGCCACAAGTGCCCAGGACAGCAGCCTTGAAATAAACCCAAAAAACCCCAAGTAAAGTCTGAATGAATTACAAAGAGCTCGCCCTTCCCTCTCCCCTGTCCAGATAGCAGCCTCTCTTCCCAAAAACTTCCTCCCCAAGCCCAAGGCCCTGGCTGTGTTTACAAATTTTTGATTTGAGAAACACACTATGACCTTTTACATAATTACAACCTTATTTCACAGAGAAAAGGGGGGAAAAAGAAAAGGAGGAGGCAAAGCAAAAAAAAAAAAAAATTTAAAAAAAAAAAACACACCCCCACAACATCTTCAAACAAGTCACCCCCTGCTCTGATTTGCTCCGAAATGGGCTTTCCATTGAAACAGATTTTATGTGGCAAGCTCTGCTCCCTGGGTTTTTTTTTTGGAGATTTTATTTTTTGGGACATCTGGCACCAATCGAGGCTCTGTTTTGAACCATTGCCATCTCCCCATTACCCGACACCACCCACTCCTCTGAGTTGTTTTTTTTTTGGGGGTGCCTGTATGTTTGTTTTTTGTTAACGCCATCAGTATTAAATCACTGCCTAATTCCTTTTTTTTCCTTTAATTTTGTTTTTTGGGGGGGTTCAGGGGGTGGGATGGCAAGGCAGGCAGCTCTGCCCCACGGCGCGGCGCTGGCATCGCGGGAGCCAGAGGTACCCGCCTCGCAAACTGATCCAATCAATAAAGAATTTGGAGAGCCGAGCATTTCTGCATGTCTTTGTGCATTAAATGAAAGGCGAGGGCTTCAAAGACATGCTTATTAAATGTGCCTTAAAAAGAAATCAATGCCAGATGTG
This sequence comes from Anabacerthia variegaticeps, assembly GCA_035583185.1. Lineage (NCBI taxonomy): Eukaryota > Metazoa > Chordata > Aves > Passeriformes > Furnariidae > Anabacerthia > Anabacerthia variegaticeps. Next base: position 2,809,819 of record JAWWEW010000042.1, read on the forward strand.
ACCAAAGCAGCCTAGTTAGTGCCTCCCCGTAACACACACGCCACTCCGGGCACTCGGACCTCTTCCCTGAAGGTCACCCGCAGTTTCACTCAAAGTCCAGCCAAAAGTCAAAGCTTAGATCAAAATGATTCCCTGGAGGTACACACATTTGTGTAATTAGTTTCACCTTGTGTCTGTGCAAGATAAAATACTGGGCACGTACCCAAGTTCCTTTTATAAATTTCTGTATTGTCTTTACCCAGGTGTAAAGGGGTGAGATCTAAGCAAAACGTTGTTTCATCCTTGTCAGTCACTTAAAAACATTTTCTAAAGTAATTACAGTCTGACAAGGCACAAATAATTGCACCTGGAGGGGCTTTTGGGCCACAGAGGTTTTAGTAGCCTAGTCCTGCACTCGGGCATCGGGCAAAAAATGTCACAGAAAACAAACAAACATTGAAAAAAGGATTTCTTTTGGGAGGGGGTGGGACTACACAGCCACTGGAGTTGGCAGAGCAGAGAGGGCAGGGAAATTGGTCTGCAGATGGGGCATGAGGAGGAGGAGGCTTCAGGTGCTGGAGAATGGCACAAGGGTGCCAGAAGCCCAGGGAACTCTCTCCAGGGTGGGTGGACTTGCAGGTTGGTGCCATCTGATGGCAGCTGGGTGGGCTGCAAAGATGGGTTTGGGGAAATATAGGCAATATTTCAACCCCACTGTGCAACAGCCACACATAGGCCCCAACCCAGCATCCCCACAGCCTGAGTGTCCATAGCTGACTGACCACTGGGCTGCATGGATAGACTTCCCAAAGCTTGAGAAGCCACTGATGGGGCAACAAGTGGCAATTCCTCACACCAAACCCAAATGACCATTTGGAGGTTAAATCAGAGGCTGCCAGTTACAGGGTGAGACACCCAGCTCTCTGAAGCACCACCAATTTCAGTGAAAATTCAAAAAATGTCCCTCTCCTGCAGAAGTGGCCAAGAGAGGACCCCAAGAGTGCCCAGATCCACTGGGAAATGGCAGCAAAAAGAGCCAATATGAAGCTGCTGCCATGAGAACTGTAAGAGCAGAGGAAGCAGCAAACTGGTTAAACTGGGAGCTGTGCCCTGGAAACCAGACCAGCAGGGTTTGTTGGCATTTCTGAGGAGGATCTGGGTATTGCTGGTGGAGCTTTCCCTGCAGGGCAGAGGTTTTTCCTTTTACCCTAATGAAGAGAAAAGTGAGGGAGCTCCATCTCAGCTCCACATCCCTCAGCTGCACCATCCCAGCCTGTCACTGACCCCATTTACAGCCACACCATTGCAAAAAATCATCAAAAATTAAACCAGTAAACAGCAGGCAAAGCAGGAGATCAGCACCAAGATGAAAGCTGAGCCCCAGTTTGCAAACTGAACCCCACAGCTCCAATGCCTTTGCCACAAAGCCATCCCAGATTTCCCTGGATTCAAGGTTTTTGAGAAGCACTGGAGCAAAGATTCTAATGCAAGTGGGGAGGAGGTTGGAGGTGGGAAGGAGGTGGCCTTGCAGCCAAGCTGCAGCTCTGGGCACCTTTTCAATCTCCAACCTGCTGCTGGTTTGAGTGGGAAGAAAGCAAGGTGATGTACAGCTTCTGAAAACGAGGCCAACGTGACACTGCAGGCAGCCCTGCAAAAGTCCTGCTAATTCTGGGTAAAACACACTGAAGAATAAACAAATCACAGCTTCTTACCTGTAATTTCCCTTTTTGCTCAGCTGTTCTTTAAAGTGCCCAAGTGTCAGGCTCTGGGCCTTTAACATCCTCCTGTAGGGAATTTCTTCTCCGCAAAAAAAATAGGTGACAACCAGCTCACTAGACTGAGAGGTGTGAACAACTGGCAGTTTCTTTGGCTCTTTGTGACTGAAAAACAGAAAACACACACAAAACCCTCTATTTTTCCAGTTGAGAACAGGCTGTTTCACTGCACTCAAACCAGCAGTGCTCCTGCCACACGGAATGCTGTCAGAAATACCCTGGGTGGGACCCGAAAATCAGATATTCCTGTACTGGCTGGGAACCTGCTGGGATGTGTTTGCACAGCCCTTTGCTGGGCTCCCACAGCAGCTCCTGGTGGGGATCATGGAATGGTTTGGGTTGGAAGGGCTCTTAAAACTGATCTTATTCCACCCCTTGCCATGGGCAGGGACACCTTTCCACCAGCCCAGGTTGCTCCAAGCCCCATCCAACCTGACCTTGGACACTTCCAGGGCTGGGGCAGCCACAGCTTCTCTGCCCAACCTGTGCCAGGACCTGCCCACCCTCCCAGGGGAGAATTTCTCTTTAATATCTAACCTAGATCTACCCTCCTTCAGCTTGAAGCCATTCCCCTTTGGAATCACAGCATCACAGAGACCTCACACCACCTTATGGATGGGTGAACTGGGTGATGGAGGTTGGTTGGGTGTCCCCTGGAAGCATCAGAGCAGGTGCAGGGCTCACCACAGGTTCACTGTACCTGGTGAGCCCCAGGACTGCACACTTTGGATTTTAAAAGGCTCATTTCATCTCCCTTCACACAAAGCATCTGCCAAGTTTTCCCCTCGTGCACAAACCCACTTGCAACCCACCAGAGCTCACAAAGCACACCCACCACCAGATGCTTCACCTGAAGCACCCAGGTAATCTTATTTCTCCCAGTGAGGATAAAATTAACTGCATGTTGCCATGTGCACCCAAGAAACCCTTCTTAAAGAATAATTAAAAACAATATTACCAAGCAAAATGGCAACGCTCTAGTGGATACCATGCAGCCAAACCTACAACTGCTTCTGAGGCAATGTACACTTGGCATGTCAAAAGGTCACAAAGTGTTAGTCCGCAGTAATTTAGTCTTCCTAATTTGTTCTAAGTCTTTGTAGAGTGGCTTCAGAAAAAAAGCTGCTAGCAAAGACAGCTGGTGGACTTAAGGTCAACCAATTAAAAATGAAAGGCTCTAGTCAGGTGGCTCAGTCTGGACTTCAAACATTACTCATTGCTTAAGATGAAGAGGGTAAGAAAGAAAACTTTAATTATTTAGGCCATTTTAGACCTCTCTGTAGCAGATTTCTTGTTAAAAGAACCATCCTGTAATTAGACTAATCCAATCTTTGTCCACTTTACAGGAATGCAAGTTAAAAAGAGCCAGAGACAAGATGTGAAAATGTTTTGTTCTTTCTTTAAGAAGAATGTTTGAAAGACGAAAATTTCAGATATAAGAATTTCCTCTCTTTTCAAAGCACGATCCATTTAATGAAAATATAATTATTAGATATATATATATTTATTTCCCAAGCCTTTTCTGCACGTGCAATACTCACTCTTCTGTTGTTAGACTTGCATTGCAGAAAGGGGTGCTGCCCCCCTGGATGGCAGCCGAGTGGTTTCGGTCCCTCTGCTGATTTGAGGTGGAACATCTGAAGTGGGGAAGGGCAGGGCAAGCGGGGAAGAAGAAGGGGGGAGGGCAAAAAAAAAAAAGAAAGAGAAAAAAACAACTTTAAAAAAAAAAAAAAAGATTGTTGAAATACAATCATCTTAATTGAAGTCTCCTGTGGGTCGTTAAGTTCGCTCTTTGTATCAAGCCTCACATGTTGTAAACAATCAAAGGAAGAATTAAAAATGCTGTGGGCTAATTTATCCCTCCATACCCAAATGAACGATAACCAGTCCAATTCCCCACTTGGTATGGAGCTGGAGCCTGTCCCAGAGGGAAAACGGGCAAATTACAGCCATCAAAAGAGTGGAAGTAATAGTCTGGGATGTGAACTGTTGGTGCAGGGTGGGGTCGCACGGAGGAGGCTCATCCTCGGGGTATCACCCATGCCCACGTCCCGGAGGGGCAGGACCCCATCCCTCCCATCCCACCAAACCCCTCCTCGAGGGCACCGTGGGGCTCTCACCGCTGTTTCTGCGGCTTGGAGACCTCGGCGAGGCGGCGACACGCTTCCTCCAGCTGGGCCAGGGTGTTGGGCGGCGTGAGCGGGGGCATGGCGGGGTCCTGCACGAAGGGGTGGGCGGGCTGTGCCCCCCGGGGGTGGCTGCCCGGACCCCAGGGGTGGTGGCGGCCGGCGCCCCCCTTGGCGCAGTCGGAGCTGTAGGCCTTCTTTGTGCTCTGGGCGCTTGGGGAGGGGAAGGAGCCGGGTTAGAAAAGCTGGAAAATATGACTTTAATAGCAGCTCCTATTCTGCTCGCTCCCTCTCAAAAGTCTGTCATAACATGAAAGGAGGTTTATTGCCAAAAACATGACATTTTTGTGGTTTTTCTGGTTCTGCGGAACGGCTTTTATATTAAACCGGAGGAGCAAAGAGTCTCATTTGTTTTTAGCGATTGTAAAAATAGACAGCCCATGTAATATATAAATATTTACCGGGAGCGATATTGCTGTAGACAGCTGCGTATTTACCTATGGGGCTTGTGCTTGTTTTGTCTCTCGCTCTCCAGCATCCACTGCCAGACGTTCTGCGCCCGGTCCGCGTCGCCCCCGGGGAGCTGCACCCCTCCGGGGCCGGGCAGCCCCCCGTCCCCGCCCGGCACGGCCACGCTGTCCCCTCCTCTGCCCGGCCTCTTCAGCAGCGTCCCCGTCCTGCTGGTGGCAAAAAGGGACACGTGCCCACCATCAGCGCCCGTCCCCGCCACCCCCGATGGTGGGTCACGGCTCGGGGGGCCGGGGGTGATGGGGGGGAGATGCTGGCGACTTACCCGAAGGGCTCCAGCGGAGGGAGAGGGGGGTCTGTGTTTTTGGGGTGGCCCTTGCACTTGGGGTAGCAGTAGTAGTCGGCGCCCACGGGGCAGCAGCACTGCACCCGCTGCGCCGCCTCGGCCTCGATCTGCTCCTTGCTCTTGGGCACGGTGTGGTGGTGGATGTAGTGGTGGTGCACGTGCTTGGTGGTCTGCTTGGCGAGGAAGCCCTTGCCCAGCAGGGCGCAGGCGGCCAGCGGGGCCGTGCCGGGGGGCAGCTTGCCCGCGGGCAGGCGGTCGGGGGAGCGGGCACGGGGGCTGTGCCGCCCCACGCCGGGCGACTGGCAGCCGGGGGTCTTCAGCACGCGGGAGAGGTGCTCGTCCAGGATGGCCTGGGGGTCCTCCTCGTAGCTGCCCGAGGGCAGGAGCGACAGCGGGTGCGGCGGGTTCGCCACGTCCCGCCCGCTCTGCAGGCTGGCGGGCAGCTCCGAGCCCTCCTTCTCCTCGTCCTGCCAGACAAGCCATGGCAGGGAGTAAGTGGGAGAGGACGGGGCACACGCCGGGGTGTCCCCCCGGGATGATCCCACGTGTCCCTCCCGTGGGCAGGACACGGTCCCCACCCTCCCCCTGGCCAGGTGGCACACGGAGCCCTGCCCGGCTGACCCTCCTACCTCCTTGATCTGCTGCAGCCTCTCCTCCAGGCAGTCCATGGTTTCCTGCTCCTGCTTCAGCTTCTCCAGCCGGGAAATGAGCTCGGCGGCGAAGGCAGCTGGCTCCACCGGGGTCATCTCCTTGGGAAGACGGTGGGTCCTCTACAAGGAGCGGGGACAGAAGGCACAAGGCATGTTTAGCGGGCGGCACGGGCTGCTTTGCCGCGGCGGCATCGCCGGCCCCGCTACGCTTGTTGTGTCTCCATGTTTGGATGAAAAGACGACCGCAACTAGGCATGGTCTGCTCTGGATTTTTATGAGCTAGTGCTGTGGCCTCATGGAGTGACATCCTCCCCACCAGCGTTTGCCTTCGGCAGGAGCAGTTGGTCGCACTCTGAGGAACCCCGCTTGTTCTCTCTGTAGTACAACCAGCCCATCAGTAGCTACTCTGAAGTAGAAAATCTTCAAAGACTGTTGTCAAACATCAAAAAAAAAAAAAAAAAAAAAAAAAACCTCTGAGGTGGGAGGGAGAGACTTTAACTAAAGGAATAAAGTGAGTATAAACAGAAAGGAGTTGGAAATTAAAAAAAATAAGATGGGGGAGAGAAAAAGGGAAAGGAGAAAAAAAAAGGGGAAAAAAAAAAAAGAAAAAAAAAAAAAAAGAAGTCAAACGGTTGCAGATCAGAGAAGTGCTGGTAATTTATTTCCTGGCTACACACTGGGCACCTTTGAGGTAGTGTTGTCTCAACAGTGTCCTAGATCTCTTCCCCCCCCCTCCATCTCTTTGTACAGAAAATGAAGAAAGCTGCTGCAGGCTAGCAGTGCTACACTGCTGAGCTTGGCTGCCTCAAGCAGATCTATCAAGGGAAAAAGGGAACATCTCCAAATCAAGTGCAGAATATAAAAAGGCAAAACGCGAATTTCTGCCAAAAGAAGCAAACATGGCAGGAAAAGGGGAAGAAAAACAAAAAAGAGGAAAAAGAAACCACCCACTGGACTGTGCCCTCCCTCCTGCCATCCCCACGCACCCCACTCGTTGCCCCCACTCTTCCTCTCTTCCCCCCCTCCCCGAAAGCAGAAAGCTGGACTGCCAACTCTTTCACATACTACCCACCAGATGAGGTGGGGCCTCTCTCCGGCAACCACTTAGCTCCAGAAATGATGTGAGGGTAGAAAAAGGCCACTCTGCTGGAAATTGTCACTCTTACACAAGCTGGCTCTATTCAGTCCCTGATCAAAGCACTGCCTTACAGAGAAAGTCGATTTGCACGCCCTGGGACAAAATAATCTAATTTACAAGCTCAGGCTATAGAACTTTCTTTAGGAAGGAAGGGGAAAAAAATACCAAAAAGAAAAACCACATAAACCAGCCCCCCTCCACCAGAAATATCATCTATGACTTCTTGCTGCTTAGGACAGCAGAAAGAGGAATATTAATCTCAAGACACGATAAGTTTACACTTGTCTGTGTAAACAGTTTATTCACTGCAGGAATTGGGAGTCTGCAAGTCAACTGAATTAGCAAGTCAGCGTGTTAATTTGGAAGAGCAGGGCAATGCCACACACTGGATCCCCTCAAAGCCAGGCACGGATCTCCTGCCAGTGTCTGTTCTGGGAGATCCTGCTCCCCACCAGCTCACAGACACCCAGCTCCTGGTGGCCACCATGGATGCACAGGGGGCCAAGCCCTGCTCTGCTCAGCATCACAGAGGTGTCGGGGTGCTGGCCAGAGCCAAGGCTCTCACTAGGCCCCATCCGGGCATCTCCACTTGGATTTAGACCAGCACAAACTCAGTGCCAAGGAAAAGCCCTAATGAGCACCTGGTTTCAGGGAAGGACCAAGATGTGACCGTACACAAGCAGGTTTTTGGAGTGATGCTGAGAGCACATGGCCCCTTCCCAACACCATCTCTCTCCTCTGCCGTCCCCATGGCATGGCAATGCCCTCCTCCCTGGCTCCCTTCCCTCCCACATGCCTGTTCCCAGCCCCAGCATTCCCCAGGACCCACCCAGGACCTGCAGCTCCCACCTGAACTCACCGGAAAATGAGGTAGAGAAACTTGACCATTGGCCTTGACGCTCCGATGCATCTCCCGCTGGAGCTGCTTCTTGCTCCCAATCCTGTACGGGGGGATCCCATCTCTGCACAGGGAAGAGAGGTCACCATCAGTTGGGCTGTCCCCATGCCCTGAGATACCTCTCCATCCCCTCTGGAACCACCCAGGCCCTCGTTCCCAGAGGGGCTGAGCCCTCTGGATGTCACCTGAAGCCTCAAATACCTGGCAGTGTGGGAAGTGCCTGTGTCATCTCCATGGATGTGCAGTAATTAAGCAAAAGCTGAAGGCAACTCCACACAGGAAGATGCCCAAAGATCCCACCAGCTTCACTTCCAATGTATCTTACAGGAAAGCCCTTCCAACACCAGCTTTCTGCTTCTGACCTTTATTTTCGTTGCTTTTTCCCCACAAATTACTCTCTCCAGGACCACAACGTTCCTCAAGCTCTGAAGCACCCCGTGGAGTGTTGGCACAGCGGAAACAAGAAGGAAGAGGCTGAGGATGGATGGCCACCCAAATGCTGCTCCCCATCTCTACCCTGACTCCAGGTCTGGGATGTTTCTCCTGCCCCAAGGCTGGCTGGCACAGGACACCTCGAGGCACAAGCACAGACCCTCTGGGCAGGACAATGTGCCCTGTAGCCACCCCAGCTCCTGGCCAGGAGCCCACCAGGACAGAGCAGGCAAGGAGCAGCCCCCTGCACACCCTACTCCAGGCACCATGGGGCATCTTCACCTGGCCATCCAAAAAATGACCCCAGTGAGGATTAAAGGGCCTTCCACAGAGAGCGGGGACAGCCGGAAGAGCATGCCTGGAGATCCTGAATGTCTAATTCCACCCCTTCCCTCAGACTGGCTGGATAACCTTGATCTCCCATCCCTTTCATCCACCTGCCCCCACACCTGACTCATCTCCTGAGCACAGAAAATAGCTCCTGCCCCAGGAGGAGCTGTGGCAGCACAGCAGACAGAGGTGACCCCACGCTGCTGCCAGGGGAGCCAGAGTGGCACAGTGTCCCTACAAGTCCCCTCCTGGGACCACCGTGGTGGTGGGCACACACCAAGACACAGCCAGAGACAGGGAACACCCTCCCAGAGACACCACATCCCTTCCCTTGAGGAGGATGAGGAGATGCCATCACTCCAAGTTTGCAGGGCACTATGGGCAGAGCTTTGTGAAGATCTTGGCCAAAGCATCCAGCTGCCATTAAGTCGTTTTTAATGAGCAGGACTGAGCTGCAAAGCCTGGAGTGAAGGATCAGAACAAGTTCACTTTAACAAACTTGGAGAAAAAGATCTATAACAAAAACAAGCATGCTGGGACCACAGAGGAGCTCCCTGATGGCACAAGATGCACATCAGCCTCCTCTAGACACAATTTATGAGTGAACACGACATGGCAAGTAAAAGGGGCTGATTGTCCCCACCAGACAACTTGGGGCTCTGAGGGCTTTCTAGGGGAGCAGCCCAGTAAGGACCAACACAGCTAGCCATGGCCACCAACCACAGTCACTGGTGGCCACCAAAGACTTCTCTCTGTGCTCTCTGTGAAAGCCACCAAGCATTGTTGCTCCATGAACCCACGGGGCAGCAGGACTTGGGGCACGTGAGATGCCTTAGCTTTGGGGAGAGGATGGGAGAAATGCAATTCTGAGGTGAAAACCAAACCACCTGAACCTTCAGAGATGCCTCTGTTAACTGAGGCTTACTAAGAGAAGGGTCTCTTAGGAAAGACCTTCAGCACAGGATAAAACCAGTAAAACAGGCCTTTTAAAGGCAAGTAAAAACAGCAGCATGAGCACATCACATCCATATGTACACATGGGATTAATCCCATCAACACACTCCATGGAAGAGGAGGTGTCCCCTGTCCCTGGCACTCCAAGAGGAGTGGGAGGAGCAGAGAAGCAGCTGAAGGTCTGTGTGTCCACCACAAGGAACCCAAGGCCATAACCAGGGACAATGGGGAGTCCTGCAGCCCTCCTGCACTGCCCACCTCCCTCCAGGTCTGCAAGGACAAAGTGCTGTCCCCAAGCCCTCTACTGTGGCCACCAAGCTGGGAGCACATCTCCTTGTGGGGTATCCCCAAGCTCCCAGCTCCAGGGGGACCATCTCTGCCCAAAGGGACAGTCCTGGCAGAGGCTACAGAGCAGGGACTTGTGATTTTCCTAGGCAGGGTGGCCTGAGAAGGGGGAGGAAAAGCAATGCCAATGCCACAGGCTCCTCGCTTTACTTAAGATTTGCCCGAATTCAGGTTGACACAAAAACTGCTCCTTCCCCCTGCAAGTCCTCTGGAGAGCCCCACATCAAACCTCCTGCTCCCTGCTTCCACAGCCCTGCCTTGGCAGGAGAGTTCCACAACTTGTAACAACGTGCAGAATGAAAAAAAAAAGGAATTAAATCAACCCAGAGGTATTTCTCTGGGATGGGAAGGCTGTGGAGCAGCCTGGGAAAGTCAGCCTGGGGAATGGGGAGGAACTTCAGCAGCCACTTTGCTGAGTGCTGTCTCAACTTTTTCATTGAAATTGAGGAAAATGGACAAGGCCAGGGTCAAAGGGGTGACCAGCGAGTGATCCCTGACAGCAGGAGGGACAGATGGGTGGAGATGAAGCCAGGATCATCCAGCAGGAGATATGGGGGACAGGGGGACCCTGATGCTGCAGCAGATACCCCCACCCAGGAGAAAGCACCTCCAAAATCAAAGAGCTGGGCTTGGCCAGAGGTTTCAGAGGAGAGCAAGGGTTAATCCCATCTCCCCAGGTGCCACCTCTCCCCCTGCTCCAGCAGCCAACATTTGCACTCACTTTTCTTGGCTACTAAAAGCTGCTGCTGAAGAGCTACAGAGTTGAGGCACTAAATAGTGGAGTTTAATTATAAACAGTTCAGCTAACCAGGCTGGGGCTAAGCCAATCTGTTTCTGGGGGAAACACTAGTTTGAAGTCTTCTACCCAGTCAGCTGCCATTTAAGCTGAGCCAATTATCTTAGCCTTTTGACTCAGATGTGCCTGACCTAACCTGAATGTAGTTTTACTGCTGCTTTGAAATATCAGACTCATGCGCATATGCATTCACTCCCATCTTCATTTGGCAACGGCTCTGAAACAAGCCTCTGATCTTGCCAACATCAAAAGCCTGGTTTGTAAGATAAGGTAATATTTGAAGTTTGCTCAGCAGCATTCCCCTGTGTCCAAAGTAAATCCATAAATAAGATATAAGCAAATAAAAAAAAAATCCCCTTTCCTCCACTCCCCCCAATCAAGAAATGGAAATATAAATTTGCATGATGCTTTGTGGCTGTTACAAAATATATAGGGACAGACTGATCCCTGGCATCTGGAATAAAATAAGCAAGGTAGATTATGCATTATTTGGAGATTTCTCCTAATTCCAGTGCAGTTCAGATTTATTTAAAAAAAAAACAAAACCAACTCAGTTTACTGCCATGTCTGACAGACTTTTCCAGAACAAGTTTTTCCTCTTCAGTTGATACCAATATGAGCCAAAAGAACTAATTTGCATTTGCACTGGTGGAACAGAATAAACTCAGCTACAAGGGGGTAAAGCCTCCCAGGCTCAGCACCTGGGCTCAGCCAGGCTGGGTTTGTGCCCCCAACACACTCCCAGCACCTCCAGCATCCAGCAGAGCCTTCAAATCCCAACCACTGCCCTACAGCATTGGCATCAGCCCTTCACCCCTGCCAAGGAGGTTTCACAGGAGCATTGGCATCGAAGTTTAACAGGAGCATTGGCATCAGCCCTTCGCCCCTGCCAAGGAGGTTTCACAGGAGCATTGGCATCAGCCCTTCGCCCCTGCCAAGGAGGTTTCACAGGAGCATTGGCATCAGCCCTTCACCCATGCCAAGGAGGTTTCACAGCAGCCCTAACTTTGAGCCCAGCCTCCAAACCTGCCACCTTAACCTCTCCCACCTCCCCAAAATCACGCACCCAGCATCCCGGTGCGCTCCTGGCCCCGCAGCCGGAGCGTGGCTCGGGGGGGGACCTGTTCTGCAGCAGGAAATATTCCTTTCTGCCACGTCCCCAAGGCCTCCCACCGCCCCCCAACCTGGAGCTGCGGGCAGTTTAATCAGCCAAGCTTCCCCAAACTCTCACAGCCTGCTCGGGCCATTGTTACGGCAGGAAAAAACAGGCAGCTCCTTTCAGGCTCTGCTTTATGGGGAGCTCCTATTCACTTGTTCAAGCAAATTTCAAAGCGGGCTGCTGCCCTCTCATCCCCGCTAAGCTCCCCTGGACTAACAATGGGCTGAAAGCGATTCAGTTAAGCCTTTCATCCACCATGCACTTTATTTCTCACTCAGTGCTCTCATCTGTATAAGGCCTACAATTGGCATTGCTGTGAAGAGAGGGTATAATCCTAGCCCTGTGAATCCCAAGTGACCCTACACTGGTCCAGAAATGACTAACCCAATGAATGCTCTGTTGACACATGATCACATACAACCAGAGCCAGTAAGAAGAAATAAAGAAGTCACCCTATGATTCAGCTCTTTTATTTAATGCCAATATTGTTCAATAGGGGAATCTGGTGGGACAACAAACTATTTTTTTCTGTAATATCAGTTCAAAACACACATGTGCATTTAAGGAAAAATAAAAAAAGCTTTTGTTTATGCATTGAGGATTTTTGGTAAATCCTGTTTTCCGTTGTGCATCATCACACATGTTGACTTTAAAAACCCAGCATGCAAACCTCTCTGAGGAGCACACAGGGCCCACTGCACATGTCTGACAGAGACACTGGAAGAGTTTCAAGACTAAGACCAGGAACGCAGCACTCTGCTCACAGGTGGGCTTTTCTACAGCACTTGTACTCAAGTGAAGATCATGAAACACGAACAACAACATCTGCCTTCTGCTCAGCTGAAGAAAATGGTCCTTAGGAGCACTAAGTGAGCCTCACTGTCTCCTTTACAGACACAAAAGCACCACATCTCTCCCACTGGGGAAAACAAACTGACAAACCCCTTGCATACTTCGCAGCAACCAGGAGAAGCCAGATCCTGCAACTCCTGAGCTCGGCCACAGCATCATCTCTCCTCCCTATGCTCCTGGAACACCCAGACCTGATCCATGCAGCTCCACTGAAAAGACTCTTTGAAGATGTCCCAGCCACACTAGACGAGCAGCTATTTGCCCCTTCAGGTCACTGGCCCTATTAATGTACATTCTGACATTAATGACGAACGTTAATTACAGAAAGTACTTCCTACAGGAAGTAATCTTGTCTTTGATGACTGATAACTAGTTAAGGAAGCCTGGCCTTAAGACAAAGGCTCAGGGAGATGCACTCCTTGGGTTAGTCACCATTAGTGAGGGCAAAACATGTTTGCTCAGCTGCAGTTGCAAAATGGCAATAGAGGGATCCATTATTCCCCTCCATCCGATACCTGCGGCGATGGGATGAGGAGAGTGCCCTGCTCCTCCAGGAGCAGGAGCAGGGTGGTGACCCCAGACCCATCACTGCCCCGAGCCCCCCAGTGTATCAGCACATCCCAAAGGACCAACAGCAGGTACTTACACACTGCTGTCTGTCATCGACATGGAGTCGTCCGTCAGGGCATCACTGGATATCTCGCTGTCGTTCGCGCTGGTCGCCGGGGCAAACACATAGCCAGAGTTCACGTGGTATGGGTTAACAGGATCGTTCCTCTTGAAGGACCTAGGGACCAGCAAAACAGGAATGGAGTTACCAGCCTGTCCCGGGCTTCGTGGAAGCACCCTCTTTATGGGAACTGTGCTCACTGCCTGCTCAACCTCTTCAGAACAAACCAACCATCCACCACTCAGCAACCAACACACACTGCCTAAACCAGGACACTCTCTCCCTAAACACACCCAAAGCCCAACTTTAGACATGTCACTTTTAACATTTTCTAAAGCACACTATCCATTCCCAGGAAGCACCTTTACATACTCTGATACCTTCAAGAACTTAGTCCTTAAAGCTTGATGCTGCACTGCTGAGGTCAGCAGGAAGTCTTGCTGTTGGCATCAGGAGGGAAAAAGACCAAGAAGTTCACAGCCCAAGTCCCACTGAAAGCCATAAGGAACCAGCTAATGATGCTTAAGTCTACTGTGAAGACAAGAGTTAGGGTCCCTTTGGGAATACAAGTTACTGGTATCTGTGTTGCCTGAAACAAGAGAACTGCCTGGAACTACTGGGAGCTGCTGTCCCAGGCTTGGCCTCCCAAATCTGGGTACCACCTTCCTGGCACCATAAAAACACACCATAAAAAGGCCCAGTTTCTAGGAGAACCCCCCTCCTTGTTCAGCGTGTATTTTTGTGCAGAGTGAGGAGGATGGGGATGTGAGGACAGACACAGCAGGTTGTATTAATGGGCATGTGGGTTACTGATACCAACACCTTTGGCTCCACCTGGAGAAGCAAACCCAAAGCCCAGCCTGGATGTTTGAGCTGAACCCCCAGGAGCAGCTGGGTGACAGGGGCTGTGATGGAGCATGGCAGGGTCACCACAACAGGGACTTGGGCGTCCCCCTGCCTGCTGCCTCCCATCACTCCAACTTCCCAGCCAGGATCAATATACATATCTTGGCAGGTGATAAGGGGATTATGCAGGGAGGTTTGAAAACCGCATGTTAAGGTGCACATTTTGTTCCTCTTCCAGGGCAAGATGGGGTTGTTAAGCTTCTGCCTTTGTATATCAAAGCAAAAGGCCTTGTCATCTGATAAGGACTGCTGATTTTAATAATTAGGGCCACTTACCCAGGACTTGGGGGCCTAAGGAATGTGCCAGCAGGCTTGGCAGGTTTCTTTTAATGGGCTTTCCACCTCCCTGCCCCCCTGAGGCTGGAGGGACCAGCTGGGTTTAAGTGACAGCAATGTCCTCCCACCACCCCCTCTCCATCTCCATCCCTCACCAGCACCCTGTGGCCCCAGCACCAAAAGCTGAAGCCTCCACAAAGGGTTAAGTTAGGGAAAAAAAAAAAAAGGGTAAGGGGAAAAAAAAAAAGGAAAAAAGGAGGGGAAGCATGGTGGGGAAGATGGGCCTCTCTGGTATGAGCTGCAGGCAGGTATTCAGCCCAGCCAGAGCTGCATTCCTTTCCAAGGAGGCCAACACATTTCTGATGGGGAGATCAAGATGTTAAAAAATATATATTTGGGAAGAAGAAGAAGAGGAAAAAAAAAGAGATAGCAAGGAATGCCACAGGAAAGAAGTTAAATCTTCAAAGATAAATTAATTCCACATGTGGGTGAAGGCAAAGTTATCCCACTACTACTACAAGAAAGTTCCTCTAAAAACCATGGAGTCTTCTGCTCTGGTTCAGGAGGATGTGCAGTCCCAGTGACCCTTCCTATGTCCTTGGTGGGCTTTTGGGTCATCAGCTCTTCTAACTTTTTGATTTGAAAAAAAATCTCAAGGTCTTGAGAGTGTATCTGAGGACAACAAAGCTCAGGGGTGCAGGATGCTCCCCAGAACAGGACCACTGCCTTGCTGGGAGCTGTGTCTCAGCCCTGGTCACTTCCAGGAGGGCTGATTTGTCATGTTGTTCCTACCGGATTGCTGGAGAGGCTGAGGTGGGGGCAGAGGCAGCAGGTCCATATGGAGACAGCACAGGGAGAGGAGGTGTGTCCAAAGATATAATTAGAGAAAGTGGCCAGAACTAACTCATCTTCCCATCAGTGCTGGGCTGCAGCATCACTCCCCTACCAACACCTCATGGGCAAAAAAAAATACGACATAATGCCTAAAGCTAACATATTTCTGAAGTTCTCCCCCCACACACACATCCAACTCTGCCCCACAGAAATCCCCCCATCCTTTAAGAAAACCAGTGGGGGCTGTTTTGCTACATTTAATACCTTTTTTTTCTGTTTAATTTGACCACCTTACTCCAGTAATTGCACCCAGATGCATCAAGTTGCCTGGGAGGGTTTTAAATTCCAGGGAAAGCGGTGGTCTCCTGCCACAGATGCTGCACACACAAACACAGCCCAGCTCCAAACTCAATATGCAAAGTGTTTTCAGCTGTCAGGTAGCAGTTGCTCTGGAGCTTCAAGGAGAATGTCTGATGTTTCTCAGCCTATTCTTATCTTGATGCGATGACACACAGCATGTAACTCTCTCTCTGCTATGTTAGGCAATGGCCATATCAGAGGTATTATAATGCCATGAAAATTTCAGGGGCTCCTGGTTGTAGCCCCTGTTAGGAGGGTGCAGTTTCAAACTCTGCTTCTTAGGAATAAAAGCACTCGGGCAGGTCAACCCACAGCCTTAAGCAGAGAGAGAGAAAATGTACAAGGAGCAGTTGGAGGCAAAACTGAATCTCATTAAGTGTTTTCTTGGGACAAACATCACTGGGCAGCCATGGGTTTAAAAACATTTAAAAAAAAAAAAAAGGAAAAAAACCCACACATGCACAAACCTGAAAAAAAAAAAAAAAAGTGTATTTTAACACAACTATGTTAATCACAGCTTCCATGCTCTAATTGTAGAACACTGCTTCGAGCATAGCTTTACAATGGCATCATTTACTTTGATAATTGAAGCCAAACTTGGTTCCAATAACTTCACACACAAGTTGCTGCTCCGGCGGGTCCTTTCAAAGGCCAGGAAGCTCTGGGAGCCGGCAGAAGGCCATCTGCAAGCCCCAGCCTTCCCCAGCAAGGCCAGTCCCACTCATCTCAGAGCCTAATGGGAGGCAGATGAGCCCACCTTGGACCCAACGAGACCACGTTACCCAGCGGCTCTGCAAAGGAAGAGCAGCTCTCTGTGTACACAAAGTCGTGCCTGACAAATTTAGAAGCGCGTATAAATAATAGCTGGAATTCCTGGAGCATGGGGCCAGGTCCAGCACAGCGTGGGGAGGCCACTTTTAACCACACCACAGCCCAGGGGGAAGGGGAGTCGCTTGGAAGGGCAAGAGGGAGGTTCTGCATCTAAAATATTCCCTGTATTAGGGCTCCAAATATACAGGCAGCAGTTTGCCTGCTCCCCAGCCAGGTGCAAAGACTGTTTTCACTTGACTTCTCCTGTTCCTGTCCATCACCGGGGCTGGGGCCAAACAAAGTCTCGCAGCTTGTCCGGTCTCTGGGTCTCCCATTTGCCGTGGTTTTGGCCGTGACTCCGTGCCCTGGGATTTCCAGGTGGTCTCCCAGCCAAACAGGGGCTGGCCTGAGACCACTCTGCTCCCACCACCAGGTGGGCTCAGCCCGGCGCTCCCGGCTTTCGCTGGGATAATCACATTGAAACCCACCGAAGCGAATGGCCAGAGCCTGCACAGCCCTTCAAAACCAGAGCACACGGAGCTGAAATTCCTTAATTCCATCACACACATGAGGAGGGAGGTGTGGTTTGGCCACTCACCAGGAAAGACTTTGTGCGAGCTTCAGCTCCAATCCTAGACGCGATCCTAAATGCTGAGTGATGAGAGATAACCCATCCATATGCTCATCAGCTTGGAGCACATGCACGCACAAGTGGCTTCACAAATGGATCGCTCAGGGAGGAACTGAGCAGCATCTCAGCTTGACCTCCCTCTCTTTGCATTGAGATCTTTTGGCCCCATGGAGAGCAAAAGCTCCTGGAAATTCAACAGAAGGTGATCAAAGCAAAACGCACTACCTAATGTCCTAGGAGGGTAGATCTGACATGTGAGGAGCAAGCTGCATTAATCCCAGGACAAAAAAATAAAAGAAAAGAAAGAGGAAAGGGGAAAAAAAAAAGGAAAGGAAAAAAGCCCAGCAGTAATCAGGCAAGCAGCCACGGCGCTGCAAGAGCTCTCCTGGACAAGGCACATGTGGGTTTAGCAGGGCCTGCAGCCCTGGTGGAACATACAGCCAAGCCCTTCCAGCTCTGAATCCCAACAAAGGCTCAGAGATAAAAGCATCAAACATCCCCCTCCTGGAAAGCCAGCGAAGGGCAGCAGTTCAAACCAAGTTCTGGAGAGCAGCAGATGCTCAGGCAGCAACACTGAGGCACGAGATGAGGATCTCAAGCCCCAAGTGCTCCACAGAGCAGCTGCCAGCATCACCCCCTGCATCCCTCCCAGCAGGAGGGGTCCAGAGCCACGCCGGGATGCAGCGCATCCCTTCTGCCCACACCCAGCACCTCCATCCCCCTCCATCCCCTGTGCTGGCAGGACAGCCCCAGGACAGGACAGCACCAAAGAGGCCTCTCTGGCTCCACAGCACCCTCGTGGGCAATGGGACCCTCCCAGTGCCCCACGGCTCAGCACCAGGAAACCCAGCACAGCTGGAAGCTCTCCAGGGGCAGGGGCAGGAGAGGAGGGCGCGCTCCAGCACAGCCTCCCCGGGAGAAGCCTGATGCCCTTTGATGTCCATGAATCACAGACACACTCTCAAAATTCCTGTAAACGAGATGTCAAACACTCACCCAACCAACCCCCAGGCTCCCCGGCCGGCGGAGCACAGCACACATCTGCAGCAGAGCCCTCTCCTCTCAGCCCTGATTCAACAATCCACATTTATGGCAAGGGTGGGGAGAGGAAAGAATACATTTTCAGAGGATTATACAACTCATCATTTGCTCATCAGAGGCTCTCTTTCCCATCCCCCCCTTCACTTCGAGATGGCTCTCACTTTCCTCACCCTCGCACTGCTGTGCCATCAACATTTCCTACAAAAGGGTCTGGCAGTGCAGACCCAGGACCGGGGCACAAGGACACCCTGTCACCACACAACACCCCTGCATCCCCATCAGCTCCCACTTGACACAGCCACCTCTGAACGAGCCTAACCCTGAGCTCACAGCCAACACCAGAGCACCAAGGACCTACCTAAGATCCACCATCCTACACCTGGAAAGCCTCTGCTGCCTTAAATACTCCAATTTTGAGCATCCTCCTGTACGCCCTGGCTCGAAGCCACCCTACATGGCTTTGACGCGACACCGACACCCAACGCGATGCAGAGGCTGCACATCACACACGCACACAGAGCCAAAATCCAAGCAGATCCTGCCCAAGTTGCAGAGTTTGATGCAGTGAGTGCACACATTTTCTCCTCCATGACCGCACAATTGCTTCCCACATAACCAACATCGTTAAACACCGGTTGATGGTGGAGCTGGGGAACTGGTAGGTTACATTATTCATGTGTCTCTATGATCCACTCCACTACTGCTCTTAATAGGTTTGAAAGTTGAACCAATAATTACCGTATGTCCGGAGGACATAGTTGCTATGAAGTTTTTGATCTATAAGAGAACCGAAAGAGCCAATAGGGCTTCAGAGCACAGAATCTTGTTTTCCTCTATACAGGAGGAAAAAACCCCCCACGCTCAGCCAACACCCCCCAAATTCCAGCGTCTGGAGGTGTGGAGAAGCAGCCGTGCTCCCAGCCCCTGGGGAAGCTCAGCCTCCCCTCGATTCCCACCCCAAGAGCCTCCTGAGAGCCACTCTCAAAGTCCCTAAAGTTAAAACAAAGCCCAATTTCCAAGGGGGTCCCTTACCTGTATCCATTCTCGATGGTTTCCGTAGCTCTGACGTTCGCTGTAACCCTCAACGTCTTGCTGGATAGTCCGACCACTGAAGGCAAGATTTTGCTTTTAAAGTCTGCACAGCTCCATTCCTCTTCTTCATTCAAGGTCGGCAGATAGCCACAGACAACTTTTAAGCTCCCCAGTCCATTGCTGCTCATGTAAGCGGGATTCTCTCCTCCACTCCGCACGTATTCGAGGTATATATCAGAAGTTAAAAACATCTGGTAAGCATTTTCCTCCATCACAGTCTGAATCTCAGTCTGTGCCTGATCAAACATGATGGAATCTATCTGCTGCTTCTTGATGCTGTCCCTTATGTAGGTCTTGGTAGCAGGTTTGAGCTGCTTGGAGACGATGCTGTTGTTCTCGATGTACCTTTTGTAAATAGCTTTGGCTACTCGCAAAGTTTTGGTATCCTTAAGGTCCATCTGCCTGAAGCCATTGCAGGCGAACCAGAAGTCCAAGGTATCCACGCATTTCTCCCTCTCCAGAAAGGTCCGAAAAAGATAGGCACCGTCTTGATCTCCCAGCAAGGAATGCAAGGATTTGGTCCATCTGGCCAGGGGGGAGTCGGGGGACGCGCTGCCCTCCGGCTCCCCCAGCCCGTTCTCGTTCCTCCGTGGGGCAGCGGGCACCGGCATGGCCTTGAAGCTTTGGCTTTTGGGGAGGAAGGGGCTGGCGAGCTGCGGGCATGGTGCTTCTCCTTCCTCGCCGGGCACGGGGGGCCGGGGGGCGTCCTCCCTGAAGCTGCTGCTGGGGTCGGGGAGGTGGGCGAGGAGCACGGCGCTGCTCATGGCTCCGGAGCTGCCTGTACCTCTGCCCGCCTCTGCCTGCAGTCAGCAGGGGATCCTCGGAGCCTCCTCTCTGCGAGAGGGAAGGAGGGGGAAAATAAAAAAAAGGGAGAGAAGAAAAGGAGGAGGTTGGGGTTGGGGAGGTGGGGAGGTTTGGGGAGGGGAGGGGGGGGGAGAGAAAAAAGGAGTATTGATCTAATCAAAACCAGATCCTCCCAACATCAAAGACAAAAAGTAAACAGGCTTTTCAACTCTGCTCGCAGTCACAAAAAAAAAAAAAAAAAAAAAATAAAAAAAAGGGGAAGAAAGAAAAGGAGAGGGAGGGAGGGAGGGGAAGAGAGGGAGGGAGGGCAGAGGGAGCTCGGCTCTATCGCCAGCCCGATCGCGACTATCGCAGCTCCGCTCGCTGAACTCCGGCGCACTTTTGGGTGGGATGGGATGGGGTGGGATGGGGTGGGAGGGATGGGGGTGTCAGAGCAGCCCCCCCATCTCCGTCCCATCTGCCCCCCCGCCCCATCCCCGTGTGCCCCCCCCTTGCCATGGGGAGAAGGGGCTTTTTGGGGGCGCTTCTCTGCGGGAAAGGGGCTGGGGCAGCAGCCCCCCCACCCCAAAAAAACCCTACAAAACCAGCCCGGAGGCGAGGCAGCCGAACCTGGGCATCCCCCCCGCATCCCCGGGGAAGGGGGATCAATGGGGATGGGGACGGGGGGGTCGGGAGGGGGCAGCCCCCAGCCCAGGGCCAAATAATAATAATAATAATAATAATATTAATAATAATAATAAAAAAAACCTGCTCCAGAAATGGCGACGGGCTGGGAGGAGGGAGGTCGGAGCCGGAGCTTGGTGGGGTGGGAGAGGGGAGGCAGAAAAAGTCCGGAGCGACTTGGGAGCCCCGCGGAGCAACACCCCGAGCTGGGGGGGGGCACCGCGGGGACACCCCCCCCCAAAAAAAATAATATTAAAAAAATAATTAAAATGATATTAAAACCCCATGGTGGAACAAGAAGCGGGGCCCCCCCCAGCCCCAAGTTGCCACTCACCGCCGAGCTCGCCCCGCCGCTCCCCGGCAGCAATCAGGCTGCCCCCGCTCCCCCCAAGCCCTTCCTCCTCCTCCTCCTCCTCCTCCTCGCCTTCCTCCTCCTCCTCCTCCTCCTCTCCCCGGCGCTGCAACCGCATCGGCGAGCACGGCCGAGGGGAGGGGGCGGAGGGGGCTCGGCCGGGGAAGGAGCCCGAGCCCGCTGGCTGCGCGCCTCCCTCGGCCGCCTATTTATTTGATTTATTTGATTTATTTTAAATACAAAAGCGCAGGTCCCGCCCCCCCCCCCCCGGGCTCCCCCCGCGGCATCAAAGCGCGGCCCGGCTCCGCGGTCCTGCAAGGGCGGTAGCGCAACGCGGGGTGAAGAATGGCATTTAAAAATAAAAATAACTAGTAAAACGGTGTGAAAATAGCCCCCACCCCAACATTTTACGAAGAATTAAAAGGGGAGTGGGGTATGCACGGGGTACGCACGCACACACACCCTCCCCTTGCCATCACGGCGCTCCAGCCGCTGGTGCGGGGGGAGCCGCAGCCCGGGTAGGGATGGGGAGAGGGGGCCGGGGGTGTCACGGCTGCTGGGGGAAACAAAACCATCACACGTGTAATTTTTTAGGGGGGGGTGTGAAGGATTCGGGGCTTTTTTAATTTTTTGCGCCCCGCTCTCGGCATCCCGCGGCGCGTACGGAGTTGCCAGGACCTTATCAAAGGGAGCCGAGCGCGGCCGCCGCTCCGCCGCCTTAAAGGCGCAGCGACCCTTTTTCCTGCGCCTCCCCGCGCATCCATCCCATCCCTCCATCCCCTCCGGGCATCCCCCGCGCATCCATCCATCCCCTCCGGGCATCCCCCGCGCATCCATCCCATCCATCCATCCGATCTATCCATCTCCTGCACATCCATCCAATCTGTCCATCCCCTGCGCATCCATCCCCCTGCGCATTCCCCGTGCATCCGTCCCATCCATCCAATCTATCCATCCCCCTGCACATCCATCCAGTCTATCCGTCCCATCCATCCAGTCTATCCATCCCCCTGCACATTCCCCGCGCATCCATCCCATCCATCCATCCGATCACTCCATTCCCCCCATCCATCCCCTCCGCGCATCCATCCCATCCATCCGATCTATCCATCCCCCTGGGCATTCCCCACGCATCCATCCCATCCATCCCCTTCATCCATCCACTCCCCTGCGCATCCATCCAATCCCTCCATCCCCTCTGTGCATCCCCCATGCATCCATGCCCCTCAATCCATCCGATCCCTCCATCCCTCTCCCTGGTCCCCTCCCCAGCCCACCCTCCTTCTGCAAGGCGGGGCTACTCCCCAGCATTAAAACTTTTCACAAAAGTTTTCATCTCGGGGAACAACAAAAAACCCCAAAACAAAACCAGGGCGGGTCACCGTATTATTATTATTATTATTATTTTATATATATATATATAAATAATCTGCAGGCCTGTTTTCCCTCTGTGAGCTAATTAAACAGTCCCTGATTGCAATAGAACTGGCACACCAGCCAAACCCCGGCCCGCAGTTGTGTTCCCATCTCCCGCCCCAGCTGTTAAATATTAACCAGGCACGGAATGGAGGGTTTGGAACTTCAGACAAAAGGTTTCAATTAGGGGTTGGCCCCCAAACCTGCCCTCCAGATCCAAGGAGCCTCCTGCCCTCCTCCTCCCCAGCCTGCTCCAAGGTGGATCCCCCCCAGGACCCGCCTGCCTGTTCAGAGCCTACCTTGGTCCAGCCAGCAGAGCCTGCCTTGATTTTTATCATTATTATACAATCACAGGATTGCTTGGGTTGGGAGGGACCTTAAAGACCATCCAGTCCCACCCCCTGCCATGGGCAGGGACACCTTCCACCAGCCCAGGCTGCTCCAAGCCCCATCCAACCTGGCCTTGGACACTTCCAGGGATCCAGGGGCAGCCACAGCTTCTCTGTCCAACCTATTCCAGGGCCTGCCCAGCATCACAGCACCATCACAGCCAGGAATTTCTTCCCAATATCCCACCCAACCCTGCCCTCTGGCAAAAGAAATGGCACCTTCCATTTTTGGTGTGCCTGAATATCAGGTATGGCACCTCCTGGCAAATGCAGCAGCAAAGTGCAGCCCATGGCTGGCCCAGCCCCTCTCCCCATGGGGGCACATATTGCCCTATCCCCACACCTCCAGCACACACTCCAGAACTGCCCATTCCAGCCCCAAAATCGCCCCCAGCCCCAGCAATGGGAGCCAAGGGGGACCCTGCTCCCACCACTGCAGTTGGTCCCATCAGCCTCGCCCCTCTCCCTCCTGCCCTGCTCCCTGCACATCCCCATGGCAAAGCGAGATCCCAAGGGAATGATGAGGTGCACGGAATCCATGGCACAACCACCAGGGAAGCCCCAGTGCTGGTCCCAAGGTCTTAACCTGCTCCTAAATGCACAGAAAGCAGGACTGTGGCCATAGAGACCTGTGCCTCTCCCTTCCCACCCTTCTCTGCTCGGGCTCTTGGAAAAGCAACTGGTTTGCACCATCAGTAAACACAGTTCTGGGCTTCTCCTCCTCCAGGCCCTGCTCAAACCACTGTCTGCACCAAGACAACAAGCAAACAGCCAAGGGGCTGAGTGTCCTGGTGGCCCTGGACGTGGTGTCCTTTGAAGCTGTGATTTCATCAGCCCTGGGATGGCTGAACCCATGTGGGAGCCTCACATGGCACTGAGGAGCTGACTCTGCCTGCACTGGGCAACCTGGGCTAATAATATGAAATAATATATGGGTAAATTTGTTGCTGCTACCCAATTACATGTTTTTCAGGCCTGGGAGTGGCCACTGTTGGGCAGGGAAAAAGCAACCATTCTGCCAAAGCCACGAGCTGAACAGTAAAAGTGATTTCTAGGCACAACAAGGAATTAAGAATTATTAAAATTACTAATATTTTTGCTGCTGCTGATGCCAAATATCAATGTGCCACTATGTCAGATGCAACTGAGACATACAGAATGGTCCCTTCCTGGGAGGAAGAACAGCCTGTGTCCCCTGGGCTCCTTGGGATGGTGACAGTGGTGTCACCTCCAACCATCAGAAGGTGACTTGACCACCTCTTTCTACTTGCAACTCGCTTTGAAACAACGTTGGATAAAAACCTCTCTGAGTCCCATTTACTGCTACAGCACAGAAAATGAGGCCATTATAATGGAGGCTGAAAACCTCAGCCTTGTCCCCTTTAGAAGAAAATCTCATTAAGTCTCATTCACTCTGTTTCATAAAAATGTCATTTAACCGACTGGTTTTCTCCAAATCCCGTTG
Source organism: Anabacerthia variegaticeps (assembly GCA_035583185.1). Classification (NCBI taxonomy): domain Eukaryota; kingdom Metazoa; phylum Chordata; class Aves; order Passeriformes; family Furnariidae; genus Anabacerthia; species Anabacerthia variegaticeps. The sequence goes on from JAWWEW010000042.1 coordinate 2,833,776, forward strand.
TGCAATAACACTGCCCCGCTCCAATGCCTTGGGAGAGCAACCCAGCAACTCAGCCAGGGACTTAATTTACCAAATTATTGGGGACTGCACATGCAGAAGAGCAGCCCACCCAAAGACCTGCCTAGCCCAGCATCCTCTTTTATGCCAGTCACCAAAAAGAGACACTTTGGGAACCAAAGGAGAGGAGGGCAAACCCCTGGGGCCGTGGCTTTGTGTGGCAGTGCCCGTGGAGCAGCTTGTCCTCCCCAACGCAGCAGTGGCCCCGTTCATGTTCTGCATGTCCAGTCAGGAAGTCTATTTTCTCCTCCTGCCAACAGGGAAGAGTCACGTAGTGCCTGGGATTTGAAAGCAATCCCATGAACTAGGCAGGCGGTGGCAGGTACAAGAAGGTCTTCCAGAGTTTTCTTCATCTTTATCAGTTTCTGGAAGTCCTTGTTCGCAGATCTACAGGGAATCTCTGTGTTCAGGTAGCAGCTGCAGTCATCAAGAAAGCAGAGTATCTTTGAATTTCCTTCTGATTTTCCAGTCTAAACTTGAATCTGAATTCCCAGGCTGAAGAGAAGGCAAATTAACTATTTATATTTTATTTGTTAGCCCTTCTGCATTTGAGAGAAAAATGCAGTAAATGTGGGAGAAAAGGACTGCAAAAAGCTGTCCAAAGCAGCATCCTCAGCCGTGCTGAGCCCTCCTGGTGCCCTGCAAAGACCAGACACAGCCTGTCCCCTCCTCTTTAGCTGCTGCTGCTGTGTGTCATGTTCACAGGCAGCAAAGAAGCTTGAAGTCAGATTGTGGCACCAAAAAGGAATAATTTTAGATGAAAAGAATCAGTTCACAGTGAAGCTACACAATAAAGAGAAATTAATTTTTTTTTTTTTCCTGAGAGCTTTTTTAGATCAGGTAGTAAAAAAAAAAGAAAAGAAAGTAGGAAAGAAAAAAGCAGTGGGGGCTATTAAGGCCTGGAGTGCTCTGAGAGCACCTCAGATGTGCCAGTCCTCACTCCCTGGGCTCTGTCTCATCCTGACTGCTCCCAGCTAACCTGGCTCCATCTCCTCCTCCTCTGCCCACAAGGCAGATGTGTTGCTGGTGTCTTGCTCCAAAAGAGGTGTCTCCAGGTTGTTGTCTTCCTGCAGAACAGCAGGAATGTGAAGGCTCTGAGGGCTACACCAGGGCTCTTCTGTGTGTCCCTATAAATGGCTTTGTGGAGGTGGCAGCAGAGCAGGAGCTCAACCAAAGCAAAGAGCCTCAGCAAATCACAGCAATGCCTAAGCTGTGCTTTTCCTGAGCCATCAATCCCACACCAGAATTCAAAGTCAGTGTCCTTCACCATGCACAGGGAGACACTGAGGGCCAGGGAAGCACCTCTCTTAGGGAGAACACCAAGAAACCCCAGAGGTGCCACCTACACCCCAACCAGCCCCTGCCATCAGGCCAGGACACACTGCTGCCTGACACTGGTTGTACCAATGCACCTCAAAAGTGCTGCCCCTGCTAAAAGCACAGTGAAATCATAAAATAATAGAATAGTTTGGGTTGGAAGGGACCTTAAAGCTCATCTAATTCCACCCCCTGCCATGGGCAGGGACACCTTCCACCAGAACCAGGTTGGTCCAACCTGGCCTTGGGCACCTCCAGATCATGAGGACATGGATGGAAAATACAGAGGAAAGATGAAATGAGCATGCTGAGCTCCATCCTGTCCATCACTGGGCTGGCCTTTTGGGGGTCTAAATGATCTTCCCAGCAGGAAAACTCCTCTGAGATGTGCACAGAGCCCAGGTTGGACCCCGAGAGGGCAGGATCTAAACCCCAGAGCAGCGTCAGTCAGCCAGCCTGACGTCACCCGCTCTGTCCCCGCACTGGTGGTCACGTTGATAACGAGATCAAAGCCTTGGGAGTATTTCAACAGAAGTGCTGGGAACAGTCTTGATCAAAATAAGAGGAAGGCCCTGTATACAGAAGACATGAGAGGTTTGCAACCCACATGTGAACCTTTGAAGTTATTCTCCCCCCCCCCCCTTTTTTTTAATAAACTAGTTTAACATCATTAGTTTAAGACGTATAGACCTGATGGGCTGTGTAATCTCTCAATATACTGCAGGCACAGGGTGTTATCCACACACAGACACGCTTTTCCAGTGGGGGAAAAAAGGCTCTGCCAGAGATACTCACAAATAAGACAAGAAAACACACAATTAGTTTTATGGGATTTGAAGTTCATTTCATAAACCCACATACTTTTGTTACCGAGTATCGCCAGATAAGTCTGATACATTTTCTCTCCTATAATCCTTTTAACATTTCCATTCCCCCCTACAGACTCTCTGCCTTGATGTTTTGTTCAGTGCACTCCCTGCTATCTGCACACGCTTGGCCAGATTTTTGAGACTTAAAAGGGGCACCATATCAGCATTAACCGTTCCAGGAGAGCTGATAAAACACATATGAGCACTTTGCTATCTATTAACATTTCTGAACTCCTTCCTTCACCTGCACGGAATAGTGATTGAAGAGAGGGTGGGGGCACAAGAGGTAAATGAGGATATTTATGACTAACTTCCCATGACTGATTTTTTCCACAACCCCCTCCTCACCGTGCACAAATAAGACATCACTTTCTCTGTTACCTTCCTGTTTGACTAAAAAGGAGACCAGATCTACAGGATTCCCCATCCCTGGAAATGCTCAGGTTGGATGAGGCCCCAGCAATCTGGTCCAGTGGAAAGTGTCCCTGGTCCTTGAGGGTAACATTTCAATTCTGCTGAATGTTTCTAGCCAAATATGGATTTTTTGATGGAAAATTAAGCACTGCTGTGGGTGATGTCAGTGATAAGTCCTTTTCAGAGCCACATTCTTCCTTATTCCTCCTTGCTAAGCATCAGAGATTCTGGGCTCATTAACATATAGGATAGAGGTGCCAGGGACAATCTGAGTACAAAGTGGATTAAAGCCCACTTTTCCCTGGGTTCCTCCATGCACTGATCCCATGAGTGCTTATGGACTCACTTTTAGACACTCCACCACAAAAGCAACCAGCTCTACACAACACTTACTTGTCAGTGCCCACCACCCTGGGCAGGACAAACCCTCCCTGCCCACTTCCAGAGCTCGTGGCAATTTGCTAAAATCACCAACAGATACCACGTCTGTGCCAGCTTGGAGCTCTATCTGCCAAATGGTTCAGATTTAAGGGTTGCCCTTCAAATCTGAGGTGGTTCACATCCACCTCCACGTGCCCTCACCCTGCCTATCCCCTGCTCCCACTTGCAGAGAGAACCTGGCATGGGATGTTCAGCAGGAGGAACACGGGGAGGTGACGGGAGCATCAGTGCTAGTAAGGCCTGAAGAGGATTCCAATCCATTGTTTCATGGAAACAGGAACATTTTTTCCAGGCATGCTCAGGGAAGTCCTTCCCTGCATGCCCAGAGCTCATGGGGTGTCCTGGCTCTGGTTCTGCACAGGCTGGATGCTCCTGGAGGAGAACACGGCCAGTTTGGGAATGAGTCAGGGCTGATGGTATCTTGGCACAACTGCAGAGGAAGTGAAATATATGATGTGTTACCAGCCTGGACTGATGTGATTTGATTCTGCAATATAATCTGTTTTGTTTTCTGGCTTCTATGGCTGTGTAAAAATGGCTCCTTGAAAACTCAACTAAGTATGAAGTGTACTCCCTTCAAAACTCAGCGAGGGGAGGAAATCCAAATGTTTTGAGTTTAACTATTAAACATAGTTTCCAGCTAGTGTGCTCAGAATTTGAAATTAAACAAATGAAAGAAACATGTTTCAATGGTTTTATGCAGGCAATAATGTCATTAACAGGAAATAAAGAAATTGGGCTTTGCAGCTGCAGCATGAAATTTAACCCTTCCTGTGCAGAGTGGTGCTTGCTGGGCTGGCACAGCACACTCCCACCCCTGCCTGCTACTGGGCATCCCAAAAACACATCCCAGCCCCAAATATCCTGATCCACACAGCCCTTAAAGCAGGATGGTAATGGAAAAAGCAGGAGGAGAGACAACGGTTAGGAGAGAACAGGCTTTCCTGACTAGTGGAAAACTTTCGGATCACAAAGTCCAATAAAACTTTTCACTTCCAGGGAAATAAAAAAAACCCCAAACCCTTTAAGCATGGTTATTTTTAGGTGCGCTGTCAAAGTTGAGTACCCTAAAATTATACTTGTTTTGGTTTGTTTCTGCCTGTCGAGTCAATTCTCAGTATTAAGGACAGTGAAGGGTGTGAGGCTCCAGCCCTTGTGGTGCTGTCAGGAGCTGGGGGATGCCTCTCACAAGCTGGACCAGTCCTGAGGCCACAGAATGCATTAATGTTTTTAAGGATGCCTGTATTTGCAGGTGTGAAATGCAGACTGGGGAGAGGAGGCTTTGCATGCAGAAAGCCTCATCCTCACATCACCACACCTGGTGCAGACCTGGCCTAAAGTCACTCGAGTTTTCTGCACACAAAGAGTTGCACAACCAAGTCCTGTGTCTGAGCCTCTTCCAGACACTGGGAAGAGCATCCCCTGAGAGGAACCAGAAGGCAGAATTTTTTAGTTAAAAGAGGAAACAGAGGATAGCTAGTTTAAAAAAAAAAAAAAAAAATTTACAACTGGCATGGGATTTCCCATCATGTGGGGAAAATCATCAAAGCCCCCCAAAGGACAACAAAAGCCCTTTGGCTGGATTTCTCCTTCAGAAAGGGCACTGCTGGCAGGCTGCTGGGGACAGGCTGAGAGCTGAGCTCTTCCTCATCACCTTGAGCTCAGGGAAAAGCCCTACAGGTGACCCCTCCTGAGCACCTGCACTCAAACCAGCACCAAATTTTTGGTGCCATTTCAGGTAGTATCAGATTGCACTGCTCCCCCTTCTCCCAGCTCATCTCCATCTGGTTTTGAGTAGGTCGTGTCTTCCTCTGCCAAAGCCCTATTGATTGTATGGAAAGGTGTTTTCTCCACTGAACCCTTGCAAGAAAGGCTAAGCAATAAATATTGGTAGCTTTGTTTCCTCCTTTCCTTAAAAGTGAGGGAAGCTTGGTGACAGGGAGGTCAGTCTCTGTCCAGACTAGACCCAAAAATGGGTGCTTGGACATACATTTCACCAAGGATTTTTTCCATTTCAGTAGAAATCATCATGCCGTGAGAGAGACCATCAAAACACTATTTTAATCCTTTCTCCTGTTGCTGGTTATGCTTTCTAATCCTTTCACAGAAGCCTGGAAATTGCTTACCCGGTATCCTTTATTCCCATACGAAACTGGGGGAACTGAGAAACTCACATTACTGGAAATCAGGAGGAACTGAGGTGCTGTTGGACCCCAACCCCACTTCTGCATCCCCAGTCACTGAAAACACACCCTGGGCTTCTCCCTCTCCTCCCAACAGGCCTGAAATGGGAACACTTTTTTAATATTTGAAAACAAATCTAACTCGAGTCTCCTGTTATCCTGAGAGCACATGTGCCACGTTCCCTTTCTAATCAGACATGCAGATCAGCTCATTAGTGATGAGGCAGCAGGAGCCCCTGACAGGGGATGGTGACCCTGGCAGGAGGCTCTGGGGGGAGCAGGAGGTGGTTGTCACCTCCTAAATCCCACCTGCTGCTTCCTCAGATGAATTTGGTCTGTAATGGGAACATTTCCACCTGGGGGTAGTCCTAAAAACTCCTAGAAAGCAGTAAAAGCTGAAATCCTAGCCATAACTTTAGATGATAAAGTTAGATAACTTCCATAGATTTAAGCAATGCACCACTGTCCTTTCATTGCACAGGCCTGTACCCAACCTGAGAACACAGAGAGCAGCTTGTATTAAACTGATTTCAGTTCATAAAGCATGTAATATCAGTGCAGGCTCAAAACAGAGTTATTTAATACATTTCAGAGTAGGTGGTTCCCACAAGCTCATACACATTGCTATTGAAGGGAAGAGGGACAATGAGACTGTCCTGTGACACACCTGACACCAGCCAGCACTGGGAATGTTCATCTCTCACGTGTGGCTGCAAGGGAAATGACAAAACCCCATGGGCCAGGTACCCATCACCAGTCTGAATAATGCCAAATGGGATGGCTCTGCTCTTCCAAACTGGAGCAGGGGGAGCTGTGAGCAAGGGTGGGCTGTCACAGGAGGACCATCCCTGGAAGTGCCCAAGGCCAGGTTGGATGGACCTCTGAGCAGCCTGGGCTAGTGGAAGATGTCCCTGCCCATGGCAGAGGATTGGAATGAGATGGTCCTTAAGGTCCCTTCCAATCCAGACCATTCCATGATCCCATGACCACTGGACCAGTCACAGGCACAGCTGAAACACTTAAATATCCTGGAGTCACCCAGCCCTTTGTCCTGGAGTGCCCTAAAATAATAACCTGCCTAATGCTGCTGTTGCACTGATGCAAATGAGGAGCAAAGGATTGCACCACTATAAAACCTGCTCTATACACCACTATAAACCAGTAAGAAAAAAAAATCCAAGGGATTTTTCTTCTCTTGATGACTTTACAGAGGCTGAGGCAGCTGGGGAGGTTCTCCCTGACCACCTTAAGCTTCACAGAGCCTGGATACCAGGGGTTGGAGGTGGGAGGATTGTGGGTGTTTCTATCATTTCCATTTTAGTCTCTGCGTTTTCAGTTTATAAATGTGTTTTTTAGGTTTACCTCACCTGGCTCCCCTCCCAGCTGAGTCAGGGCTGTTCCTCTATGTGCTGTTTCCAAATTCTTGGGTTTAAATGCCACAGAAAGTGAAAGGACCAGCTCCAAATGCCCAAAGAGAAACAGAGGATTAACCAAACAGTTTGACAAAAGTCATGGAGAGTTATCCATCCTCATCCACTTCGGCAGGAAAGTTTAAATGTGGAAAAAGACAGTTGGACTAATATAGATGCTTTTTTTTTTTCCAATGTTGTTTTCTGTTTTGACTTCTTTGGGATCATTCAAAGGGAGGTTCAGGCTTTGATCTTCTCTATTGGCAATATTTTCTTCATCTAGGTTTTTATAGTTTGAGAAGAGATGTTACATGCTTGCAACAGAGACTATCAATATGATGGGGGTCTGAACAAAAAACCTGGTGTCAGGTTCTCCATTTGGAGTGTTACCTCAAGCTTTGAAGTTTGTAATGATTCAAAAGCATCTAGAGCTGCTACAAATGTTAATAAAATTAAAGCCATCTGAAAGTGAGGCTTGCATGTGCCTTTGAAAGTAGGTCTGTGATCAGTTATTACCCTCAATTACCTTGTTGTCCACTCTTTTAGCTCGAGGTTAAACTCTTAACACTTTGCTTTGAAGTGGTTATCCTTTTATCTATGACCGGACTGAGGAATTTAAGGGCAATAATCAATGAGAGCTTCATAAGAATAAAGGGGAGACAAGGCAAGGAAAAGAGGTGTGAATGTGCCCTTAACAGCTGGCTGGGGGTCCCAGGGGCTGGGGGACACCGAGCTCCGAGAGGAGCCTTGGAATAAAAAAGAGGGGGGAAAAAATAGGGAAAAATGAGGGGGGAAAAAAGGGGAGAGTGAACGGAAGCAAAAGGAGCCCCGGCAATTTCCAAATCCCTGCTAAAAATAAAGCCAAAGCGCCAGGTCGGGGTGGGGCTGGGCGTGGGGAGCACGGCGAGGTGAAGCCGCATCAAAGGCTCGGGGCCAGCAACGAGATGCGATTCAAGAATCGCCTCAATCCCGGCTTTGATGTCCCGGCACGGACAGCCCGGGGTGGGTGTCCTGCCCCGGGGACCCTCCCGAACCCCAGCAATGCCCCCCGACCCCACAGCGAGCGCTCCCCGGGCCGAGCGCTGGGACCGGGGGATGCCCGGCGGGATGCGGCGATTCCTTCCCGGGAGGGTTCCACTCCACGCAGGATGCTCAGAGGGAATCCCTCCTACCCTTGCCTGGGAGGAGCAGCACCTCTGTCACCTGCACCCCGCTGTCACCCCCAAGGTCCCTGGCCACCCCTCCCACTGTCACCTGCACCCCGCTGTCACCCCTTCCCCAAAGCCCCCGTGCCGCGGGATGCAGGAGCCCCTTCCCGGGGGATGCCAACCCCGGCACGGAGCTCAGAGAGTCCTCCTGGTCCTGCTGGTGACATCCCTGTCACCCTCCCCACGGACTCCGGTGTGTCACCCAGCCCTTTCCCCTCTGCCAAGCTCCGCTTTCCCCGGCAGGGCAAAATCGGTGCAACACTCCCAGCCAATTCCTTTTCTTTGTTTTTTTTCCTTTAATTTTTTTTAATGCGAGGTGCCTAAAGCGAGGTGTTGAAACGCATGTTGAGCGCGCAGCGCTTGGCAGGGGACCAGGCGCACCCGGCCCGGGTTTGTGAAGTGCTGGGCACCACCTTCCCCTGCTCAGCATCTCCCCAAAATCGCGCCGGCTGCGCTTTGATCCCGTGCCAGCGGCTGGAGCTGCGTGTCTAATTTAAGGTGCTTGGGTTGGAAAATGTTGACAATTATTGTTACTCTAAAATTAAATCAGTGCTTAATTATCAAAATTGATGGTAACTCGGAGTGGCGTTTTCAAAAGAGCCTCAGGGAGTCAGGAGGAGATTTTTTCAAAGGCGCTTTAGTGTCTCAGGGCCACGTCCCCCTGCTCGTACCTGCAGTGCCTTTCTGCCTGCTCCTGCACCTTCCCAAGGCCACCCCACCGGTGCTGAGGTCTCTACCGAGATGATGAGACAAGGTGGACCTGAAACCACGAGCACAAACCAAAGTCTCCAGCCCTCTAAATGCACCGGGCTAATTCACAGTGAAAAATCAATTGGCTTTGGGTGCCTAATTCTCCTATAATCCTTTAGATAATCCCAGCTTTAGGCTTTCAGATACTGATAAAAAAAACCAAACAGACCCCACAATACAAGAAATTCGTGCGAATAGAAAACAAACACATATTTCGTATAACTTTCAGATACTCTGAACTTAATATGAAGTAGGTTGAGGACAATAGCAATAAAATGTTGCTCAAGAGAGAGTAAAGGCACTGAGACCGTGAAGCCCGAGGCTGAGAACACTGTTTCATAATTAAGGTAGCCTCCAGACAGCGATTGTCATAGGCAGGCATTGCTCAAGGACCCAGCCATTATTGCTTTCATTATAATTTTTCAGGAGAGGATCTTTTTCTGGCTTGGCTCCACCTTCATTCAAAGCTCCCACTGGCCCCAGCCACTAACGAGAAAGCGTTGATTGAGAAATGCTAATGACAGGCTGCACGGGATGCTCGTGCTGCCACAGCCCAGACTGGGGGGTGTTTGCTGCTTCAGTGGGGTCCTGCTGGTCTGGTGCATCAAATCAGCTGCAAAAGCACTGACAGGAAGAGTTTTCCAGAGAAAACTCAGCTGACTCAAAAAAAAAAAAATAAAAATTCCTACGTCGCAACTAAATGCCTTCTGGTTTTAAACACAATTCCACACGGGAGCTGTAGTTTCTCTGCTCCCTGCATTTCAGAGACCCAGGCAGAACATCCCATGGAAGCCTGGCATTGTGCTGGGACAAGGAGAGTGGGGGGCAGTGGAGGGGTTGGGCCATGGCACTGTCAGGCACCCCACACAACCACGTCCACTACAACCCCTGCTGCATCCCAGAATTCACACATTCGGGGTTTTGCCTGAAACTGGCCCCGGAGTTTCAGCTTTGCCGTGGAGAGGGGGGAAAACATGGGTTAGAAACTTTGATTTCTCAGCAAAATCCAAATTAGACTAAAAAGTTTCAGTTGGCTGTAATTATGCCACCTGGTCCTGAGTGAATCTCCTTGGAATCACAGGATTAACTCCCATCACCTGACATTACACTGAGCATGACCGTGCCTGTCTTCACTTAACTGCTGACCTATCTTGAACATCCCACTAATTAATATGCTGAAGCAAAGTCATGTTCCAACACGGTCTAATTTTCTAGCAAAGAGAAGAGCCAAGAAGGATTAGAAACAAATGGGAACAGCCTGAGATGGCTCCCTCACCCCCCCCAGCATGGTGGGTCATCTCTCCTCTGCCTCAGAGCCCTTCATGTACAAACCCGGAGGATCAGGAGGGGCTCCTGTCCCAGCTAATTCCTGGCTAGACAGAAATCCTGAATTGTGGCAGCAAGGCCAGGGCTGAGCCACTGGCTCCTGCTCCAGCTGCTCTGATCTTTGGCCAGTTATCAGCACCTGGATTCTCAGGCAAGAGGGAGGTAATTAAAGGAGGTAACAGAGGAATAAAGAAACACTCCCCAGTTCTTGTTTCAGTATAAAAAGGAGATCAGGAATGACCCACATCACAGTCCCTGCAGCCCCGAGAGCTGCTGCTTGCAGGTGGACAAGCCCCACCTCAGATCCTCCCCCAGACCCAGACAAACCTCACAGGGAGGGGACTTGCTTCCTTAATCCTTGAGGGAAGGAAAAAATGGCACCACCAAAAGCCCCCCTATTCAGAGGAGCAGTGCCTGGAGCTCCAGGACCCCTCCCCACCCCAGAGCCCCATCACATCCCCATGGAGGGGGCTCAGGGCAGCAGCAGTTTCCTCACAGCCAGACAGGAGTCATGGGCTAATGAAAGTGAATCAGGTTCTTTTAAGGCTTTAATTCATTTTCTCCTCTGTCCTCTTGCAGGTTTCCCCACCCACCCCTTCGCCAGCACCATCCCCTACACCAGACCTTCCTTTTTCCTCTCTCCATCAGGTTTAGGAGAGGAGGCAGATAACAAGAGAGCAACTCCTTCCTCCTATTTTACCCATTCCCCCAATGTATTGCCCCAAAAGCCCCCCAGGACACTGTGCCATGGGCAAACTGAGGCAGACTGGCCCGAGTGCAACTTCTCACTCCAAAACTTGACCCAGCACCAGCACTGAGACCAAATCTCCCATCTCAGGTGTCCCTGAGAAAGAGCAGGAGACGATCCCAGGCTCCTGCAAAGCATCCCCCTCTCCCAGGGGGGAGCCAGGGTTGGGTGAAACCTCCGGGGGTTCCCCCCTCCCCGAAATGGCAGAGGGGGAGAAGAGGCACAGCCACCCTTCCCGAGGCTGCGGCGAGGTTTTGTGACTCCGAAGAGTTGGCAAATCCCCGGATAAAAGGGAAAATATGTTCATAATAAATAAGACTGAAGTAACACGTTGCGAAATATTGACTCCCTCGGAAAGGCGGCTGTTTGCTTTCAGTGGAGCTGCTATCTGATCCTCTGCCAAGGGGCTGCAAAAGAGACCTCTCTGTGCTGGGAGAGGGGGAACCAGGTGCCCAAAGAGAAGAGCAGTGAGTGTGTGTGCACTGGCACACGTGAGCAGGGGCAGACACACATGGCCTCGGGGGTCCCCAGCCCCTGCAAGCCCCGCTAATGCTGCTCTGAGCAGAGACAGCCCGTAGCTGAAACTTTAATTTTCATACAACTGATCATGTGTCAGTGTAGAGACTGAGGGAAGGAGAATAGAGGGGAGAAAAAAGAAAGAGGTGTTGATAAAATACTTGTTAGAAAGAAAATTGGATTAGTGGTGCCATTCTGGCCATGAAGTTCTTTGAGCCAGAGAAAAGAAATAATAATCTTGTTCCTTTTTCCCCCCCCTCTCTCTGCAGCCCACAGAAGGCCTCACAGCCAAAACATCAGTCCTTCTAATCTTATTTTCTTTTTTCTAGCATGTATTTTATTAACCCCTTTTCTCATTTAGCTGCTATGAATAGCTCAGTGGGTAACATCCTTCTTAGAAAGTGAAAACCTCCTTGGAGATGCGGTGCAAGGAGAGAAATGCAGACAAACTTCCAGCTCCCGCACTCAGAAGAAAAGCCCCCTCTGTAATCCCGTCTGGTGCATCCCCACGCTGTACCCCAAGGTAGCTGCCAGCTCCAGGTCCTCTCTTTGGAGCAGGAACAATCAGGGAATTTATCTGGGCATGCCAGGAGATTACTGTGGCTCTATAAACCCCGTGGACGTGGTGTAGAGATTAGAAAATAAACAAATGCCCACGCTGCTTCTCGGGAAAGTGTCTATATATGTGTATACAGCACCCTGAAACAAAGTCAGGCATCTGAATTGCCTTTTTACAGCTTCCCTCTCAATCACCTTTCCTTTACAGCTTCCCAAGCCAGCTCTCAGTCACGTACAGTGAAGTTCCCAGTATGGGCTGGGATGGTCAGGGCAGTGAGACCAGCCCTCCTGTGCCTGGGCTGGGGGCTCTTGGCCAGGCACTGCCCTGCTGCTGGCACGGGGGCTACAATGGCTTTGTCCCACCAGCCCTAAGCAAGGCTGGATTTGTCCTCTTACACCCAAGGCAGCATTCTGTTTCCCAATTTTTTTCCCTGAGGTCCCAACTGGGATCTCAGGATGCTCAGGGGCCAGCCTTCCCTCTGCACAACAGCGATACCGACGTGGCCAAAAGGGAAAAAACCCTCACAATTAAAACATCAGATCCAAGGGAGACAGTCCTGCCCTGAGCTGCTCTAAGTGGGAACAGAGATTTGGCCTCTCCATAAAGAAAATACCAGTTCCAGCGAGCTTGGCTGCTTCCTCCACCCCTGCGAGCAGCAACCCTTCCTGGGAGAGGAGTGGGAGCGGGATCCAGCCCCGCTCGATATTGGTGTGTTATTTTCCTTGACAGCTGTGGTGCATAGTGGTAAGTGCATGTTTAATTCATTCACAATTTATGGTGTAATGAGAACAATGAATGTGTCTGAGGGAATAATTGCTTCACGGCGGGGATGCTGGAGAGTTCAAGTTGGTTGGCACCTGGACTTTGAATCGGGGCTGGCGGGGATTGGCTCGGCCGGCCCCACAATGGCCCCGATAACAAAGCTGTGGGGACGGGGAGGGGGTTCAAAGTCACCCCGCGCCGCCCGGCCGAGCTGCAGCAGCCTTGTGCTGGGATGGCAGTGGCTGGATGGATCCCACCCCATCTGACCCCAGTTCCCGGGCACCCAGCGAGGGCTGCACATGTGGGAGCTGCTTTTTTCCAACCTGCCTTTACAAGGGAATTTTGCTGTGCTGCAAAAGCGTGTCCCTGGAAAACCAGCGTTTCCCCCCTGCGTCCCACCAAGACCCCTTCACTGCTCGGTGCTGGCTGTGCCTGCCAAACCCTCCTTTTGTTGGGGGTGTGGAGAGGGAGTTGACCCTTTCCAGTGTCCTCAGCAGCCACATGGAGTTTCGGAGGCCTCAGAGGTCAAGAGCATCCATATGGAGGGCCCAGGAGCTCGGTGCGTCTCCCAGCTGTCCCCACGGCAGCTGTGCTTGCAGCCCCCGAACAAAGCTCATTAGGGGGCTCCTTAGAATGCTCAGGGGTTGCTCTGAGCTGTCCTAGAAGAGCCCTGGAATCAAACAACCCCCAGAAGAAGAAGGCATCACACTTGGCTCCATGTACAAATGGTTCCCATCCCTCGTGAGCTCCCTCTCTGAGCAGGGCCAGGCTTTGAATGGGCAGTAAAGAGATGCCAACAAAGCATCACCCAAGCCTTGGCCCAAGGAGTCAGGTCTGCAGCAGCCCCTCCACAGCTCCTGACTCTTGGCACCCAGCAGAAACACCACTCTGATTTCTCAAACACATGAGTCAAAGCACAAGCAACAAATCTTCCGTGCCACAAATCCACCCCGAGGAGATCATCGATCACGAGGACCCAGCATCAGGTCTGGAGGAAACAGGCTGGGAAGAGCTGTGAGACTCAGATGCTGTTGTTAATTATTACCCCATTATATTGGGGAGTTGTGCTAGAGGCCATCAGCACTCGAGCTTTTCCATACATGGACCATGCAGGATGGAGCTGGGTCCCTGCTCTCCTTCTCCATATGGGAAAGCCACGTGCTGGGGATGGGTTTGCCTTGGACAGCTTTCAGAGACGCTGAGCTGAGAGCCCTGTTACACATTAACCCCCATGCAGGGATCTACAGCATGATTTGAACACGTATGTAACACTTGGTAGTAAATAGAGTCTGCTTTTAGCTGGGACAACATCTGGGTATGAGCAGATGTGGGCCAAGCTGGTGAGCAAACCACTGCACGGGTCCCTTGGGACTGAAGAAATTTTTCCAAGGGGTTAAATGGTTTAGATGCATAAATTCAAAGCTATCCCTTCACTTAAGAACCTCGTTCAGACTAAAAACATCAAGATTTTAGGCTCCTGCATTCCCTGGAAAACATTTCACCTGTGGAAACGCCCCCAGTTAGGAGAGGAAGACAGAGCTTAAGTGCAGACAGAAGCAGGAATTTGTAGTCCTGACAGAGAACCTTGTTTTATCCCATCTCCTCTGAGGTTACACGCAATGTTCTGTCAAGCCACATAGGGAGGCAAACATGGTTTGGCAGCGCCGAGCCTCGTAACCGCGGTGGAACACGGCGGCACCTCGGCGTGGAGAGGCTGCCAGCTCCACTTCCATCTGCTCACAGCCACCCTGAGCACAACCACAGCACCCCTCGGCAATGCTCTGCTCTGGCACAGCTTCCCCGGGAGCTGCTCCCTAAAAAACCCTGCTGCTGCTCTGCCTGGGAGGGAAAGGAGCCCCCAGCGCTTAAAGAAGGGCCAAACAGGTCTTTGCCTCTCCACGGGCAAGAAGAGGTTAAACCCAAAGGTGACTGCACTTGTAAAGTGTGGATCTCACTGGGATTCCCACCTTCTCCATCCCATCCCGCAGCTCAGCTGTGGGCTGAGCCCCCAAAGTCCCATCCCCGAGCCCAATCTGCTCTCTCCTCTCCCAACACCATCAAGACAGCCCAGATGACAGGTCAGGATACAAATAAACCCATCCATAATTGCACATCGTTAATTACCGAGCGTGTTTGGGTTTCTTGGAGAACATTAGGTTGAGAAGAGCCTCAATCAAAGAGCCCTTGGGGCATTCAAATCAAGGCAAGCATCAAAACCCAGAGCTGTTTTGAAAACACAGCTTCAAATGCATGATGGGGAGGGGGGAAAGGATCCCCCTCCCTGCCCAGTAAAAACCACTCCCTGGAAGGCTCCTGGCTCCAGAGGCAGCAGCACACAAGGGCAAAGGCTGTGACCTCGGGGACAACATCTGCAGGAGCCCCCGGGGACTCCCAGCACTGCAGGGAGGGTGATTCCAGCAAGGCTTTACCCACAGCCCTCACTGAAGCGGCCACGGTGCCACAGGCACTGAGGGAGCTGTTTTCTCTGCTGTATTTTCCCAATCCCAACGTTTTGTGCAGTTTTTGAGCTGCCCTTGCACCAGATGAATTGCATTGAATTGGTTTCCAGCAGCTTGGAAACAATTAGAAATCAAATCAGCTGGGGAAGACACTTCTCTCTACAAATCGGGACTGATGATTTGCAAACCCCTGGAAATGCTTTTAACTAGACCAAACCTATGTATAATTATGTTTTTATAATGATGGAACAGTGTTGCAGGTATGTAAATTGTGCAAAGAGGAGGAGCAGCAATAAACTAAAATAAAAAAATAATAATCACATCTTTAAAAGAGAAAGGAATTAATAACACCAAATTCAGGATCACAGTCAGTAAGAATGTGGAAGGAGATTTGGATAATATTTAGGTAGTAGTTCTTTTTCTAATAGAGATGTTCTTTTTCAGCCAAACCCACTGGATTTGAAGCAGAAAATTAATTCAGGGAAGTTCTAGGAATGGTGTCCCTAGGCCATTTCCAGGCCCCTTTTGGTCTTCAGATCTCTAAATATAAGTTTCTAAGTATCCACACAGCTATTTCACAGCTTAGCACTCGTATGGGAATGTGTACATTTGCCTGGAAATGGCCGTTCCATGAAAAAAAAGAGAAATAAAGATGCAGAGAGATGTGCAAACATCAATGAAAAAGCTTCCAGGAGTCGCATGAATTTAAAGATATTATTTCAGCCCAAGCTTGGCATTTGTCACCCTCCTGCTCATGCACAACAACCAGGTGGCCCAAACCCAGCATCTTCTGTCACAACAGCACCTGGAGGGGAAGGACCACCAGTCCCTCCTCCACCAAGCCCTTCCCATCCCCTTCTCCTGTAGGTTCGCTACAACAGCAGCCAGCCAGCATTTCCCAAACCCCCCATTCCTATTGCAGAGGCTCAACCCGAGCAAAGCCCTGCAAGGACGAAGGAGCCATGACCTGGGGCAGGCTGTTCCCAGGGGGGCTCCCAGGGCTGTCCAGCCCCCAACACTCTCAGGATGCTGATGCCCACCTGGTGGGGTGGCACCACACCAAGTCCCCAGAGGGATGGATCCTGCTCCAGGCTCAGCACCACAGGCCAGCCCAGTGCAGCTTGGCACACCCCTGAGGGCAGAGCTCTTGCATCTATCCTAAAACATGGTTTGGCACTGCCTGGAGAGAAAGGATCAGCCCCAGCTAGAAATATGTGACAGAAAATAGTCCGCAGCCCTTACCAGACCCATCAGAAAGGTTACATGATTTGATTCCACTGACACATCACAATATAACACCAAAACCCAAACCCCCTCCACACAGAAAGCTGCCGCCATGCCACTGACTTACCATGGGGTGAGATATTTGGTCATCCCTTTGCAGACACGATGTTTGCACAGACCTTTCCACAGAACCCCGACAGCAAAGCAGGAGCTGCTGACACTGAGGGCAGTACAGGCAGCTCCAGGGGTGCTGAGGGATTTTTTGGGCACAAAAAGTAGAGATACCTCTGGAATCAATGATCTTAAGGGTTTTCTCCAACCTAAATGACTCTCTGTGTAGAATATGCTGTCCAGAGAAGACATTTGGGAGCAGCAAGCAGCCGAGGTGCAGCCTGCACTGAGGGCAGGAACAGCCACCCATCCTGGCTGGGGAGGCTGAGAGCCCCAGGAGGTCCCTGTTTATCAGCACACCTGAGGATGGTCTCAGCTTGGTTGCAGGTTAAGTGGTTGCACATGGGTTTGATTGAGTTGGGGCCAACGGGTCAGTGGGAATTGCCCCACTGGGAACTGCCTCGTTTGTCCTGCAGCTTTTTGTCCATGATGTGGAACTGCCCCGACCCCTCTGGTGTTGGGGCAGGGTGTGAGGTGGCAGCTGGACCCTGCTGCAGGTGTCTGCTGCCATTATTTATTTATTTTATATTATTTACATTTCCAACTGCAGCAAAGCAGCCCCGTGGTTTATGACACCCCTAGAGCTGCGGGAAGAACCACATCAGAGGCACTGAAGCATCACGGGGCCACCACCTGTGCTGGGGGCAAACCCTGGATTGTGGGGGTGCTTCCAGGATCTCCTGAGCAGAGCAAAAGTGTCTTCACTCAGAGTTTTCATTATAGGTTCAAATCTCTCCTGACATTAGTCAGCCAGTGACCTCATCCAACAATGATGAACAAACAAGAAGATGACAAGCAAGTGTCGATAAGTCTCAGAAGATGTAACACCGTTCCTGAGCACGAATAAACACAAACATGCAGGCTCTGACTGTTCCTGAAATCCATAAGGAGTCATTAACCTTCTTAGGTCTGTTTTTCAGCCACCCTCAGATGCAGAATGAGAGTCTGATGCATGACAACTGACTGTATAAAAGTCAGGTGGGAGATTTAGATGGGCTCTGACTTTAGAGAGAAAGCATCAGTTCTGAGGAGTCCCTTTCTAGGAACACTTGCTCTGGGAGCAGAGTGCTCAGCTGTGGCCCCAAGACTGACCCACCAGCTCTTCAGTGCTGTGTCCCACATCTGAGCCTGGGCCACAGCTCGTGGTGGGGTTCAGAGGGAAGGAAACCACCACTGTGTGTTATGTGCAGGTGCTCCCTGCTTGAAACCTCCTCAAACACGCCCTGCACCTCCAGCAGTTCTCAGCACACCCTCAATTTCAGCTCAGGATCACATTGACTGATGGATTTCTTATGGATTCCAGGGCTAGAGTTTTCTAGAATTCTAGAGTTTTAATACTGCAGCCTTTCTTTGGGCAGAACTGGACAAAGCCTTCAGCATTAGTTTGGTAGAATTAGGACCCTCAACCTTCTTTGGAAATTATGGGAACCTCTGCCTGGTATTAAACCTTAATATCAGGTGTCAATGGGAGAAGAACCAGATTCCTGAGGTATAAGGATGAATAGATGTTATGAAGTTGGAGGAGCTGTGTTATAACTGCACTGCCCAGCTGAGATAAAGGTATTTCTTTACTTTGCTCATTCTACAAACACACATTTCCTTGTTTCCAGTCCCAAGTACTGAGTCTGAAGCGTGTGCTGACATACACAGAGCACATCTCTGTAAGTTTATGGAGCATTTGAAACAAACAGGCTGTTGGGACCTGGGTCTGCAGATAAAACTGTTTTAGAGATGCTCAAAGGGGGTCACAGCTCTAAATCCTTCTCATGTGAAGCTCCACATCCATCTTCCCAAGGCTCTGCTGAAAGGACTGCCCTGAATACTGGACATTTCCTGGAAGGAAACAGAGCCCTCAGGGTCAGGTCCATGGGATAAAGGGATGAGCAGAGATCAGAATCAGGGCTGGCAGAGCAAGGACACGACACAAGGTCTGCACTCTCCTCTGTTCCCTGTTTCTCTGCTAGTGAAGGAGAGACCAACTTGTGGCAGCAAATGGTAAATAAATGATATTTTAGCCAGGGGTTTGCCTTATTTACATTATGACAAATGCCAGATAACAGGACAGAGCTGTACAATGGCTGTGTAAGAGTGCTACAAACTGCTCCCAAACCCAGCCCCCTCCCTCCTTCCCTCACACAAGGCACATTTTGGTGGGATCACATCCTCATTCAGTTCTTCCAATGCTTTTTCACAATTTCTTTTTTCTAATTTAGGGAGGAAAAGTTTTATTGAATTATAATCTTTTTTTTTTTGTTTTGTTTGAATTGACCAACTGCATATCTTCCCTTGGCTTTATCAAAGAAGCCACCAGTACCAGAGCACATCTAATTTTAAGAAGGCTTTAGTAGGCAGACTTAAAATCATGCATTTTAGTTTCAGTAACTTGCAATTTCTGCACACTTTGATAGTGCACTTTAAAGAACAAGTCTTCTTTAATGACAAAGGCTTAAAAGAAATGACCTTTTTGAACAAAATATCAAAGCTTGGGAAAGATAGTTCCTTGGAAAAAAAAGTCTGAATTAAAATGACCTTGTGTTCTGAAACTTTTTCATACAATATCTGACGTCTTACTTTTCCTTTGTACCCTCCGAACGGGACCAAGTATAATTTAGCAGTGTGATGCCTCCAGTCCATTTTGTGATTTGGGGAGGACTTGCAGTGCATTAAGATAATTAAAAAAGAATAAATCAGATCCTATACACACCCTCTATCAAGACCACTCAGCATCAGAATCAAAGCTGTGCGTGTTTTCCAGAAAATCCAATAAAACGCTGGAAGACACTCCAGTGATCACAAATATTTCCTTGTAGTCACAACAGAATTGTTTTCTCTGCAGCAAAATCATTTCTGAGTCTGAAACCACCCCAGTCAGTAGAGATTTGGGCAAGCCCCAGGAGTATCTGCTGTCCTCAGCACAATTACAGCTCTGTTGCAGCTGCAAGCAGAGGGCTGGGAGAAGGAGGGAGGTTGGATCCCTTTTCTTCCAGCTGTACCAAAAAGGAGCATTTTTGTTACGTGTAACACAAGAACTGTGGGTGGCACCGAAATCAGGTGTCACCTTGATAAGGGTCACCTCCCTTGGTACTGGTGAAAAACATTATGATGCCATTTTCTTTATAGAGAATGAACCACTGTCCTCTCACAGAGCAGAATGGGTGAAACAAATAAATAAAAAGTGCAAATGACGTTGCAACCACACTCAAGCTGGTTTTGCCAGACCCTGTTTTAGGAAGCCAACTCCTGGCAGCTGGCAATGCCTTAAGGAGTGGGGGAAAGAGGCAGAGAGCAAGGAAGAGCTACAGAAACCTTTCTGATCCTTCAGTTTGAACTTTAAGTCTTGTTACAAAGCAACGTTAATGACAACTACAAGAGAACTCCAGCCAGCCTTACATTTAAGTTCTTACAAGGTTCATAAGCACCTTCAAAGTGGTCCTTGAGCTGTATTTGATGTTGGACAGAGTTTTAAAACTCCCTGACTGACAAACATCTACTTTTCTACTGCTTTATGATCACCACTGATATCAGCTACCCAATTCCATCAAAAAGAAGGAAATTCAGGCCTGAATTCAACCAGCTAGGAGAGGGTCCCTGTGTTTCTTTATGGATGGACACCCCTTACTGCTTTAGAAAGCACAGCAACCCCCTGAGTATCATGGGAGAACACGAGCAGAGAAGCAGAATCAAAGATGCCTCCTTTCCCTCACACATGAGAGGAGTTGTCACTGTCCCCAGTGTCCCCATTTGGACACCTGCCCATACCCAGTGCCCCCTGAGCCCTCGGTGCTCCTCCTGCAGAGCCCAGTACCCACTGCCCTGCCCCTTTTGGGGAAAAAATATTTTCCTGCCCAATTACCTAAATGCAACCCAACTAATTCCTCTTCCTCCTCCTCCATTTCCCCGTTTCCCCAGGCAAGGATTTGTGGCACCTGCCACAGCACCTCCTCCCTTATCAGGGCAGCCCTGACAACCCCTTATCTCTAATTAGAAGAATCACTTGTTGATTCAAGAGAGCTGGAAAACCTGCCCAGGCGCAGGCTGGGCTGACAACCAGCAAAGCAGCCAGAAGTTGGAGCCTGGGCTTGGCACAGAGCTCCCTGGCACTGCCAGGAGTGGGGTGGATGGAGCCAGCCTGCCAAAGCCTGTCCTCATTGATCTCAGTGCCAGGCAGAGATAAGAGCCCAGCTGGTGAGCCTGGCCCTGGCAGAGCAGCTGCTCCAGCCCGGGCACTCCAGGCAGCAGGATCCTCCAAATCCTGCCTGGACCACAGGAGCACCAGGACAAGTTTGGAGATGGAGGGTCTCCCCACTGCTGCCAGACAGGAGTCTCTGCCCCATCTCCAGCACTCAGGCCAATGAGCCAAGTGCTGGCAGCAGGAGGGTGCCCAGGAGAAGGAACCTTATTCCTGTGTTGGCCATATCTCAATTTACACATTCCACAGGTCCTAATGTACACTCTGGCTCATGGATGGCCAGGAGATAAGGATGCTGTTCCATGGCTGGGAGGCAGAGCCAGCTGTGAGGACTGTTGAGGTCCTTCAGCTTTCTGTTGCTGCTCAAACCTCCTCCCAGCAGATCTCCTGGGATTTCCCAGGATCATCGTGGAGAGCTGGCTCGTGCCCACAGGACTACGACTCTTTCCCAACAATGCCCAGGTTATCACTGGGTAGGACTTGTCTCTCCCCAGTGCTCACAACCCCAGCCACAGACAGAACTGGCAGCAGAGCCTGCATTGCCACCATGGTGTTTCCATCCCTGTGCCAAGACTGTTCCTTGAAACACAGCAAAGATTCCCAGTTAACAAAGGCATACAAAACTCCCCTGGCTACTGAGGTGAGTGAGATGCCCGAACAGGACAATAATGTCAAAACAAAATATAACAAAATAATAATATTTTAATATTATGTGGACACATGGACACAGAACAATGTCAAAATATGTTAATAATAATAGAAAATGGGATTTCCTTCATGTTTCAAAGTGAAAAGGATGGTATTGGGAAGTAATAATAAAAATATCAGTAGAGCGAAGCCTACTCGCTCAGTGAGCTCAGTGTGGAGTCAAACAGTGTATCAAAAGCATAAGTCTGTAATAAAACGATGATAAAAAAATAATGGAAGGAAGATACAACAAAAAACCATGCTGGCACGAGCAATGAATATGTTTTCATGAAAATTTTTGTGCTAACAAAAGAGCCAGTAATCTTTGCATTTGAGTTTACAAGAGCCAAATCTTCAAACCTATTCAAAGCAGTCCATTTGGCAATCAAAGAGATCCCACCGCTCCAGCAGACACCTGAAAAGGAGGAGATCCTCGTTAGTTGTATCTTATTAATTTTACTGTGAATACACAACAGGCTGAAAACAGGCTGGGTCCAGTGGGCAGCGGGCCTGGAGCTTTACATTTATCTAACAAAGCTCCCTATGCTGGACTTACTACCGAGAATTTTCAGTTTCCAATGAGCTTGAGCTAATTCCTGTTAAAAACCAGTTTAGGATTAATATTTGCAGGCAGCTCTCACGCTTCTAACACTTTCACAGTGGCTTAAATAGCTTACAAATGTTTACACCGTTTTTACAAGCACGCACTCTTGGTTGCAGAAAGCCTCATGTGAGATATGAAATATCATCAAAGTCTGTAATTATAATAAAGATGGAGTGGCTTTCCTAGGAAGTTTCCTTGCACTCACCTCTCCACGTGAATCACTTAAGTCTAAAGGCACGGCAAGGCTTTTTATGGCTGCAGCCCTTGCCATAATTTATATTGGAGGGTGTAAATGTCTGCAAGAAAAGCTCAGGCTCGTGGAGATCCGGGACTTTGAAGATGTGATCTGTAATATTCTGCATTGCATCATTGTTTTGTATCTTGAAAGGAGGTGGCATGAGTGCAGAGCTGCAGCTGTGCTCGGAGCCACTGCCCCGTCACGAACGGGGAGGCAAAGCCAGACTTGCAATGCACCTGCACCTCCTCTAATCTCGCTCTAATAGTCCTGACTAAGCACTGGGAAAAATGCTCAGATGCTTGTTTACTGAAAATAAGGATCTTTTAAAGCTGCAACCGTATTGGAGTGTTTTAACGAAGCCGTAAAAGTTCAAGAACTGGGATCCACAGGTGTGAAATGGTGCAAATGGATCAAAGAGAATCCCGTACTTTTTGGCGTGTCAGGCGCTCGGCTCTTCCTGGAGGACTCTTTTCTGCAGAAAACTTACCTGCAAAACACATCCCACATGAAAACAGGGTACAAAATTCCAATTCATACATCTGTGCTCCTTTCATAAAAGGAGTTTTTCTGGTCTCTCCTGCCTAAACACAATGCAGTCCCACTGTAGCTGCACAGGAGAATTACTCCTCCATAGAAGACTGGGCTTCCCTGGTGCTGCTCCAGCTGCCCACTCTCTCCTCCTTTAGGAACACAGTTGTTAAACCCAGCTGGTGGTACCATAGGGGTTATGCAAGGGCTTGGGAGCTCCAGTTCTCCTCTCAGCTTCCATCCATGTGACTCCTGTGCTCTGATCCCTGCATTTTTGCTCTTGTGATGAAGGTACTCACCTGTTCCTCAAGTGTGGGAAAATTAATGTTTGTTGATGCACTGCATCCACTGCTGGACATCTCACCAAGGGCACACCATCACGCAGCCTCCTTTATATTTAGCAACATTCGTAGAAAACTTCACCCAAGCCGCAAATATTTTCTTTTTCCCTTGTTTATTTTTATCCCTGCTCGGTGCTTTTTGCCCAGCCTATCCTCTTCGTCCTCCCGCCACAATAAATAATCCTGACAGGTGCAGAGATTCCACTGCCCTTCTTGTCTGATGTTTTCAAAGAGGAATTTCAGCAATTTTCAAAGAGCAGGACACCTGTGCTTCAGAGAGGGCCCAGCTCCCTCAGCTCTCAGCGATGACAGCGTGTGCCTCTGGAAGCACAGCCAGCAGCCAGGAATTTCTGGGAGAGCACCCAGGTTTTAATGTGTGCAGTTACTTTCCCCTCCTTTGAAATGCTGGTGCTGCTCATACAGAAGCCCTGCAGGTGAATTTCAGATTGTACCTTCTTTTTTTTCAACTCATTAAAAGGTGTGGTATTCTTGTATTAGCTCAGAGTAATGCTTCCTACCAGGCAGTGCTAATAGTCTTTATAAGAGTCTTGAAAAACAGCTTTTTACTATCAACTGGAAATAGGGGTGCCCAGCAGACCCTTAACTCTTTATTTCTCACAACTATTTAAATGAGAAAGAACATCCCTTCCATCAGGAAAGCAGAGTGTTTACAACCAAAGTGTTGAAGTTGTGTCCCTGCTTGCACAGGGAACTGTGAATTTCCACCATGAAAATGTCCTGCTTCCAGTAAAAGTGGCCTTTCCAGGGCAAGTGTCTCATGCAGAGCAAAAAATGCTACAGAATAACCCTCATGCATTGTAAATAGAGGAGAAAAGGGGGAAAATCCCAAATACGTTGGATTACCAATAATCTGCAGAGAGAGAGATTGCAGAAGAAAGGGAAGTGCAGAGTTTAGAGATCAATAATTCCTTGAATGGTCCTGAGCACTGGTGTGTGCTGGGATGGAGCCCAAACGTGCCCAGGGTGTCCTCAGGGCTCTCCCTGAGCTCAGGGCAGCCCTGACTCTCCAGCTCTGCTCTGGCTTCCCTCAAGCCTTGCCTTCAGCAGCATCAATCCTACATCCCAGTCCTTCCCAAGGCATGTCAATGCTCAGGCCTGCACTGCCAGTGTTTTCCTTGGACTCCCATCATTCCCCAGCTATTCCATCCTTCTGCTATTTATCCTTCCTCGTGTGAGTTCAGGCAATGATGGCATTTTGTTTTCTTCCAGCTCCCAATACACTGAGCAGAAAAGCACCAAACAACCTCTGAGGGAACCATGTGCAAGAAACACACCCAATTAATCAGTTATTCCCTCTTTCCAATGACATCTGGATATTCCTATTAGCCAATTTAATGGCCTATTGCAAATAAATCATATTGATTCTGCGTTTCTCTGGAAGAGCTTGTGGTTTGCAATATTAAAGACAAAACATTACAGATGTCTATTAGAGCCTCTTTAAAGGGGAAAAGTCAGAAATAACACAATGAACATTTGTACTAATATCTTCAAAGAAATATCCCATTTGTTTCATTGTATAGGCTGCAAAGAAAATAAAATTATTTCTAATCCCCTCCTGCACCTTTCACAGGCAACAGTTAAGTGATTCCTGCAGGAGAAAGTGGGTAAGGAAGATGAAAGGTAACTGTGTGCTATATTTGAAAGGTTGAGAATAAAAAACCCTAATACTGAATGTCACTCAATTTTTCCAGGGAAAAAAACGTGGGATAAAAGGACACCAACTGGCAGCCCTCAAGGGGAGGGAACTGGAGGAGAAAGGCCTTGTGAGAGATGACTGAGTGAGAAGCACGTGGGTGCTGCCACATTTTGGGTTTGACACTCATTCTGTATTTTTGGCCAAATTTTAGATGGTCACAATTGCCTGGCTAGAACAGATGGTTTTTATCCAGTCCAAAAAGTTGAATGAGAATAAGAATTTACCTGAGATTTTAGAGATAAAATGGTGTCTTCAAGTTCCTTTTTGGAGGCTGCAGGCATCAGCCCTTTGAGGATTTTCTCATATTCTTCTCGTACATTGATCAACTGTAAGAGAGCAAAAATAAATTTGTATATAAATGCTACTCTTAGATGCTGGGAAGTCACTTTTTTTTGCCTCTTTTGCCCAAATTGGAGTCCAAGTAAACACAGAATTGTGCTATCAAGGGAAAGGGAAAGTGAGAAGAGATATCAACAAAGACCCCAAAGAGCAAAAGAAGTAAAAAAGACAAAGAAAGGAAAAGGAAAATGTAAGAATAAAAATATATGGAGAGGAAAAAAAAATGATGAAAAAGAGACAGTATGGCATTATTTGGGACTTGGCCTGAAGAAGTAATAATCATTCTTAAATCCATCTGAATTAAGCATTTATACAGACATACACCTTGCAATTTGAGAGTCAGGAGCTTTCTTTTTGTCTTCGGTGGGATCTGAACCAGTGAGTGACACTGCAGTGACCCTTGTCCCTTAGAGAAGGTCAATTACTTTCCTAGGAATTTTTTACCAAATTTCCCAACTTCTAGGTGCCTTTAAGGACTATTTCTTTAATTCATCACACAGCTATTTTCCCCTGCACTTTGTGTCTTCCCCAACTTCACAGAGGCCACGGGACTCTCAAGAAATAGATTGGAGCATCTTAGACCTGTTCCAAGACCAGATGTTCACCCCAGAACAAGCAGGAGGACCTTTCAGCCCATACCCCTATTGCACAGATGCCGAGTGAACAGGGCAGTTCCAGGGCAGTGCCATGTGAAGAGAGATCAGCTGCAAGGGCTGTGCTTTGGGTCTCTCCAGCAGGGTTGGGTTTGCTGAGTCCTCACCCAGGGCGAGTCCAGAGGGTCTGGTTCAGGTCTTGGCTGAATCAGGGCCTCACATCTGTACTTAACTTCCAATAGGATTAACTGCTTAATTCAAATTAAGCAAGGGCTTAGGTGTTTTTCTGGATTAGCAGCTGAATATGTAAATAAAGGATCAAAGGCACTCAATATCAGATTAACTCATAAAACACCTTTCAACTTTCGAATCAAACCTTTTTTTCCCTGATAGTTTATACAGCGACGTCATCGGGGGCTAATTTTTAGTAGCCCAAATGGCTGGGCTCTACCATTGCCACCACAACCCAAGCTCAGCTTGACCCCTGAAGGAGGCAGGAGCTCCAAGGGCCAGCCCCGGGCTCCACGTGTGTCCCCAAGGTGAGAACCCAGCCCGGAGCTCGCCCCCAGCCACCCTCTCACGGGAAAGGCAGCCCATGCCAAAACCCGCATTAATCACCGTGCCACTCTCAATACAAAAGGGCTAAAACAATCCTGATGAAACGGTAGGAAAATTCTCCCCGTGAGTCATTCCTGACATGCAGGGAAATCGCCAAATCTTTATGCAAATGGGCAATTAGAGGCTTTCCTTGGGAACTGCAAGGAAGTGATGCCACTATGCAAATCCAAAGGGATGAAAAAAAAAGAGGAGGTGAGAGAGGAAACCTTGTTTGAACTCTGCTTGTCTATAAGGCAGCGATCAAAATTTATGTTTTTGAAAGCTACGGCAATAAATTTATGCTACTATTTCTATCAAGGCTTCCAAAGTTATGCATAGGTGCTCTGCCAGGATAAATATTTTCTGAGCCAACAGCTCGTTTGGGTGGGGACCTTGATAGAGCAGAAACATATATTTCAGTTGATTCAACATGTTCCATTTATTCCTGGTGAGAAGAGGCCAGAACAGGCAGCTGGAGCAGCAAAATGCTTTCATTTCCTACATTTTGAATAATCAAGGTCTACTTCATGGGTAAGAGGATCTACGTGATCACCTGGACAATATGTAGATGCAAAAAAAAAATTTAATACAGCTCTGTGAGGGAAATAAGAGTGTTTTCATTGTGCAACAGTTTCCCTGCAACCAGGTTTTAATAGTTTAATCTGCAATCGTCCTCTAAATATGTGCTTTTACAGTGCTGGTAATGTTTGCTATTAACTCTGCAAAGCAGCAAGGGATCATTCCCTTTTTGGCAGAGGTGTTTCTTGGAAAGTCAGGAAGAAATATGCCTTAAAATACAGAGATATATGATGGGCTCAGTGAAAGTGGAGAAAGAAAATGAGACACACGCCCTGGAAGCTGCAGCAAGGCCTGGGCTCACTCCTGACTCTGTTGCACAGAGAAGACACCCATTTTTTAGGCACTGAAACCTGTCCTTTTGGACACAACTCCAATCTGTGTGAGCAGACAAACCATGGCACTTCCAGCTGTCCTCCCCAGTAACTGCCTCACAATAAGATGAAAATAAGTTCCCAGCTGTTTCCTGCCATGGCATGGTAAACAACCTGCTGGTATTTTTGGCCAGAGTTACCATCAAGGTTTATTGACCCAAGAGATTAAAATAGTGCACGGCAAAAGTCTCAATCACTTCTCACAACTGAGGAATGACACCCAGTGGGCTCAGGGATGCTCATTTTAATGGCAGAAGGTTTTTCATTTTTAACACTTATTTTTGACCAATGACAGCTTTGTCTGCAGGGATATTTTTTTGTGTGCCTTAAAGGCTTTTTTGTTCCTTTTTAGCCTCAAGCTGCCTCCCTAGGATCCACAAACACTGTGTCTCCTCTTGCACTCTTGAGGGATGTTGAAAATTGCAATTCTTCAGCCCTCAGGAGGGCTTTGGTCTGCTGCATGAGGATGGCTCTATTTCATTTACTGTTGTGCTCGTTTTTCTGCAGTCCTGAGAAAGCCTATTTTTTTTTTTTGCAAATTCATTTTGGTGAGTTGATTTAATCCATGAACCCCCAGGAAGGTTTTATAGCTTTTAATATTAAGCTGCCACAGTGGTCTTTGTTTATTCAGGTTGGTGGCTAACATAGGAGGTTTAGAGTTTTGCCATCAATCATCTCTGGTGTCAGCACAACCAAGGCAAAGCTGAAGCTGCCACACGTAGCTCATGTGTGCCTAGTCACAGGATCAATTGGGACAAAAAGAGGAGACAACTATTGCCACAATTATACAAAGTGATGCCAAAAGCAGGGGGGTTGTAATTCCACAGATCTGTAGTTGGGCATCGACCATTCTCAAAGAGATTCAAGTTGGGTCTGATGCCCAGGAGAGAAATATCCCAACCTGAGCTTTTCAAACCAAGCAGTCAGGCCTGGCCCAAAGCTTATCAACAGAACCAGAGAGCTGTTTAGGTTGGGAAAAGCTTTTAAGATCAAGTCTAACCTTTACACCCAATGCTGCCAAGGCCACCACTAAACCACGCATGCTGAGTCCCTCCAAGGGTGGTGGCAGCCACTTCCCTGGGCACTGGGGCAAGGTGAGGTTCAAGTTTGCTACTTCAAGAAGTCCTCAGGTGACACAGTTCAGTTTTGTGGCCACTCATCACCTCTAAAAGCCCCCAGGGATGTTTGTGGGGCTGGGTTAGAAGTTCCCAAGAGGAACCAGCCCCCTTGGCACCTCGCTGTGCTCTGCTGACTCGCCTTCCTTTTTTAAGGGAACAACTTCAGCACATCAGGAGAAATACAAGATGACCAGCTGCATTTTAGCCCATGTGCTGAGAACAGCCTGCAGAGCAGAGGACGTTCTGTGCCTCTTCCATGCTCTGCACCAGATCCTGCTGATGTTCCTGACAGCCAGGTCTTCCCTCCTCACATCCCAGAGGACTGTGGTGCTGAGCTCAGCATGCACAACACACTGGCCCTGGTGCAAAATACCTGTTTATTTTTAAAAAATAAATTAAAAGACTCAAAAACTCCAAAGAAATGGAAGCTTCTCCAGATCTCCCAGCTGTAAATGGCTTTATCTGAACCAGAGGAAGCTGCAGAAGAACCTCTGAAGTAAACACTGCCAAAGCAAATGAAGGGACCACAGAAGAGTTGTTCGAGTTCCTCTAAAAAAAATAAATCTTGTCTTGAAGGGCATGAACACATTGTGTTTATGTCAGATAAGAATCAAAAGGCAGTTCCCTTAACTAGGGTGTTGTGGGTTTTTTAGTTATCTTAATTTCTGCCTGTTTATAATACTTATGAAGGAGAATAATTCCACATGTGCCAGGAAATACTAGGATAGTGACCAAAAGGCATAATTAGGATAATTTAATTGTTATCAAATTTTCTCCACGTTTCAGGGGGAATAAGATGGGAAAAGTAATTTTTTGCCTCTCAGGTTCCTTCTTGCATTATTTAAACAACTGTATGATATAATGCTGTTTGAAAGAAAAAACTCCTCAAAAAGGTTATGCATCTGTTCTGCAACACACCTGAATGAAGACAAGAAAGATCTGCTGTAATAAATCTGAAAACAGGTTAGGGTACCAAAGAGGTAAAAATAACTCTTCCAGCCTTAGGCAAATTATTTAATCTCAGAATAAAGTCTCCTCCTTCTAAATGAGGGTAATGATAATAACAATATTGCACAGATCAGCTTCATTCAGGTGGTGGAATGGCTGCTGAAGGAACTTTGTGAAAGCACTTTGGAAAGGGCAAGAGAAGGACAAATTACTACAATGCCATCCCAATTAAAAACAAACCCTAATCAACAACACCACCAAAAACAAACCCACCAAAAACCCCAAACAAAAATGCCAAGAATGATTAATCACTGCTTGTTTGTGTCCTCCCTAATTGCAGGGACTCCTCCTTTGCTTCTCAGCAGTCCTGGAGTCTGAGGGAGCACAAAACCTCTGTGAGGCCAGATGTGTCCCTTCCTCCCTCAGCTGGCCTGGGGCACTCTGGGCAATGTCCACAAGCCAGGACCAAACCCACCAAAATTGGCCATTTCCTTAAATTTCAGACCTCTCCGGTTTCTGTTGTAAGAGAAAATTTAACTGGAGCTTGAAATCTTCTGAAAACAATTTTTCCTAATGAGGAGTCCAACGAGGTATCGATTGTTTCAGCGAAGATCAAGGTCTGGACATTTGTCTGTTCAGAAAATAATGAAACACAAATATCCGCTGCTTTTCAGGCCACATCCTCTTGTTTCAGGCAGTGGGAACTTGGCCTCTGACTGAAATATGGTCCTCCCAGATTGAGAGAAATAGAATGCAATTTGATACAAATGTTCTCGAGTTCTTAAGCGAAGTAATGAACGCCATAAATCCCATGAATTTGGCTCAGCTGAAAACAGTAACGGCGCAAGATCAGCTGAGCAAGTCGTTTTGTCGAGTGAACACCATGTTGTTCTGCAGTGAGAAAATACTGCTGGAGCCCCTCCCTGTCCTGACAGCTTCAATAAAACATGAATTGGTGGCAGAGCCGTCCCCTTTGTTTGTCTGTCTTTAGCCAGTAAAGCATCTGAGTGTCCAAAGCATTTTTGCCTTGTTGTTTTACTAACCCAGGGGACCTCCAGCCCTGCTGAGCTCTGAGCTCCAAGTTGAAGTTTTTTTCCCCCCAACCTGCGTCCAAGTGGCCTTATTCCTTCAGTGGCTTGTATTTTGATATCTTTCTTTTCTTAACCGAGATCTCCCACCTGGAAAATCCTCTGTTTGTACTTAAGCAATCTGAGTCCCTATAATTCAGAGCTGCAAAGGAAGGGAAGGCAGGCAAAGCTTTTTGTGCAAAACCCACCAGTGGGCTGCATATGGCAAGAACAGCATTCTTGGGATTAGGCGAGTTGGAGAGGAATAAAAGCTTTCACTGTCAACACCATGGAACAACCAGGAATGTTGTGGCTAGAAAATTCACGCTGTTCTCTCAGCCTCCCCCTCTCCAGGGCTCTGCTATTGTTCCAGCTGGGATTTGGAGGATCCCGGACTTATTTTCTTCTCCTTCCAGATGACTCACGGCCCATGCCATCTTTGTTCCCCAGCGCTCCTTCCCTCAGCTCCTGCCACTGCTGCCCATTCACCAGCCTGGGGTTGCAGCAGGAGGGTCGTCCCCTCCACGGGGTGATGGTGACATGGGGACACACCACTGACCCCCCCAGCTGGAGTAACCAAACCCCAACCAGCCCAGCTGCTCTCCAGTGCTGCTGGGCCAAAGCTGAAAGCACAGAACATTCCCAGTTGGAAGGGATCCACAGGGATCATCCCATCCAACACACGGGGTTCATTTCTGGCTCAGTCCATTCCGGATGTGCTCTCAGGATAATTAAACCTGAAATAAAGCATTTCTGACACCACCTCTGCAACGCATTTATGTATTTCAGTTTTTCCTTCCAGCACGTGTTACCTTCCATAGAATCCCTCCCATCCAGGCTGGGAAGGTTCCAGTGTTTGGTACAGGAGGTGCTGAGTGTTTGCCAACACCAGGGAGAGGCTCCCAAAGCTCAGCAGCAGCACGACCAGGCTGGAGATTTTCACACTGACCGTGTGAACAAGGAAATCTTTGTAGATAATAATCAGAAGCTACTCTTAGGGTCCCCATTTCCAAGAATAAAAATCCAATCAGCGTCTCAACTGGAAAACCAGCTGCCAGGTTTGCAAAGCATCAGGGCTTGGGATGGGCAGGGCAGGAGACACCACAGCTGCCTGGGTGGACTTCTGATGGACAGCACTTGGTGGGGATCAAACTGACAACAAAGGAATACTTTAGGGTTTAAATGAAGGTAAAGAACAGCACAAAGTTGGTCTTTTCCAGTCCTTTTTAGCTCCATCCAGGCCCCTCATCACTCAGAAAAAGAGAATGGGACAGCTGACTAATTGAACAGGCACTGCTGAGAGCCCGTTCTGGAGATGAGGTGTCTCTGCTCTGTCTTGTCATCTGCTGCCTCCTCCACCCATCCCCATCTCTCCTTTTTTTTGTAATCCCCTGCATTAATACGAGCACCTCTATCCCTTGCAGTCCTACTTTAACTGCTTCTGAAAGAACAAAATTCCCTTAATTGATAATATGCAAGCAAACCACAGACACTCTAAAATGAGGTGCTGCTCTCTTAAAAGCAGGATCTCGTTCTCATTCACTATTATTTAAGAGCAAGAGCAAGAAAACTGACATTTGAAAATGCTCTCTAATTCCTGCACGCTGGCATATGTTTCTATTCTCTTTTGGTAACAATTCCCTTCTCCCTTTCAACTGGCTCTTCTGTACTTTCTGTTTGCTGTCTTTCTCCAGCTGGCCACCTCATTCCAATAATTCATCCTGGTCTCTAAAGTAGGTGTCTATTTGTGTATTTTCCAGTTGGGTCTGATTACCAAAGCTAACATTTGATCACTGACTTCCGCACGTACATCATCACCATCATCACCATCATCATCATCGTCAGCTCCTTTCCCTTTGACAGTTGCACAGTTGGTGAGAGCCTTCTCTCCTGCAGTTCCTGCCATATGGAGCTCCTGGGAACTTTCAACTCCATTGATTTCCAGCTCCTTTCAAATCCCACCTGCAAAGCTGTTTTTCTGTGCTTGAAGCTCAGCTTCTGTCTCCTTCTGCTAATCTGAAACTTCATGCTTCATACAGGAAAAACCACTAGATTCATTTTCATTCTCTTTCCTTTCATAGCTGGCCATTAAAGAAAATGCTATACAAAATATAAAATGTGTTAAATGCAAAATTAAGATCAATTGCAAAATTATGATTTATTCTAACAATCCCAGCCTTAATTAAAAACTTCTGTATCAAAGTGATTAATGAATATTTCAATAGAATTGTGTATATAGAGACTCACTAGTGTAAAAAGTGGTAGAATTTGATTCCAAATAATGCCTGTGGTCATTTTGTGGTACCTAAATCCATAATGTCCTATCCCTGGAAGTGTTCAGGTTGGATGGAGCTTGGAGCAACCTGGTCTACTGGAAGGTGGGTTGGAAAGGGATGGTCTTCAAGGTCCCTTCCAACCCAAACCATTCCATCTATCCAACGTTGCCAACACCTCCAGGGGCACCAATATCCATGAAAGAGATATCACCAGGATCACTCTGAGTCTTCCCCATCAGTCTGTGGTGGGAATGCTGGAAAGAGAACACCACCCTCAGAGCTGGACTCTGCTCTGTGAGCACCAAACCACCTGAGCAACGTGCTCACACTCACAGCACGTTCTTCACTGCCCCTCTGTGGCTCTCCAACAGCTTCTTTCAATAAAAATGTTTTAAATTTGAAATTCATCCACCACAAGTAGTTAGAAAAGAAATTTTCTATTGTGCAGATGTGGAACCACCTGATTTTCAGGTGAGAGCCTGTGGAGGGCTGTGTCCCTCTGCCTGTTATCTCCCACATTTTTCACAATATATGGAATGTTTTATGGGAGGAAAACAGCTGAAACACACAGGTCCCTCCTGAGCCCTGTGCTGGGGGTGTCAGCAGAGCAATAGATGGAGGAGGTGACACAAGGTCCCTCTCAGCCTCCCAGACCTGCCAAAAAACAAAGGCTCTTCACCCCCATCCTCTCCGATCCGTGCTGGTCACAGGCAGAAACTGCAGGAACTAATTCAACGTGACAATGGTTGGTGTTGCTGTCCTTGAAAGCCACAGTGGAAATTTCTTCCAGGTTCTCACTCCTGCCCACGGCCCCGAGGGCAGCTCAGGAGCTGCTCCCCGTGAATCACTGCTGTGGTTAAGGTCACTCCCATCCAGACTGAGCCTCCACTGCTGGGGGAGCAGAAATGGGTCTCTGGGGGAGCAAATCTGGAAGGGATCCAGTGACGTGGGTTGAAGCAAGCAGAGCAAACAGCAGAATTTCATCACCACCCCCACTCCACGACTGTTTGGTCCTCGGTTTCCCAAGTGTTCCTTGGTGAAACAAAGGCTGCCTCCATCCTCCTCACCTGCAGCTGCACACAAAGCCAGCCTGGACTTTTAAATGCCTCACCTAGAGCTCATCTGCCTGATTTTGGGTGCCTGTAACATGTCCTGAGAAAGAAAACACTTCGAGAAAGTCTGGGGATTCAAGGCCATCTGAGGTCATTTAAAACTGGGACACCTTTAAAAACCAGAGTCACAGAAAGTTTTGGGGTGGAAAAGACCTTAAAAACCATCTCCTTCCAACCCTGATGCCACGGGCAGGGCCACCTCCCACTAGATAATGTTTCTGAAAAGAAATACAGAGCGAAAGCCCTAAACTAAAGGGCTGATTTGACTCAAGTGTTCCAGGCATCACATGAAGCACTGCTGGGGGCTCACATGGGTGTCACCCATGCCTGGCTCACACCAACCCGCTGGCAGCAGCACCAAGCCCAGCAAGCAGGAGGGATGGCAGCCCTTAGAAGTTCTCTGTGCTACACAGCAACTAGAATTTCTGAAGGACGCATCACAGCATTCATCTGAGAACAAATATCTTTAGTTGGCATGGAAACAGCAAGTTGGGCTGAGTGTGGTAAATAACCAGCAGTCACAAAAAATCCGGCAAGTCAGGATAATAAACATTCAAAATGAGAACTGGGTGAATGCTTTTGAATCGTGGCTCTTTTGCAATTATCACTCCTGTTTTTATTTGAACATTAGTGAAATCCACTTAAACTAAGCTGTTCCATTTTATGCCAAATACTTCTACAACATCCCCATTCAGATAACTCCTTTCTCTCTTTTTTATAATCTATTTGAGGAGACAGAAATTAAAGGGCTGGAAACCTTCATTGCTATTCTCCTTCATTTCCTCAGCAATATTAATGAATTGAACATAATTGATTTTCTGTCTCAGAGAATCTCTCTCCTTTAACACTATTTATGACTTGACTTCTTGGAGGAGTATCCCTGTGTTTTGAGTATCTAGAGTGTTGCTACTTCAGTTTTTTGCAAACACAAGGAACTTTTCCCCCTCTATTATCCCTAATTTTACATCATACTCAATCCACCCCCCTAGCTGAAACATTAGAACAAGGAATGAAAGAATTGGGTTTTTTTTCTGAGACGATTCTTGCATGTAGTTCTCAAAAGAGAGATTTTTGGAGCTGTTGTGTAAACTCAGTTGGGGTGATCACCCTTAAAAAAAGAATTTGAAAGGAAATTAGGTGTGTTAAAGAAATCT
This sequence comes from Anabacerthia variegaticeps, assembly GCA_035583185.1. Lineage (NCBI taxonomy): Eukaryota > Metazoa > Chordata > Aves > Passeriformes > Furnariidae > Anabacerthia > Anabacerthia variegaticeps. Next base: position 2,868,647 of record JAWWEW010000042.1, read on the forward strand.
AGGTGGTAAAGCAACAAGATCACTACCATGAGTTTTCATACAGGCCCCGGTTCAGCAAAACTTGTTGCACATGCTGAAATTCCTGGTGTCATTAAGGACACACTTAAGCTCTCAGTGATGTGTGTCATTTTTAATTACACATTCACAGGATGTAAAATCTCCTGTATGAACAATTGAGGTTTTTGAACTGTGACTGACAAATGCACAAAGCCACGTGACTTCAGAGAAACATTCTGAGTAGGATGAGAGATATTCCTGTTGGAAATCTTGCCTTACATGAGATCCAGACATGAATCAGGGACAACCAAGGGAGTCACTCACTCCAAGAGGATACGCAACAGGAACACAACCTAAATGGGATCACTGGACAGGAAGCTGATATCCAGAGCCATGTAGGGCTGAGATCTAAGAAACTTCCGTGTTGCTTTGCAAGGAAATGGTTTGGACACACCCAAATTCCCTAGAAACCATCCCAGACTGCTTTAACTGCCTTGGGACTGCATATATTAAAAAACCCATCATATATGTATATATTTTAATTTGAGTTATCACACTTCATTTGCTGCCAGTTCATCACTTTGCATGAATACAATTATATGTCTCAGGAAGGTGGACCTCTAAATTTTGAGGGAAACATTCCACTGTTTGACATGGAGAAGGATGATGCAGCTCTGAGACTCCAATCCCCAAGTGTAGCATTACTGAACACATGGATCATTGTCCTGGAAAACCAGGGCAGAGACAGGACAACCATTATGGAGAAGATAAAATCATTTAGGCTAGTCAAAGGGGGAGAAGTCCCCAGCACTTCTGGCAAATGGGATTGGACTCTTCACTCAGAGAAGGTTGCCATATGGCACCACTGGTGAGACAACACAGATACAACGTGACTGCATCTACTCACACTGAACAGGGCTAGGAAAAGCAAACAGGAGAAAACACAAGTTCATCCAAGAACACGGAGCATGGGAATGGAAAAGCTCCATGAAAACAACTGCTCCTCTCCAAGTGCTGCGCCACGCTCAGCGCCGCTGGGACTGCCCACGGAGTCCCACGCAGTCTCTCCCCCTTATTTATGGGGTAGTTTGTCTCTGTCTCCCTGGATAATTGCTATAATGAAAGGTTAAGGCTGTGTGATCACCAGAGGGTCACTGTGACAAAGAGTTAAAGCTCTGCAGCTCTGTCAGTCACTCTTAGGGGCTCAAGAGTTATAAGGACATTGCTCTGCAAGAACAGCCAACATGGAGCACTGAGATACCACCCAACAAGCCATAACGAGAAACAGCTTTTTATTTTTAATTAAAAGCACAACAAAATGTTTTTTCATGTCTCATTCATTTGTTTGTTGTTGTTATAGAATCAAAACACAAGATTTTTCCTTTTAATGAAAAACAGAAGCCGTTTAACCCTCTCTCCTCCTTATTTATAGACATGTAAAAGCTCGGGAAAGTGGCTTTTGTAACAGTGCCAGCACAAAGCTCCATGTTTTATGCACTTCTGATTCAGACAACGTTTGGTAAAAGCAGAAAACAAGTTCCTGCCTTGAATATTTCAACTCCCTGATTGACTGAGGAGTCATTAACTCCTGTTAACACTTGATGAGCGTGCTTACAGGTACCCTGGCCAGACACAGGAACTGGAAATGGGTCAGAGCTGTCATCTCTGCAGTCTCCTTCTGCAGAGACAAGCAGAACTAATGAATGAACCGGTCACAGAGAAGCCACACTGACAACCTTCAAAATGTTTGTCTGCAAAAGAGACCAAAGCCACCTAAACCAAACCACTCTCAGTGGCTCCAGCTCTTCAGAAAGTCCCAATGGATGAATGGCAAGACCATTGAGGAGCTTGGATATGAGCGTTGGCAAATTCTGCCAACCCAACCTTGCAGGAAAGGCCCAAAGATGGACAATACCCTGTAATTTAAATAGCATTTCTGCTCTGTTATACTGGGGAATAAAATATTACTGGCTGGGCTAGTCCTTCATGAATTTAGTGTGGACAGCAGAGTTCTTCTGTAGGTTGGTTTGGACCACCTGCTCAGAAAGGGGGGACCATCCCATGGATCTGCATGTCAGGGCTTCTACCTCTGTATTTCAAAAGTCATTTTTTTGTTTCTTCTTCTGGATCCTCTCTCAAAATGGGTCAGAGAACACCAAAGAAAAGCATGAAAGAAGAGATCTGGAGAGGACATCCCTCATAGTGTGCAGGCAGCGCTGCTCCCCGGGAGGGAGAACCATGCCTTAAAGAGCTCATTGTCCTTCTGCTCCAGGAGACTCTGAAGCCAAACTGCTCGTAGGCTTGTAGGCCAACTCCCTGCCTACAGCAAACTCCTCATCAGCTAAGGATGAACCTGGCCCAACACCTGGATTTGGGAGGCACAGGGGGAAGAGAATGGAACAGGTAACCACAGACACTCCAGCAAGACATCCATGTAAACACCAAGGGTGAAAGAGGATTCCCATGTGCAAGTGGGACAACAACAACTGAGGAAAAATATTTGAAATTAATGGTTATTAATCTTCTATAACCACCCCAGGTTATTATTCTTTCAGGAATAGAATTAGAAATGCTTTATGTAGGGTTTATGTTATTGATGCTCTTTACTCAGCACCAAATGAAGTTCTCAAATGCTGCAAAACCTGATTTGGATCAGAAATCTATAAATTCCTGTGTGACTCAGACATTCACCACCTGTGTATTTTCCTGAACAGTTCAATTTAATCTGGTTTGAATGCAGATCATTGACTTTCTGTTCCAAAACCAGCCTGTAAATAACACACACTATTTTGCTCAAAGCACACTAAATCTCTGATTTCACTGAAAGTGTCCAGAAAAATTTCAGCACTATTAATCATCTGGAATTGTTTACAGACAACATGTTAGGACAGTGAATGCAGAAGATCAGGAATAAAGATTATTTTTAGCTCAGATACTGTCCAATTATAACTCTCTTCATATGAACAGGTTTGAATAGTCTCAGAACCCACTCTTAAAACACTGCAGCCAGTTCCAAATAAATGCATCATTTCACATCTAGAATAGCTGAAATACCAACTTGCAACAGAGAGCAGGAGATAAGTATTTGCCTGAAGGCTTCAGACAGTTTAATTCTCTTTTATTCCAGACAAAAGAGAAAAGAAAGCTGCCTGAAAATTCGGCAGGAAAATAAGTGCTTTGGCTTTGAAGGCAGGCATTATTTTTACCCCGGGAAGCTCCTTGCCCAAGGGAAGGGGACAGGAGGGGACAGCAGCCAGTACCTGCTCCTGGGCCTTCAGCTCGTGGCGCTGCAGTTTCCTCTCGGCCGCGTACACCTGGCTGCGGTAACTCTCCAGCTCCTCCTGCAACACCTGCAGCGACAGCAAGGGTGAAAACACACCCTGAGCAGCGTGCCAGGGCAGCAGAACCCACAGGTCGTGCCCTCCAGCTCCCAGAGGGGCACTGGGAGCGTGTGCTCCCCAATGGACCCGGCGTGGCAGAGCTCAGTGAAGCTGCTCTGCACAGGTGGGACCACTGACTGAACATCTTCATGGCTCTGCTTCATTACAGGCTACAAATATTCATGCTACAAATGTAAGAAATACCCCCCGAGACCCGGAGATAAATGGAAGTGTTGTAATGGCAACAACTGCATTTGCAAATATCTCAAGAGTTCTGTTGTCATCTTATTTGTACAACCTAAGGACGGGTTTGCAGTGTGTACCAATGATTTTGCCTCGAAGCCAGAAGAATAATCCTCTCTCTGGAAAACAATGCCTGGAATTTGCAGTGGAAATGTATTCCACATTACTGAAATGGGATGCTCGCCGAGACGAGGGGCTCCCCTCCCGCCCCGTAGTCAAGTCTGGCATCTGATCTACAAATGAAGTATAAATGGCAATAAATAAAAGGAATATTATAATCATGTCACTTTACCACAACTATCCAATCTTTATGTAGTTCAGAAGTAATCACTTCTAAACCGAGCTCATAAAATGTATGGACAAATTTATTTTGTCATTATTGTTCTTCTTCTATATTTATTTTCATTACAGCACTCACTCAGGGCCTTGATCTTTTTGTTACATGCTCAGCAAAAGAACAGCGTGCCCCAAGGAACTGATAGTCTATGTTATTCCTAACAGATACACACCAAACAAACAATACAAACTTTCAAAGATTTTTTTCTTTTTTTTTTTTTGAAAGTTTCCTACTCATTGTTGGATGTTTGAATACATGCTCAACATTTACTTACACATTTACTAAAAGCTTAGTGATGTTGTCAGCTTGAATAAAGGCATTGTTAAGTGCAAGTGCTGACTCCCAGCAAAGGGCACGGTGTGCAGGGGGGATTGACACCAACACAGAGGCGGCTGCGGCGCAGAAAGGGAATATTTGGGGTTATCTTTTGTATGGCAGGAAATGGGGGCATTGATACCCATCAGCTGCAAGAGGCAGGGCTGGAGATACGTTCCAAAAGCCACTGAGGGAGCCTCCAGAGCTGCTTTTTCAAAAGCTGAGCTGCACAGGGACTTTCTGCAGAGCACCCTGGAGTCACAGAATCCTCAAGGCTGCAAAAGACCCCTGAGATCACCAAGCCCAACCTCTGAGTAGCCCCACTGTGCCCACTCAGCCAGATCCCAAAATCTGCTCATTTTCCGAACACATCCAGGGATGGTGACTCCACCACTTCCCTGGGCAGCCTGTTCCAATGCTTGACCACTCTTCCAGAGAAGAAATTTTCCCTGATACCCAACCTGAACCTGCCCTGGTGCCTCTGCCTCTCCCCTGAGAGCCCACGGACTGAGGGTGCTTTGCAGAGCACGCCATATGGTTAATGTTTGCTTCCCCCCAGCAGAACACCCCTGCCTCACTCAGGACCAGGAAAAGTCCTGGTGGGGCAAAGATTTCACTGGAAAAAGGGCCTTGCTCTTTTCCACAGCCCCAAAATACTGTACTCTCCAATAATTTACAGGATAGAATTGCTATTGAGATAAGATAACAGGACTAGTTATGATAGATCTTGCATGCTGTTTTGAAGTGATGCCAGGCATTAACTTTAAAGTCTTATAGCTATAAGACTATTACATGTTCTGATGCCAAAAATTGTAACCAGACCCAAGCATGAACTTCCAATCTGCCCAGGGACTTTTATGCTATCACAGCTTCTGAGAAATGCTGAAATCCAGGCTCTGAATAAATAACCCGTTTTCAATACTCAACAAGTCTTGCAGTACCAGGAATTTGCATTAATATAATGAAATATATGTGGGAATTATGTGGGAATTGTAGGCTTTTTGTTTTCTTTTTGTACATCTGATCTTGTGAGGTAAAACACAAACAAGCACACTTGGATTTTAAGAACTCAAATGAGCAGGTCATGCAATGTAGAAATGCAATAAGGAGCAGGATCATTCCATGGATCAGAAATATCACCAAAAACCCAATTAGTGTGCCAAAAGTCCTGCCATAACCCCAAAGTGTCCTGACATAACCAGTCCAGGATGACTCTCTGGAACATTCCTGGAGCATGTTTGGGATAAACTACAAAGCATGACCCATGTCCTGCTAGTTCAGGATCAATTTTTCATGGTGAAAAACAAGGAGGGAGGGAACCTTGCCCCACATCTGTTGCCCTTCCCTCGTGCTCAAGAGCAAGTTTGACTCTTCCCCAGGACTTTGAGGTTGGTCAAGAAGATCAGATGTGTATGTACAGTGTATGTGCACACAGAGAGACCAGAATTCTATCACACCCATCACACAGAGCTGGGGACAAAAGAGAGCTCAAATCATTCCTGCTAAAGACAGCAAGCACATGGTGACAAAAACTGGTGCCCTGATCCTTCCTTCCTTCCCTTCTCCATTTTTACTTTTACAACAAACATGTTCTTCAGAGGATAAAACGAGCAGTTCCTTTAAATCTGAGGGGCTGCAATGCATCTGCAAGTAATTTCAATTGGGAAATTCAGATAACACAGCCTTTGTTAGGTTCACCTACTCTAGACAGTGTTTGCCAGCACGGAGCACACGTGTTTTATTTCATTATGAGAGCAGAAAATGTCTTAAATTCAGAAATGAGGTATTTTTACTATGGCATGGAAGTGTAGCAAACTATCAGGTCTTCCAGTCACCCATTCCCCATTTGTCCAAAGCAGAACACACTGTGAATTCACAGCCTTTTCCAATCACATCATAAGTGGCTGTTGGCAGGTTTTGTATTGGAATGGCAAAACCCCCCAACTAACTCCTCAAATCAATCACAAATACCTCTAAGTGGACCCTTTTTGGACTGTTGCTGCATTGAATACATTCCATGAGTAATTAATGTTCATTTGGCTATTCCAGCTTTTCTATCAGCACAATGACAAAAAAAAAAAAAAGACCAGTATTTGATCAAAGCCGTGCCAAGAAGAAGAAGTAACATCCAAATCTCATGGTTGCTGCAGATTCCTGCATATGATTAGCTCTGAAAAGAGTAATTAGCAGGAAGCAAGTTTGTTGTCCCTAATTTTCCAGGAGGAATCATGATGGATGTCACGAATAATGCACCTTTTGGAGATCCCACTGAAAATTCTCTCTGTTGTCCAAAAGGTTCCTCTGCAGTGGCCAGAGCCTGAACCCTCATGGCTGTTCCTGATGCCTCAGCACCCCCAAATCTTCTTAGTCACACAGAGAAGCTTTTGCCATAGAGAAAACTCCTAAAACCAGAAGAGGACTTACCCCAGATACACCCCAGAATATCTCTTTGTCAAATACACAATGATTTTCTTCATTTTGTTTAAAACTGTAGTTTTTACTCTACAGCTTCAAAGTGTCACATTTTGCCCAAAGAGTAAGGGAGTTTACGATTAACAACTGCTGAGATGAAGAAAAAGGGATTAAAAACTAAAAAACCAGGCCAATTTTTAAGTGTCAGAGGCTTTTTTTTCCCCCTGAACAGAAAACAAAACTCATTTAGTTAAATTTTTCCAGGTACAGAATGAATCCCTGTCCCTCAGCCGTGTTAAAGTTGACTTGCATCACTGTTATACAGTATTTTTTTCAGTTAAACGGGCTTTCAAATGCCATGTAAACATGTTTGCTGTTGAATGTCTACACCATACCTGACCTTGGAAGTGCTTTGTGTTGGCCAGAGAACAAAGACATGAAATGTTTTGCTTTCCAGCCCAGATATCCTACACTTTGAAAAGCTCTTAAAAATGTAAATGAGATAATAAGCTCCACTGCAACAATGCGGGTGAATTACAGCTGTGGAAAGGGAGCACTCATTTGATTTATTTCTAAAAATGGAAAGGCTCCTAAAAAAAAATCATATTGTTTTGGTCACATCGAGAGGCACAAGAAGGATGGAAGAGAAGGGTCATGGCTTTGGGAACACATCACTGGAATATTCCAGGCAGATTTGGGCACCTGGAGTTTGGGGATGAGCCCATCCCAGTCTCTGTGGCACAGGAGATGTTGGGGAGCAGCCGATGTGGAAGGAGAGCGGAACGTCCGACCTGCATCTCTGGGTAGGCACTTTGTCTCTCCCTTTTGTTCTCCTGTGGCTTGACCATCAGCAGCCAAACATTCCAGGAGGTTTATTCCAAACCCAGCTCTCCCTTTGCAGAGCAGGGAGCAGCACATGGAGTTGGGAATGTGGCTCCCAGAGATGCTGGGATGACGCACAGGAATCCAGTGGGATACCTGGGGGGCAGGTTTAATGAAAAAACTCCCTTGGAAAGCACAGCCTTTTGACAAGGAGTCCTGGAGAGACAAAAAGGCATGATGTCAGCATGACAGAAACCCTTGTCAAGGCAGGAATTAATTTTTGATGTTACTTACAGGGCTTAATCTAAATCAACTAAAAGCTGGGAAGAGAAAGAGTTCTAAGAATCACAGGAACGAGCATGAAATGGGAATGTAGGAAGAATTTAGTCTTTAATATGTGAAAGCTCATTTGACTATCCTTTAACCGTAGGATACTTTAAAAAAGTTCTGAAGAATTACATAAGCAGAAATAATCACTATTTTTAATTTCTTGGTATTGATTATTACTGTGAAGCCACTGGATTTACAAAGGCGTGATGTTTTGCTTCTTCAATCTGCAATAATTCCCCACTTTTGGGGTGCTCCTGAGAGTAGACAGGGCTTGATCCCCGATCCCATCAGAGCAATGGCAAGTGGGGGTCACAATCATTTACCTCTCTGCTCTGAGGGTTGGGTAAAGAAGTGAGACTTACAAAGAAAGGAAATTTTTCTAAAAAACATTAAATACCAATGTATTTTCACTTTGAAACAGAAAGGGCCAGCAGGGAAGTTGCTGCTCAGCCTGGTCAGACTATGCCAGGTAATGGCAGAGGCTTTTTTGGACATGAATACAGAATTCTTATTTGCTGAACCAGCAACTCCACACACATGGATGTGCATCTGTATCAAGAAAAGCTCCCAATATTTATGACCAGAGCAAAGGAAAGCTACAGCCAAAGGTAGTAAGAGTTGGCAGTTTTCATCTTCAAAGAATTTTTCAAATGTTACCAAATTAATATAATTAGTTAATGAAAGATGCAGTAATAAAAGCTACCATAATTACCTACTGTAGTCTTAATTATCTCCTTACTAATGCCCACAGAAGAAGGCTTCCACTTTACATCCTCAAAACATGTGCCAACAATAATTCTGAATACAGGCCTCTCTTTAAGTGCCTTCTAAATTCAAATTACATCCATTGATGTGTCTTCTCTCCCCGTTCATGAGAAGAAAACCTCTGGAACTTTGCAAGAAAAAAAAAAGCCATGTGAATGTTCATAAAAATTAAAGGGAATTTTGTTCCAGAAATACATATGGAGATGCTTTAAAATTTTGTCATGAAAACATTCAGTTTTCAGTACCTTTATCTCTCCTTGAAGCTGGAATTATGGGCTGTCTGGGCAAAAGCTTCTCCTTTGCACTAGGTGGTCTCACAATTTGGAGTCACATACAACTCCATCCAAAGGAGGCAGGCCAAGAATCCCCACCAGAATTTATCACAGGATTTTGAAAGCAATCATTATTTTTGCTAACATATTTTACGTGGATAAATACATTTGCCTGGGTTTATTACATCTATAAATAAATTGGGCAAATACATCTTACGAAGAGCACTGATGTGATGCCACGAGTCAGAGCAACCCAAGGGGATTGTCAAAAGTGAAATGGTGCTGTTTGAGCCAAATTGTTGGCGCATCCTCAACGCTCCTTGGCTTTTCAGAGGGGGTTTGCCCACTGACACTGCTCCCCAGCAGAAAATCTCTCTGCTCAAGCTCTCTCATGTGTTTTTTTTTTGTGTGTAAAGCAAAGGAAATCTTCTGGTTTTAACCTAATACATATGTCTGCTGTTCACATATGGCAAAATTCCTTTCTGGTGGGAACTTTTGCGCTGTTGTTGCAACACACTGTATATCCAAGAAGGCTCCTTTGATGTTGAACTATTGCTCCACTGCTCATTATGCTACTGATTCAATATGAAAGGCAAAATTTCTGTGGTTCTTGTTAAAACAATAGCTTTGTTTTTGCAAACAAAGTCTTCCACAACCTATAGGCAGGGGCCAACATCCCTGCAACAGAAAAGAAAATCTATTGTTTTATCCTGAAAATAGTTATGGTGCTTAATAACCCAGACTATTCCTTTATCCTATAGCACATTACAATTACTATTATGACTGTACAGAACATTTAGGCTTTATTGCTCCTCAGGAACAGAAATTAAAACACCTTAAGCAATATTTGACATCTCTCCTTCCTATTTAACTTTCCTTTTCACTGACCTCCAGCCTGTTACTTCACCAGTCCAACTTCATGCCCTGGGTGAAGTTGCCAACAACTATGACTGGGTGGGGGAAAGGAGAAGACCTGCCAAGACTAACCTGCACAGTGTCCTACTGTGCAATGAGAGAACAGCAGATCTGGGAATCTCCATGCCTAATATTTCATTTTAACCACTAAACACCATTTCATGAAGAGTGAACATGAAATTACAACACAGAATGCAAATGCAAAGGGTAATCCCTGTGTAAATTTGTCCCTACAAGAGCTGGTTGCCCATTTTCTGCTGCCATTATGAAAAGGAAAGGTTTTCTTGGTCAGGGATCAGATAAAAGCCATAATTTCCAAAGGTCCAGAATTCATCAAGTCCCACTTGGAATAATGTGATCTCCCATGTACAGGGCACGTTTGGAAGTTTGGCTCTTTGCTGACACTTCTACAGGGGAATGGAGACATTGCCAAAGCAGCCCAGGTGGGGGCTTTGCAGCTCCCCTTGGCCCCAGCCTATTGTTCAGAGATTTGCCAGTAGGAGATGCCCTTGTGAAGGAGAACAAGCCCTTCCCTTCAAAGACTGTGGGAAGAAAGAAAGGGGTTCAGGAAGCAAAGGAAGAATTTGACTCTAGGAACAAAGTGTCTCTGGTAGCAGTGAAAAAAATGTGAAGTAAGTCATTTAACATAAAAGCAACATTTATACATTTCCAGTGTGGCTCTAACACAAGCTGGTTTCATTTCTCACAATTCATGGGCAGGAGACTGACTGGCAGGACGTGACATACTTGGGATCTTCAGCATCAGCTCCTGAGCAGTGCTGCAACATTTCCACCTCAGACTTCATCAGGGTTGGGGTGTTTTGGAGATTCCCTGAGCATTGTCAACATGCCTATTTTCCCCTGCTTTGCTCCCATAAGAGATAGAGGCGTTTCCACCATTTTCTGGAAATATCTACTTGAGTTGACTGAAGTTTTAAGATCATTTTTCTGCAAAGTCTTGAGCCATAATAGAAAGAAATCCTTCCCTGGGAGGGTGGGCAGGCCCTGGCACAGGGTGCCCAGAGAAGCTGTGGCTGCCCCTGGATCCCT
>JAWWEW010000042.1:2895920-2914339 GCA_035583185.1 Anabacerthia variegaticeps
AGCCCCAAGGCTGCCAGAGCTCCAGGAGGGTTTGGATGATGCTCTGGGGCACAGGGGGTGACTCTTGGGGATGGGCCCCAAGTTGGGCTTGGGGATCCTTGTGGACCCCTCCCAGCTCAGCACAGTCTGTGACTCTGCTTGCCAAGACCCAGAGTTCAGAGCAGAAGCAACGCCCCTTCTCCTCACGTCTCCAGAGGGAACAGCATCACTGGAGGCTCCTCTTCTCGCCACCCACCTGCGAGGATTTGGCCAGTTTCTGGGTGTACTCCTTCTCAGTCTGCTTCAGCCGGCTGCTGGCCTGCAACACACAGGGGACACGAGCTGGTGAGCTCAGGGGAGGGACGTGCAGGGACACTGTGCCACCCTGTGCCACCAAGCCCTGGGCTGGCACCCCAGCCACCCTCCCAGCGCCAGCCCCAACGCCCTTGCGTGGCAGCCAAAACACCACCGGGGCTTGGCTTTGATCTCAGGCCAACTATTCATCGCTTAAAAGAGGGGAGAAATTGCACCTCTGCTGCCAATTATTAGGAAAACATAAAGACGTTGGGGATTAAGGAAAAAAAAGGAGAGAATGAGTGAGTGTTTGGGGGGGGGGGCAGGGGAAGGAGGCAACACACACAGATGAGTTCATCAGGATGAATTGGTTTCTGAAGAGAGGGAAAAAATGAGGAGACAGTCCCAGGCACAGGCTGCCAGAGGAGGACACAGCTCCACATCTCTGTCCCTTCCACGGAAAGGTGGGGATTACACTGATAATCGACCCAGGATGCAGCAGATCCAGCTCTTGGACATACAGCTCCTTCCTCCTCCCAGCACTTTTTTTTCCCCAACTCATGGATAAAGAATAAACCAGAGTGACACAAGGCTGCTTTGTCATACCAGAATCCAACAAGCAAACATCTCTATAATAACTGCAGGAAAAATAGCTTTAACGGGTTTCCCCCCCCCAAAATAATTTATTTTCAGGAATAATTCAATAATAGTGATACTAACAAAAATAAATCAATTCCATTTCCTTTCAGGACAGAACTGTGACTCGTGTTTTTCCTGCAGCAGCCAGCCCAGCCCAGCCTGTCCTCAGGTGAACTGCTGAGCGCTCTCGTCTTCTTGGCTCTAAAACTCCAGGACAGGTGTCTAAGACAAATATTGTCTTAGGGGGGACAGGCTATTCCACAGCTGAGTTCTGAGGCAAATTTAAGCTGATTAAGTTTTCCAAACCCATCTGACCTCCTGCTCAACCCTTTGATGTGTCGTCCTTAGTTTTCCGGCCCCCAGCCACATCTCTGGGGGACATCAGGAGCCACAGGGTCCCCAGAGCCTCTGAGCCCTGCCTGGCTCCAGCTGTAGGGCTGAAACCCCAGCCCTGCAAACCCCAGGGATTCCAGTCAAGCAGACAGTCTTATTGATTTTACTGGGCTGTAAATTCAGGAGCTCCAGGCTGCCGAGTGGAGGGCTGGAATCCTCCCCTGCAATCCAGGCACTTTGGGAAGGTGCAGCTTAATGTAAGTGCATTAGAGCCAGTTCAAAGGAATCCTCATGTCTACATGATGTGCAACTGAAGATCTTGGATCCCTTCAAATTCCAAGTTAGGAAACATGCAGATGTCTCTCCTTCATCTCTTTGGTGGTACTAAGATATCTACCCAAATTACTAAGAAATCTACTCTACTCCTTTATCAAACTTCATTTATCAATTAACAAATTTGATAATTTACCACCATTTCTGGGAACATGTTTTCGTTGGGTTTTGTTATAAATAATGGCACTGCATATTGCTTTAAACTGGCATGTAGAAGAATTGTGGAGCAGCAGACAAATTAAATTTCACTTTTTCTACACTTATCGTTCCAAGTGTGCCACAGACACTGCAAGGGCATAAATAAAGGGAGTGGTGACACAGCAGTTAACCCAGAGACTCTGTCCTGCTCTAATTCTCTTTGTACTCAGCTGACCCACGTTAACACTTTCCTATTGTACTGCAGTCCAGGTTCACATGATGTTTTACCACCACTGCATATCATAAAGTGACTGAAACTGTCAGTTTATCTTAAGGGAAAAGAGCAAAAAATAAACTACAGTAAAAGTAGGAATTACTGTTCCTCCTCAGCAAGGCACTCCACAGATCACGTTACAGCTGCTCTCGCTCAACTTGCCTGGGGTAAAAGTCCTCATCTTTCATAGAAGCAGCTTTATAACCTCCTGAACCCATAGAATAAATCCCAATAAATAAAAAAAACCCACTCATAACTTCCATAAACAAATTAGAATTTGTTTGCTCACACTGAGTATAACCAGGCTGACCTCTGAGAGACACGACAGAGGTGACCCAAAGGAAAGAGATGCCGAATTGCCGTGGCTTATTCCTGACTGAGGGCAACCAAAGTATGTTGTACCAGTTCACTTCAAGGCAACTGCAACATTTTCTTTTACAATGGCTTTAGCAAATTCCAATTAGCAAAATATTTATAAGTTGTCTCCCAGCCATCACCAAGCCACAAACTCTTGCATTCACTGGCAGTTCCAAACATCCCTCTTGGAGGGGTCTGAATTTCAGAGGTGCTGAGCTACCAAAGCTCCCCCTGGACATTGCCCAAGGGCTGGCTCTAGCTCCAAGTGGCACTAAACCCTCTGGACACTCCTCTCCAGAACCTACAGGAGGTTTCAGGAAGGCTGCACAGGGACTTGTCAAGGGGATGTAGCGGTAGGACAAGGGGAATGGCCTTAGGCTGAAGGAAGGGAGTTTTATATGGGATAATGGGGAGAAATTCCTCCCTGGGAGGGTGGGCAGGTCCTGGCACAGGGTGCCCAGACAAGCTGGGGCTGCCCCCAGCCCTGGAAGTGTCCAAGGCCAGGTTGGATGAGTATTGGAGAAACCTGGGCTAGTGGAAGGTGTCCCTGCCCATGGCAGGGGTGGAATGAGATGAGCTTTAAGGTCCCCTCCCACCCAAACCGTTCCAGGATTCCATGTCTCCTGCTGAGTTCAGCTCCTCTCCGAGACCTGTAACACCCAACAGGTCTTGCATCACCACAAGCCACAGGAGCAGCAGCAGCAGCACAGACAGCTCTGCAAAGGCAGAGCTCACAAGTTCTAGCCCTGCTCAGCTGAGGAGACGGAGCTCCTGCTGATCCCTGGGCACGCTCTTTTCCATTGCCATCTTTTCCTGCAGAAATATGAAGCTTCTCCTTTTGCAAAACCTGCAACTCAATTTTTCACACAGGCTGTTGCTGTGCAGCCAGGGGAGGCACAAACCTCCTTCCACGGGGCACCTGCAGCCCTGCTACACCCAAACTGCCTTTGGACTGCTTTTTATTTCCAGGAGAGAGTTACAGCCAAGTAAACACACCCATAGCTGTGTCCAGGGAGCACTGGGGAGGATTTATATCCCATTTCTCTCCCCAGATGAGAAGGTTCACCCTGGCCTGGTGCACACACACAGCAGCTTCCTGGGCTGCTGCTTTCCCAACTGGCTGCTCGGCTCACAAGCTGCCTCTGTGTTATTTTAAGGGCATTCCCTCCCTTTCAGGTTAGTGCTCTTTCAGAACCATGATGAATAAGAATCCAAGGGGAAGGTGAACGTTTGGAGGGTCAGCCAGCCTTCATTAAAGTCCAGCTCTTTTTATAGCAATGGCCAGAGCTGCAGACACAGTTAATGGTCTAAAACCATTTTCCCATGTGTAAAAGGAGAATGCTGAAATTCCCACTTGGCAAAAACTTGTCAGAAATATCAATTGGAATATCTGTTTTTGTAATGAAAAAGGTTTAAATTGGATAAGCCATAGAGGAATTCCACTGGTTCAAAATTAACTCTTGTTTAGTTTCACATGGTTAAGACATTATTTTAGCTGAAATTATCTGACGCTTTTACATGCAGTTATTTCATATTTCAGAGTGAGGACTTTTGCATTAAAAAGATTATGTCCTTGTTACAGTTAATTGGTTTTAAAAGCCAGCTATAATTCTTTAACAAGCCTTAAAGCATCATATTGTGGTTGCTGAGCAAACCTCATCGACTTCAACACAACATTTCACATAAAAATTAAAAATGGTATTAGCAGTACAGATGTGGTGTCTGAATTAGTGGGTGCTGCTCTAGCACAGCCCCTTTTTCATGTTCTCCTTTCCTGGGACAGAGCAGCATGACTAAAAGAGCAAAGGTTCCATGATGAGACCACACCACAAAAGCACAACATGTTCTACCCTAATTACAAAGTAATTATGTGCTATTTTTAAGGTATAAGGTGTATATGAGGGGACTTTTAGTTCTGGTTCCACTTGATGGAGCACATGCCCTAAACAGCCCCGAGGTTCCTCACGGGAGCTCCAGCTGCACTGTGGGGTTGGCAGGAGCAGGGACAACTTGATCCTCCTTCAACATCCCTGAAGGTGTTTAGGATGTCTTGAGTGTCCATCACAGAATGCAGGTGTTAGGTATTTTTGGAACAGTACAAATCTGTGCGTAGGTTTAAGGAAAAACCCCTTCCCTGGGAGGGTGGGCAGGCCCTGGCACAGGTTGGGCAGAGAAGCTGTGGCTGCCCCATCCCTGGAAGTGTCCAAGGCCAGGCTGGACGGGGCTTGGAGCACCCTGGGCTGGTGGAAGGTGTCCCTGCCCATGGCAGGGGGTGGAACAAGATGATCTTCAAAGTCCCTTCCAACCCAAACCATTCTGAGATTCCACGACACTGTTCAGTGATGGGCTTGGCAGTGTTGGGTTTATGATTGGACTTGATGACCTTAAAAGTCTTTTCCAACCTAATGATTCCATGATTCTCTATCTTCATTACTCTCATATATACATATAAACACAACCATATTCACTAATAGAAAAGCAGATTTAAGAACTCTTCTGTTTAGGGTACTAGCTATGAAAAAAGAACTTTTCGAAATGCCTGCAACTAGATAAATGTGGCCATACATAAGCTGATCCTCCATAATTAGTTAGATAAAAGTGTAAGCAAACTTTAAAAAAAAAAAAAAAAGAAAAAGGAAAAAAAAGAGAGGAGGAAAAAAATCAAAGGGTGGGGGAAAGAGAAGAAAGAAAACTTGCTCCAGGGAAGAAGCAACTGTTCTCTGATGTGCAGCAAGGAATTTAACATCAAAGAACTAATGTAAATGGGGCCCATTTACCTCAAAACACAACACACCACTCCACATTCTGGAATATTTCTATTTCAGTTTGACAGCATTATGCTTTGTACCAAAATTCAAGATTGTGTAATTTGAGAGATGTCAAAAGAAATTGACCTTCAGAATGGCTAACAGTGGCAATTTCTGTTATTAAGGATGTTAAAACTCTCTGTGCAGGATCTGTTTAAGCTCCAGAGATCAGCAGATCACCTTGTAAGTTCATCTGATTGTACATAAACATTCCATTTGGAGCCCAAAGCCTGAAACATGTATTTTCCTCCTGTGGTGACAGTGGGTGACTTCCTACAGCACCACTCTGCTTCTTCCTGCTGCTCTCCCCAGCAGGCAGGTACCAAATGAAAGCTGAGCACTGAAAACAGCCCACCAGTTCAAATATGGAATTTGAATCACCCAAAAGACCATTAGAAGTAGTTAAACATCCAAAATGATGTTAAGAGAATAATTAGTCAAGTACCAAATGACTTCAAGGGTTTTGAAACTGAATGATAGAAATCCCCAAATCCTATTAATATTCAATTTTACATTTCACTTTTGGAGGTCTATAAATCTTTTCCTTTTTTTTTTTTTCTTTAAACATACATCTTTAGGAGGAAAAAAAACCTCTCATTCAGGCTGGAAAAAAGCAAGAGTGCCTAGAAATGACTTTGACACTCCCTGTCCAGAGAATTGCCTTTCTGCAGTACCCTGCAAGGCTGTGCTCAGTGGGGGCCCACTGAGGAACTGCTTCTGCAAACTGTGCCTTAGGAAAACTCTGCATTCCAGACTTCTCCTTGAAACCAACAGCGTGTTACTAGTCATTCTGAAATTAGGGAAGAAATTAACTACGGACATTTAACTCCCCCCAGAATACTTCTATGGGGCTCCAGCTGCAGGTGCCCAGCTTACACCATCCTTACACCAGGATGTAGCTACCACCTTCACCTGAATGGATTTACTAAGTATTGCAATGCTTCTTTCCACTCAGTGCAGGCACCTTATTGAAAACAAACGGCACCATTTGGCCTAAAATCCAAGCCTTGTCTACAAGATTTTAAAATCAGATTAATAGTGTGGGTTTGCCACGTGAAATTGCTTAATACCTTAACTATCCTTTATACAAGACCATCTTGATGGGTGTATCAGGCACTTGGAGGACTGGCAGTGACCTTTGGTTTGATCTGAAGCTGTACTGGGACCTTTTGCCAAGGGATTGCTCTCTGTGTGATAAGCACAGGCTGGAATCTCGGGCAGAGCCGGCCAATTCCCTTGGAGTCGCTCTCATCCATCACCTGGGAAGTGACTGTGGGTGAAATCAGCGTGGTGTTTGTGGGGGCAGAGACTCCTGCAAATGAGAAGGTCCAAATGATCATAATAGATGTGGCTGCTTCCCATTCCCCACCCAGGACAGGGCACAGCTTTGGTCAAGGTGTCTCACTGACTCCTCTTCACACCAGCTCTTGGGGCACTCTGGGGACAGGTGGCTTTGACACCATGGCACGATCCCTTCTTCAGCCCAACACTCCAATAACGGGACCGGGGTAAACCCAGTGAGGATGTGGAGAATGCAACACTCTCCTCTTCAGGGCCCTGAAGCCCAGTTTTCCCTCATCTACATGCCTCGATCTGGGACAGCACAACTACATTCCTGCATTACCATTTTTTGTATTTCCTGCTTTTCTTCTGTTCTGTCCAACTAAATGAAGATGATTATTTAAGGTGGGTTTAAGACATTATATCAAAAGTGGTGTCACGTTCTTTTCCAGAGCTTTACCAAAGAGAACACGCACCCCACAGGAATTATTTGAGCTTTTACAAGCTGCCTTTATCCCTCGGGAGCATCAGGCACTTTATCATTATGTATCAGCTAAGTTTACATGCCTTGATTTTAGCCAAGGGGAGACTGCAAGCCCCCTGAAAGAATTATAAGGGGATAAGAATGAGATTTTTAGTTTTTAGATGCTGCGTCGCTGTTTTAAGTTGAATTTCATGGCAGGAACAAGCATTTGACTTGCTTGAAAATAATGAATGGCTACAAAAACATCCTATGGATCATTTTGAGAGAGAATCCTTTTCATTAAACAGAAGGAAAACTGGAAACAAGAGGACACGCTGTTCCACTAAATTAACTCAGTATCACTAAGTTAAGTCAGTGTTATTATGAAGTTACATCATTAGATGAGAGCCCCAAAAAAGTTAAGCTTCTGCAGCTGGAAAGACAAACACTGAAAATACAAGCAAATCCCTGAACAAATCCATGATCTGAAGCCATCAGTGTTCCTTAGCAAGATTATGCTGGATTACTTTTTGGAGTTTTAAATACAACAAAGCTTCCCCCAAAGCGCGGCACCGTCCCGGAGCCAGAGCCCATTAATGCACCCATGAGTAACTGTGCAAGGCCAGCAAAGGCCCAATTAAAGGAGAATGGAATATATTGCTCAATCATCAAGCCATTAAGAACATAAATAAGACATTGCCAGGCTCTTAACGTTCCCAATGTTTAATTATTTATCCTTCTCCGTCCTGTAGGTCGGAAATTAACTCCTCTGAACTAAATACAGGAGAACTCTTTGGGGGATTTGTACCTTATTCATTCTCAAGCAAATATTCAAATTCATTTCGAATTCACACAAGAACTGCAACAGTTTCACCTAAATCAGATTTTCTACAAGTTAAACACCCCTCCTACACTCAGATGTGATTGTGAAACTACTTTGATCTCTGTTCCCAAATTTATTGCTCTGTGTAATCCATGACAAAATATAATGTGATTTACTGTATCTCTATATGACAGCCCAGCAGCTGACAGAACTTAATAATTTAGCATAAGAAAAAACCCCTTCTGGCACCAAAATATACAAATCATAATTGAGGCCCTTTAGTATCACGTTACAATGAAGCATATGCAGAGTGATCATAAGAACTCCCAAACAATTAGAACTCTTTCTCAGCCCTTTAATGAAGGTGGGTTGGACTCTGTGACACGTTCTGCAGCTGTAAGCGAGTCATTTTGGAACACTTTTCTTTCTTCTTATTAAAAACTCTGAAGGACTAATAGCATTGTTTTACCCCTTCCCTATTTCCCAAACACTCCTTCCCCTCCAAAAAGAAGAAAAAACCACCTGCAGCTTTTCTCTGTTATGAGGATATGAAGAAAGAGCAAATGAGTGTAAACATCTTCAAACTGTGCCAGAATTTAAATATGCAATGAAGATGTTTTATAGTAGTTTGGACTTGATCACTGGGCATTTTTTCTAAACAAAACTATCTGTAAGTTTGAAATTTTTACTGTACTGACCCAAACATGGATGAAAAAAATTCAAAGACTTGGGAAACATCCAACTCTTCTTGGTAAGAACTGGAGGCTCTTTAAATTATTCATAGCTAAGGCCTAAGCTAAATAATTGATGTCATAGAGTCAAACAAACACTTAAACAAATGGCACATGTACAACTGGTGGAGATCCTGAATGCATTCAGCAAGGAGACAAGCATCTACATCATAATTAGATAGAATTTAATGATATCATTGCACTTGGGAAGAACACACAACCACGTTTTATGGCTGACCCATTTGCCCCCATGTAAATAGGCAGGGAATCACTGCAAGGAGTGTGGGAACAGCTCCTCTGGATGCCCAAATGAGGGCAGGGAAAGGTGTCACTCAGGTCAGAGACTTCACCACCCCAAGAGGCCTAAGGAGGAACCCACAGAACTGCTGCAGATTTGGGGAAGGACTCAGGCCAAGGAAGGAACCACTTTTGGTGGTAATGAAATGCAGAGCTGGCAGGAAAGCACAGCTGGAGAGACAGGACTCCAAAAGACCAGATCAGGGAGAGCACACAATGCTGGTACTTGGTGAGCAGAAGGAACAGCTTAGGGGGAACTCAATCCCTTAAATCAAGCATCTCTTGGAGTACTTTCATCCCCCAAGATGTCACATTCTTTCCCTTCATCTTCTGCTCTTGGGCAGTGCTGAACAGCGTGGCATCACCTGCACGAGTGCTGCCACCAGAGCGGGACAGACCCTGGGAGCTGCACACATTCCCACCTGGGAGCACGGAAACATTCCCAAGGAGTGCACCCAAGGGGATGTGCCCCAGGGGATTAACCCACAGCACACAGCCTGAAGCTGAGGGAAGGACTGAAATGCTCTCTGGGGCACATTATCAGGACCTTATTTGAAACTTGTATGCAAGAAGTCGCTCAAAAAAGAAGCATCTGATTTTAGTAGGCTGTCTGAAGAGCTCTGAAAAAGTTTACAAAACATTCTGTTACAACATAACTGTTATATAAAATAGTTATTCTTAATTAGGAAGTGGTCACTTACACAGTGACTTCAACTCCAGAGTCCCCAGGCACCTCAGTTTTATGGGGACTTCCCACCAGTCCTAGATGGAGTGATTGTAACAGGTATAGACTGGAAAATATTGCAAATGTCAGATTTTATTTAAACTAACAGGAATCTCAACTGTTACATCACTAAAGTCTACAAGCATGATGTGCATGGCTCTGGCCAGGTTTTATGTCATCTTGGAGTCCCATCCCTCCAGAGGGACCATTTTACAACTGCACTGACATCAGAAGAATTGTAGTCCCAAAACTAAAGTGTTTAGCTCTTTTTTTTGACTGCAGCTTCATCCTGTCATCAAATACCATGTGTGTTCAGTACAGTCAAGACACAAAAATGTAAATTACTTCTCCACAAGAAAAGCAGCACTGAAAGAGAATTAGATGTTCCTGGAACCTGCATAAACCTTTAACAGAATGAGTCAAAATATCTATTTAAATATAGAAGTCAATAAAAAGCTGAATGTTGAAAATTATTTAGAGAGGAGCAAAAAAACCCCATCATCTTCTTCTCCCACTCCAGTTTTCTCATGTGTGCTGCTCAAAGGGAGCTTTTTTACGAGGTATTTTCAGTGTTCCAAGGTTGCTTCCTTTGAGCATTGTCAGCACAGCCACTGCTCTGCTCGGGTCATGCTTTGTGAGTGCTCATTTCCTCTGCCAAGAAAACACCACAGCTGGATTGTGCTGCCAAGCCCCACATCTGCACCCACTCAGACACGCTCTGCCTCTGCCTTTAGTCACTGCTGGCAAACCTGGGAACGCTCAGCACTGTGGGCAGCCCTTCACACCTGGCTGGGGAGTGTTCCTGCCCCGAGTGCTGCTGCTGCTGCAGCCTGGGACTCTCCTGGAATCAGGGGAGCCCAACTACAGGTCTGTGTGTTCCCTAAAATGTCACAGAATGGTTTGGGTGGGAAGGGAACTTAAAGCTCATTCATTTCCACCCCCTGCTGTGTCTCTTCCACTGGCCCAGGTTGGTCCAAACCTTGTCCAACCCGGCCTTGGACACTTCCAGGGATGGGGCAGCCACAGCTTCTCCCAAAGAGGAATTTCTTCCTAATGTGGCTCAAGTCTTTGCAGAAAAAACCGTAAAACTTTGGTCAGGTCAACCACATATTTACAGACAATGCTGAAAACACACAAATATTTTATAGAAACTGAGCAGAAATAGAAATGTGCATGCTGACAACCCTCCCAGTGCCCTGGGAATCTCCAAAGGAGATCCTGATGAAGCCCGAAGGGTTAAGGGATTGCTCAGGAACTGGGGTAACAATAAACAAAGGAGGAGCTTTAAAGTCCAGATTTTTAAGCAACAGAAAATTAAAGAGCTCAATAAATTCTGTGCCCCTAAATACTGAAAAGCTGCCTAGAAATACCAACAAATATCTCCATGTTCAGAGTGGTTGTAAAGAAAAGTGTTGCTCTGTTTGTGCCCCTCCCTGTCCTCCTTCCCATCCCTCTCCACTGTGGGGAGGGTGATACCACAGCAATCCTGGATATCCTTCAACCCATTTCAACTCTGCCTTTTCTTTTCATTAAAGTATGAACCATTCCTTCTGTATTTCCTCCTGTTCACATTAGCAGCAGTCCACGGCGACACAAAGCAATCCACACCGAAATCAACATTACTCACAAAGCACATCAGAGGAATGAGATCCCTCACTTGAGAATGGCTTGACCTTCAGAAAATCTGCAGTCAGATGTTCCACGCCTAAACACTGCAATTCAGCTTCCCCCTGGATTTTTAAGCAATCTTCACAGAATTGGCAGGGAAAAAAGTCAATTTAGAGAACAAATTTTTCTCCCATATTGTCCTAAATTTCAAGGTAACAAGATCTGGTAGAAAAATAAAAAGATTTTAAACAACAAGTTTCCAAGGCTCATGCTGTAATTAAGATGCTTTTTTCCACCCCCCCCCCCTTGGATAAAATCTCCTTCATCAAAGTTCTGTGGACTGTAATAGGATCAAGATTTGAACTAAGTTAGCTGAAACTGTTACTTTTGAGCCTGAAATGGAGTTTGCTCTCTAAGCTGCTCTGACTATTGGACCTTGTGGCCCATTTGCACAGCTCTGCATTTGGAAGCCAGAAAGGAAGCAGAATGGGAAAGGGAGATTTGAGGGTCATGTCAGGCATTTTCACTTTTTACTTTTCCTCTCCTATCTTTTACTCAACATGTGCTCTTCAGATTACATGCAAAAATAGGGAAGTAGGTTAAATAAAAAAAAAAAATATATAAATTCCATAGCAGTTAATGTAGCTGGAAATTAGCAAATTTTTTGAAAAATAGAGAAAAATCCAACAAATTGAAAAACCCCAGTATTTCTGACAGAAATGACAATTCAAGACTATTAAAGATATTGCCTTGTGAAGGATTATTTGTAACTTTAATTTGAGGATGTAAAGAAGTTAACTTTTCTTTTGCTATACTACACATGTAAAAAAAGATCAAAGAAAGAAAAGAATTGAGATTCAAATTCCATTTTTAAGCAAAAATGACAATGTCTTCCTGAGTTAAAATTAATCCTTTAATGATGAATTTCAAAGGTTTAAATACTTTCTGTGACCTTGGCTTTAAATAATTATGCCAAGCGGAGCTTTCCTTACATTCAGCAAAGATTGGGAATTGTTGATCACAGCCATTTAATGGCTTCAGCCTGGCTGATTTCCAACATAATCCCCCCAATGCTCTTTAAAATCACAGACCCAGAACCTGACGCAGGTAAATGAAATGTCACTTGCACAAAGGCTGCTCAAAGAGTCTCTGGGATTGTTAATTTGTGCCACTGTACATCCCTTGGCAAGAAAATGGATGATTTAGTGCATTAATGCCCATAAAAGACACTTCAACAACTATCTGCTTACACATACACAGCATCCATCATAAATATTAAGTAGGGGTTTTTTTAGTTTAGCTTTTGAAATAAAACTCCCATGTTTCAGCTCCCTAATGTGGAGAAGGGCTTGAATTCCAGAGCTGGGTCCAAGGGGATGCTCAGCAAGCCGAGATGTGGGCAGTGACCCCACAGAACAGAGCAGGGAGGGAAACCTTGATGGATCAACCCATAAATCTCTATTTTCAAGCCTTTCCCAGAGTCCTTGCTCACTTGATGCACACAGGCAATACTAGACCAGCCCTGGTTAGCAACTAGACCCAATCTCCTTGCAGTTTTAGCCTGAATTTTTGCCTCTTTAAGAACTTACCTTTATTTTAAGGGAAACAAGCTTGGTTAGGCTGAACACACTTTCTACTGCCTATTCCAGGTAAGGAAGATTAGCCTGGCCCTTGGCTGGCTTTACCTGTGAAATCACCTGTGTATTTAAAGCCCTGCTGGCTCCCAAGCAGCTCAGGGCACCTTCCATCCCCTCCTGGAGGTGCTCCCAGGGATCTGAGCCACAGATCTGTACAGAGGGAAGGTTTTCACTGCAGGAGCACAGACTGTCCCATCTCATGCTGTGACCCCAGCACCCAAGAGCAGCCCTACAGCACAGGGCTTGTTTGGCCAGCCCAAGTGACCCCTGAACATCTTCCCCCAGGGAATCTTCACTCCCCTCACTTTTGGGGTGACTGCTCCCTTCCCTCCACACCCCACAGCGCTGCCCTGTGCAACCCTCCTACCTTGTCCAACACCTTCTCTGTCTCTACGGCGTGCCTCCTTTTCAGGTCTAGTATCATCTTTTCTGTCTCCACCTTCATCTTGTTCACTGCTGCCTCCCTGTCTCGAGCTGCCTTGAGCATCTCCTCGTCCCGCTGACGGCTCAGGTCCAGCAGCTGCTGGTTCCTCAGGGAGTTGGCCTGGATGAGATCTTCCCTCAGCTTCAGGATCTGGTTCTCCAGATTACAGATAACCTGCACGAAAAGAGCACACCAAGTGAGAAAACCTGAACCCACAGAACCCAAACCCAGCCAGGCTGTCAGCTGGGGCAGCAGCACTTCAAGGATGCTCTGTCCCTCTTCTCTCCTACTGCTCTCCCCTTCCTCTCCGTGCCTGTGGATGAACACAGCTCCTCTGCCCAAAGAATTGGCAAGACTGATGTTTTTGGTGAAAAAATTTAGTTTGTGCCATATAATCACTGTATTTACTATGCAAGCCTTTTTTTATTACCCTTCAGAAACGAGCTGCCTCTTCTAATGAGGTATCAGTGAATCATCAATCATTCATCAATCACTGCCGGCCTCCCATGGGGAACACAAAGGATGAGGACTCAGAGTGATAAGAGATAAGGCTGTGTCACTCTTCCTTGTACAGAACACACTCTGCTATCTTACAGTAGCAGTAGACACCCATTTATGTCAATACTTGCATATAACCCTTACAGTCACTTTTCCAGCTCCATTTCTCCCACAGGTTCCTAACTGGAGCAGAGGGACATCACATCTGGGATGCAAAGCACTGTCCTCACAGCTGAGTGCAAAGTGTGATGCTGCAAGCACACCTATGTTTTCATTCATAAATGGAATTCTGAAAATCAGCATTTTCACTAAAACCTCACACACTATTTCCCCTTTTCTCCTCCTGCTCCACAAGTAACTTTGCAGTTCCCTGGAACTCCATCACAGAGGATGTGAAAAAACTGAGATGAGAAACTGATGTTCTACCAAACAAATGCAGGTGACTCAGCTCAAGCTTATTAAAGGTTTCACCAAAAAAAATCTGATGAAAACTAGTGTATATTTAAAGTTCCCATTGCCCTGGATTGCCAGTTGCTGATTCTAGAGCTCTGGACTGGGCTCTCTCTCCAACTCCCATTTTTCTTTTTTGGACATTTTTAATGCACTGTCTGTGCTCAGCTAACTCATCCATCTGCAGGCTCTGAGAACCACATTACTACACAACACTGAAAAAGAAACATTCATTTCTGACCAAAGCTGGGGCATGAATGACTATCACATCTATTGCCTTGTACATTAATCTCCCAAGACAGATTGTTATAAATACTGTGATCTGAGAGAGGAAAAGAAAGACAAGGCTTGAAACGTTGCCTGTTTTTCCAGCTATTTGAACTGTATGGTGTAACAAAAGACACAGTCTGCCTTCAAACCTTCAGTTTGTCCTTCAGCTATCACAGCTGGAACACGTATTTTAATAATATTAACCCTCTCACAAACTTAGTTTGCTTCCATGCTTTCTTAATTACTCACTGGCATCCCTCCCTACTATGTCAAAGGTAAAACTGTGTGGATGGAGCAGGGCCCAGCACGTCATTTGTATACAGAGCTCTAACCCAGGCCACAGCTTTCAGCTCTATCAGCATTATCTCAAACATATGTTTCATATAGTGTAATCTGCACTAGATCCTTTCCTTCCTTTCCTGAGCTTTTCCTCTACACATGTTTAATTTCTTATTAAATCCGTATACAGACTGAAAATGCAAAGTACATTTTAGTATATAATTATAATCCACAATGTGCTTTTGTAATTCTTTCGGAAAATGATTTCATCTCAAGATCACAAAAACATGACAGCCTGTCTGGCTTTCCCCTAACCAGAGAAACACTGGCTCGATGCAGATAATAACTACAATTTCTGGGGGATGATATGGTCTGAGTTCCAAACTGACATAAGCAGCATTGGGGTTTTTCAGCAGCTGTTCCAAGGCAAGTCCTGCCTGGAATAATCACAATTATCTTTTAATCTGTGAGAGCTCCTTTTGAGAGCTCATTCCCCCACCATAACCATGTTCCTTCTGTTTCTGTCCCCCTTCTTTCCTTTTTAAAATAAAAAACTTCCTTTACCTACACCCTCCCACAGACACATAAGCAAAACTAAGATATTGCATTGCTCAGAAGTCCTCTAAAAAGTTTGTTAAAATATTTAGGATAAGAAAACAGGCCTAACTTCTTAGAATATAGGGGAAATTTGTTCATAAATGATATTATAAGGCAAAATAAAGGCTGGGTAAATTCCTGACTCCATTGTTACCGCTTTACTTTGTTCCTTATTCAATGATTTTTATAAGAAGCCAGTAGAAGATGAAACAGCACAAAACAGTGTTTTCTGCTGCCACAAGGAGAAAGGAACAGCTCCTAAAGTGGAGCCAGCTGAGAGGGGGCTGGATGTCATAGGTAAAGTCCCAGTAATTAATATGCAAAGGAGCATTAATGCTGGACCTAATAGATGGCAAAAGCTGATTTGGTTCTATTAGGAAAGAAGAAAGACTCTGGAGACGGGGTGATGGCAGCGAAACTAATATGATTAAAGGAGTCCCTTCGGAGCAACTTCACTGCCAGTAAGATGATGTTAAGAGACATCTAATCTCCCCAAAGTGACTGGAAAAAGCTTATATTGGGGATCACAGGCACAGTTCTTGTCAATTACTTTCAAATAAGTCCAGTTCTCAGAGCCAGATTAGTTTTTCCCATAAACAAAGTCAGTGGCAGAAGCAGATTACACCCAAAAAACTTCCTGCCTGCGACAACCTTGTGTGACACGGAGATCTTCAAGCGCTGCAGGAAATGAATCCCAAACTTTCCAGCACTAAGACTCTGCTATTCCACACGCCAGGTTTAATAAACTATTATTAGACTTAAATGTAGGCAAATTGGGAAAAAAAAAAAAAACCAAGATGACTTAATTCTCAGTTGTGAAAAATCCATGAAATATAAAACTTACGAGCAACTGTCTTTTCTTAACGATTCTGTGGGAAAATGGAGCTGCGATTACAAAATCTCACTTCTCATGCTTGAGATCCAAAGGCACGATGCTTGCTTGGTTTCTTTGGAAAAATGACTCCTCTCTCTCAGGATTGGTTTCTTAAATTTTTCCCTGGCTGCCCAAATCTCCCTTTGGAAACCAAAAATGGTTTGCAGGGTCCAAACAAAAACTTGGGTACAAGAGATGCTGTGAGAGATACACATCTTAAACACTCCATCTGAGCAAATTATTTTGGTGCTAAACTGGATTAAACATAAGAAATAAAGACTTCACAGTGTGTAATAGGTCCAAAATGTTCTTGTTACTTGCTGGCTTTTATGGACCAAAGTGCTGGAGTCTTTATTTCAGTTGTGTGGGTACAAGTCCTGAAATAAAAGAGATGTGCATCTATTTGGGAAAGGATGCAGAAGTTCACAGGGATTCCCAGCATGGCCATGCCACAGGAACCTGCCTCAAACAAGGCAGCATTTTTGAAAAGGACCATTAATCCTCACACAGGACAACAAGCAGAAAGACAACACTGGCTTCCATAGTATCCCAAATGGAACAAAAATACAAATACAGCAACTGTGGGACAGGGGAGAGATTTCCTAAGAGCTTCTATGGCACACTTGTATGCCCCATAGCTGGAGAAAGTGCTGGCCAAGGTGGTGATTTCTATTTCTGTTTCAAAGCAATAACACAGAATTCTGACTAAGAATATCTGTGCTGAAATAGTGTCATAAAAAGGGTGGGTCATAAGCCCACAGCAATTTGCCTGTAGGGAAAAAATAGACTTGAAAGAAAAAGAAGAAGGTTGGTCACTCACTTTGGCCCATTTAAAATGCCAATAAATGTACTGTGTGTTAGTTGGAAGGAAAACATGTGCTCTTAATTTTAAAAAGTAAATTGCATAAGAAAATATAAAGTTGGCAAAAAGTTTAAATTAAAATCTGTTGCTGCTGTCTGAAATTCTGCAACGGTTACGTGCAGCGGGGATGAGAAATGGCCTGGATGACTACAGTTTAACTCAAAACAATAATAATACATATCCCCTTTATTTTTCAGGAGCTCCTGCTTTAGCCTTATGGAGCATTCCCTCGGATCAGACTCCAAGGAGGAGGCTGGAGCACGACCACACGTTCACACTGATGGATCTCACTGTGTCCCTCTCAGCCCATGGCACACCAAACCACATCCACCCAGCACCACGCTCAGCTCCCAGTGCTGTCAGGGGCCTTGCAGAGTCACAGCACCAAGGCAGCGCAGGGCTGAGATTCGCTGCACTCAGACATGCCTGCACAGGGCTCATCCTGCTGTGTTTAATGTTGCTGCCATGGAACGTGTCAAAAACCCCCCGAGAAAACAGCCCAGGAGCCCTGAACAGCACCATGGCCTCAGCCCTGAGGTCAGACAGTCCCAAAGATCCTTTCCAGGATAATAACCTAAAATATTAGCCTGGAACAGCCCTATTTGTGCCAGGACCTTCCCAGCATCTCCTCATGTGGAAGAACATTGAAGTGGTGTGCTGGGAACCCACCAGCTGGACCTCCTGAAAGGGACAGCGATGGAAGAGCTATCCCTACCACCCCTGACTGGGAAAGGACATCAGCCCAGTCGAGGGGAAGGAAATCTGCAGGAAAAACAAACCCCACTTTGATGATGAAGAATTAAAAGGAAAATAAGGAACGAAGGAGAAACACCCAGTGATTCAGTGGGGACAATGATCCCTTTTTACCCGTGATCAGTGAAGGTCCCAGAAGAGGTGGATGAAGTGTCCCCTCCCAGCCACATAGCAACTGGTGACACATTTACTGTAAAAGGCCTTAGAAGGGATTATCTCTTGGAAGTGGGAATCTGCACTCCTCCAGCTTCCCTCTGAGTAAACAAAGCCTTATAAAACGCTGGGAAACAGATCATACAAGTTGCTCTACCATCACAAAAATAACCAGTGCATTTAACATAAAAGAGCTCTGGAAAATAAACAAATATTTGCAGCTCTGAGCTTAGAAAAAAGTATAGCTGCAAGAACTTCAAATGTGTGCAACGTTGATTCGTGTTTCAAACAAAATGGGTTTACATTAATGAGTTTTTCTGCTGCAGCTTCAGCAAGTCACAACAATCCTTCTCACAAGGGATCTCGTTCTGCTTTGGGGGAACTATCCCTAGGATTTTTATCCTTAACAGATAAAAGAGTTCACCAGCCAAAGGCTAATGGCTGGCTATCTATCTGTCTGTCTATCTATCTATCTATCTATCTATCTATCTATCTATCTATCTATCTATCTATCATCTATCTCTCTCTCACTAAACTGATC
>JAWWEW010000042.1:2914439-2999588 GCA_035583185.1 Anabacerthia variegaticeps
TCTATCTATCTATCTATCTATCTATCTATCTATCTATCTATCTATCTATCATCTATCTCTCTCTCACTAAACTGATCCTTTAAAATAATTGTTACAATTTGAAATTCAAGAGTCACTGAAAGGTAGTCACTCAAGCTTTTAAAGCCATCTTGTAAATAAAGTTTTGCAATGAACTCAATTATGCCCATTTTAAACAACTATACTGAAAATCTTTTCTATACCACGGTAATTTCAATTAAAATATGTTAAGGATTTATTTTTATTTAATTTTCCTTGTGACTGGTAAAATCAGCAATTTGTCAATATTATGAATCTTTTAAAAGATAAGATTTGATTGGCAAAGAGAACTACTGGAAATGTCACACACATTCTCACAGGGGTAACGATGTGGCAGAGCACAAATTAACAGGGATAAGTAATAAACAGCTCTTTAGCTTTCACAGCACCATCTATTACACTGTCAAGTTTAAATGCCTTTTGGGTAAGAACACACAGGCCCCTAAATGTGGTACTTAAGGGAGCAGATAAATGAATGGTGTGAAATGAAGTGAAAATGAACAACAGTTCAGGGACCAACAGGTTGGTCTCAGCTCCAAAGATCATTCCTACGAGCCCAGGGCTGTGCAAGCCCTTCCAGAGGACATCATGGAAGCCACCACCATCCCCATCATTACAGGCAGTCCTGGTCACTGGTCTAGGACTTCCTGGAAACACTAAAATGTCAGCAAAGCTAAAATATCAATCCTCAGAGATGCACTTCATTAGATTCTTATACAGTATGTTGTGCATATTGCAGTGTTCTCGTTCTCGAGGGGAAATTATTCTGTCCTGACTGTTGGTGCTACTGCACATCTTCTTAACTGGGAGGCAGCCGTATCCTACAGGTATATATAGCCTATATATGACCACTCTGCAGTGATGGGCTGAAGTAATGAACACATTCACATATGAAATGCTCACAGTGTGTAACCCAGGTGGATGAGACCAAGCTCAGAACTCACCCAAGCCCAAGCTCACTCCCCAGCATGCCCAGCACAGGAGCAGGGGCAGCTCCTGGCTGTGCCCAAACCCTGCAGCAGGAGCAGGGCAGGTGGCAGCAAAGGGGACATGTTTGCTCTGCAGCTGGGTCAGATCCCAATCCCCACATTCCAGGGCTCAGGCAAAGCTCCATCGACTCCATCTCCACACAACCTCAGCTTTTCTCACCTTTGCAAACGTACCCCTGACATCTCTCCTGAAAACATCCACTGGGGCTTGTAAAGAGAGGTGTTGAGCTGCCAACTTACATATTTATTCTATTAAAGTTAACAGCATTAAGCTGCTTTTAAAGGTCAAACCTCCTTGGTCAGATTCTTTACTTGAGCTGTTCCAGCACTGTGCATGCTCTGCAAAATGCCTCCTCTAAGATTTAGGAATCTCACTCCAAATCCTGCTCTTATCACAGTCCCCAGAATAGTCCAGATTTTACTTTTTAGTGATGTATTTGCTCTATCTTGTCTAGCACAGTGAAAGTGCTGACTCATGAAGAACAAGTTACCTTCAGCTTAGTTCCATTTTCGATAAAATGAATGAAAAAAAGAGTGTGCCCATGTTAGTCCTATAAATAATCACGCTCAGGAAACGTTTCCATAGGTAATCTAAAAACCAAGCTGTTCACTAACCTTGCCATGCATTTCCCAAGGCTGAAAAGAAACAAGCAAGACTCAGGTACCAAAAATACCAGTAGGAAATATCTGACAGTATTTCACTGACAATAACACTGCAAGTACTGGCCCCACTCTTGTCTCTGCACCTGAGAAAGGAGCAGCACGTTTTTCAGAGCTGCTGTGATGTGCCATTAAGCAAAACACAGTTTTGGATGATCTTTTTCCAAAAGGAGTGCACTGAAACAGATCTGGACTTTTACAGAAGCCAGTTAGCTGCCTAAATCCCAGTTAATGTAAATGGCACTTAAGCTACAAACTGGGCTTAAAAAAAAGGGAGGGGGGTGTGGGGAGCAAGAAAGAAAATCAGACATCCATTTGAACAGCTCCACAAAGAGCTGAAAATTAACAGAGCTTATTTTGATTTCTTCATTTACATAAGTACATTTGATTCCAATTTAGTTAACAGCAGCCAGAAAGCAGAACTTCATCGAGGTTGGTTATTGTCACTGCCTTCCCAATAAAATGAGTTTTAGTCAAACAGAAGAACCCTGAGGTTACAAGTGCAATAAAAACAATGCAGTCACTGGTGAGTGAAAGGATTACTTACCACACTGAAACTGAAATAAATGTAAATACCTTTTCCATTTAACAGTTCTAAGACCTGTAACAGACTTGGCCCTCTTGCCTGCAAGACGGATCCAGAAGAGTTTCTTTTTACCTGATTTACTGTATTTGCTTTGAAATAGATTAGCGAGTCAAAAATTAAAACATCCAAGCCTCCTTTCTCCTCTGCTTTTATCTGATGAAAGGAATGTTTACATTTGTATTCTTCTTTGTACAAACACACAGATTTGAATAAGACTGCTAAGAGACCTACCAGGAAAGGACTCATTTCCTTCTGTCTTTCTACTGAGAATTTTAATGGAGACACTCACATGGGCACATAACAATCCACACAACTGCATCAGTGGGGTTTAAATATGATGGAGATATAAAAGAATCAGCCACAATTATCTGTTTAATGCAGTGATCCCCTAAAATAACTTGTGAGAGCAACATGTAGATAAAATACAGAGTGGCTAAAATAATAAATGAAAATCTACATGTACTACCAGCTTTTCTGCATCCTACAAACCATAACAAGCTATCCCCAAATGATGGCCAGTGAAAATTACACCAAATGTGTTCAGTCTTCCCTGGTTTTCATTATGGAAAACTTTCATTTTTGTGTTTCAGGATGTGAAAGGGAAATATTCCTTCCAGTTCTGCTTTCCAAACCAACTCCTCCTTGGAAGAAGCATATTCTAGTTGACTATCTTTGGTATCTAAGAGAGAAATGTGCCACCTCCATGGGAGGATGGCAATCCTAGACAAGGCGGTTTTAGTCTAGCCCAGGTGTTGGGCTGGACTCAAGGACATCAGTGATGGCACCTCATGTCACACACACAGAGGGGATGGTGCTTCAAGTGTCCCTCTCTGCACCTTCTCCCTCAAGTGCTGGTTGCTCTGTTCCCCCACCTCAACAGTGGCTCTTCTGAGTGGAGACACCTTTTGGAAGCTCCTGCTCCACAGCTGCCAGTTCAGAGAGAGGAGATCAGGCCCAGGGTGATCTGCCCCAAAGAAATGAACACTGTGTGCATGACATCTCTCTGCTCGAAATGGAGAGGGGGTTTGGCTCCGTATCTTCCTCTGGCACCTTTACATTGATCTCTGTCCTTTTCATCCCCCTCACTTTGTCCTTGAATTCAGCTGATGCCACTTCGTTTGCTGAATGACAAATAGGCCACTGCATCCTGGGGCAGGAATTTCTCCAGATTTATTTATGCAACTGTTTTGAATCTACTGTACTTTGAATAAATATTTATATGGAGTTTAAGTGTAAAATCTAAATACATACGAAACATTCGGATTCTATGAAATGCCAGTAAAACAACCCATTAAATGGATCCATTTATACAGGACCATGTTTATATTTACTACTCCCTTCTCTCCAAAAACGAAGCCCAAAACACAACCTCAAAATTGCATTAAGGAGCAATGTATTAGTCCTAAAGTGAATGCTGTGGCAGGGAAGAGCAGCTGTGGGAAGGGTGTGAAGGAGGAACTGTTGAGTGGCAGCAGAGCACCAAATGGAGCTGTCTCCCTCCTGTACTACAGCAAAGTCTCTTAAGAGGACATAATTTGCAGGCTTTGGAAATCTGCTGCTTTACTCTGTGGGAGCATCACTGTTTTGAAGGACACAGGCTTGTTGTGTGAAAGGAAGAAATCCTGAGCATGTACCACATTTCTGCTAGCACAAAGAGCAGGGAACCAGCAGAAAGATTATTTCTTGACTACCTGGAGGTGGGAGTTTTGACAAATGGCTTCTGATGTGTTTGCGAGACAAGAGATTTTGGGTGTCCCCGTACCTAATTACCACATTAATGAGGGCTACGGCTATAAAGGAATAGCAGGGCTGTCTCTGCTAAACCTCCTTGAAACTCAGGCACAGGAAAACAAACACTGCCTTCCCTATAAATGCTATAAATGACAACATTAGGAGCCATTACTGATTAATGCTGAGTATTTCCTCGCAGCCGCTGATGCCAAAGATGCCAAAGACAGGCTGTTTGTTTGCACAGCTTTAGAAATGAGAGCAATCTAACAAGTACCCGACACAGTACTCAGGTAAGAATTAACGGGTGCCTCCCCCCCTCCCCTGAAATTCAGATGCTGGAACTCTGTTTGCCTCTATTGAACCAGCTCGGCCTAGACTGGCTTGTCCCGCAGTGACATGTATATTGAATACAAATCAGACAGCAGAGCTTTAAATCTGTGTTGCAGCTCTCATTTCCAATTCGAGAACTGCACTATAATCATAAGCTGCTGGTGGATGAAAGGAAATCAGCTCTCTGAATATTAGCTAATGCCACATTTGCAAGTCCTGAAGAGATCCGTGCTGTTTAAGAAAAAAAAAAAATAGAAAAAAAAATAGATCATTTCTCGTGAACCTATATATATGACTCGCTTTGTACTGCTCGACTGATAGAAGCGATGCCTGTGCTGGGATTAAACCCTTTTCATCATAAAACCTCATCTGGTTCGGAGTCCAAGTCCATCAAACCTTTTCCCTTTAAAGTCCCGCCTTTGATTCTACATCAATTTATTCAAACCGCAGCTGGGTGGCTGAAAACGAAAGGACAGCATCATTTAAACCAACCATGTTCCCAACTTGAAAGAAGGACTATAATTAAAAAAATGGGCATAAAAGAATGGAAATGGGATAATATTTTTTAATGGTAGTTCAAAGGCCGACAGATGTCAGAGCCTTTGAAGATGTCAGTACACTGAGCAAGGAGTTGCCATTAAATAGTTTGCCTGAGAGGTGAAGCAGCTTTTTAATGACTGAAAAAGCCCTTGCAGACACATCCTTGTGTTTTTAATTTGTCAGAGTTTCTGCAGTATTTTCTGATTAATGACACATGATTATAACTGCATAGCACACATATTTTTATACTCTCTTAAATGAATACTTTATTCCACATTCCTTCGGTGCCAGATAAAAACAGGAAAGCTTTACTACAGAGTCCAAAACTATTGAGATTGCTCAAATATTTATGGTAATTTGAGGGGATTGGCCAGATCCAGAGTCACTATGTGTTGCTACCTTTTGTTCTTTAATGGAGCTATTACTGCTGCCATCACAATGTGCATGCATTAAGGGAGCACGTGACCCACTAATGCATTGTGCCCTCCTTGTGCCCTAAACAATCAGAGCTTTCATAATTCACCGAGGAACAAAGTCATCAAATCAAAACAACATTTAGAAAAACCCCACTGTTGATCCCGAACAATACAAACAACGGCTGCGCCAACGTATTGTAAGTGGAAAATCACTTTTCCAAGGAAAAACAGCATATTGCTAGGAAGCATCGTGCTCAGAAGGAACAGCAGTGTTTATAGATGCAGAGAAAGTGCCCAGCCTGGGCTGAGAAGATGCTCCTGCAACATCCTTCATTTGCTGTTAACATAGGCAATTTTTTTCTATTTTCACCATGAATGGAAACTGCAGGAGCCCAAAACCCAGGGACAATTTCTCCTGCTCACAGGACCATTTCTGCTGCTCACAGGACCATTTCTGCTGCTCACACCCCTGCAAGAGTCTGTTGTAGCCACGTGCCTGCCAAGCTGAGCAGGCAGAGCCCAGGGATGTCCTCACCCTGGGGAGGGACAGGAAAGCCAGCACTGCTGCCCTGCCTGGTATCACACCTTAGAGCAGTCACTCACATGAAAACACCCTCATTACAAGGGAATTTGATTAATGTTCTGCTCCTTCTGCTCTTCCTACCCAGATTCAGCCTGTAATTGGATCAGAAATAGAAATATGATGGACTCAGCTAAAAATGTACTTTGTGAAATGAGTTTCTGGCTTCCCCTGAACATGTACATGATTTCCTGAGCGTGAATATTTGGCTTGTAGCAACCCACATCCATCAGAAAGCCCTCCATAAGAGCCCTGCTGCCCACCAGTGCCACCAGGGGAGGGAGGGAACTGGTGGACACCTGAGCTGGACACTCACTGGGTCTGCAGTGGGACACGAAGGGAGCTCTGAGCCATGGCTGTTCTGCTCGGTGTCCAAAACACTGTGCAGTTACCCAGCTGCAAAGGCAAGCACTGGAAACTGTGAAAAGGAGAAGGCTGCAAAGAGAAGAAATGTAATTCTCCCACATGTATTTACTGAATGAAAACAGAGTCCTGCTAGGAAAAAATATGACTGTGTTAGGATTCTGCTATAAAGAACGTGCAGGAGTGG
Source organism: Anabacerthia variegaticeps (assembly GCA_035583185.1). NCBI lineage: Eukaryota > Metazoa > Chordata > Aves > Passeriformes > Furnariidae > Anabacerthia > Anabacerthia variegaticeps. The sequence continues at coordinate 2,920,879 of JAWWEW010000042.1, forward strand.
ACTATTCTCAGTACAAATAATTGTAAGTCCCACTCTCAACTAACCTGCAGCCTTCCTTCTTGAGTTCTTCCAAAGTTACCTTCCAAGGCAGTTTTATTTAAAAGGCAAAGCAAAGCCAGGCCTACCACACATCACCAGACCACTTCACCTTATCACAAACCTCATGGAGATTTGAAACCTCAGTCTACATTCATGTTACATTACACACTTTTGCCACTTTTCCTGGAAAAAAAGTGGGAGCAGCCAGGAAGCTGCTGAGCAGGAGGGGGTGGAGCAGCCACCAGGAACATCCATGGACCAGGGATGTGAGATGAAGAGCTCACTCCCTCTTCCAGCCCCATCTCAGCAGTCTGGGGGTCTCAGCAGGATTGTTGGGACAGGGGCACATTCCATATGGAATAAAGGAAGGGAGCCAGCTCTACACATGCAAAAAGCCATTGATGTCCCCAGTGTACAAGGATGTGGCACTTTCTGATCATACTCAGTCACTAATAGCAAAATAAAATTAAGCACTTATAGCTTAGCTGAAATAAACCTTCAGAGAACAAAGCAAAGACACTTCTCGAAGCTGTGGGACTTTCTGGACAATTTCAAATTAATTTTGCAAACTAAAGGAACATTACAAAACATGCATCAGAATTCTGAATAAACATTATAAGATTCTCCTAAAATGGGAAATATCAGACATCCTGAAAATAATGCTTTGCTACAAACCCCCACACAGGCAGGCAAAGCTGAGCCGTTCAGACTCTATCCATTAGAGGGCAATAATACATACACACACACTCAGACACATGGACACACAAACACACACTCCTCTCACTCATCCCCAGCTGATTTTAGCAGGGAAAATGAGTATTTTCTCTCTAATGTTACCAATGGTAAATTGACAGCTTGCCATTCCCTTCCCCTTCACCCCCAGCAACAACCACCAGGCAAAAGGGACAATAAGAAATTATTCTTTAAATTTGCCTTCCCACAAGGAAATCCATACAATGCACAGCTTCAGAAGGCTTACAGACAGTTGTCATTAACCACAGCTTGAGGAGAGTGGACAAGCAGCATTTCTAGAAGCACAGAAATCATATAATGGTTCCCAAACTTCAAACAGACAGAAATGTTCTTCAGGTGCTCATCTCCCACCCGAGCCAAGCACTTTCCCTGCAGCCCCAGAAGAACCTGGTAACAGCAGCAATGCTGACATGGCAAGGGGCCAGCACACTTCAGATGTCCCTTAATGCCACACACAAACCAGGGAAGGGCATTTTAACAGTGCCATTATTGCCACTTGAGGTGGCAGCTCCTGTGCTGTGCCTTCTGCTCTCCTGCTCCAACCTACTGATAAACCCTGCTGTTTATCCCAGATCCCCAACCTTCCCCCTGGTCGTCCCCACTGCCAACATCCAACATCTGTGATACGAGCTCACTGGGGCAGGGACTGTCTGTCCTTCCACCTTTTCACTAACACAGCATAGACCCCTGAGAGCATTCCAGCAATCCCAGTAATTGCCACCAGTCCTAAACTGCTGCTTGTCACCATCTCATTGGAGCTCATAGGAACACACAGGCAGCTGGAGGAGGCACTAAATGACCAGTCATCCATTCCATGAGCATCCACACTCCACTGATTCGTGTTGAGGCTGGAGATTTTTGCCTTTTGTCTGTTTGTTTGTTCGTGGGCTTTTTGTTTGTTTTTGTTTGGGTTGGGTTTTTTAAAAAAAATCTATTACTCTGCATTTATCCATGTGTGTTTCATTAGAAACAGTAAGTCAGGTAACAATTTCATCTAGCAGCTTGTTGTTTTCATCAGCTGCTGAGTAAATATTAAACTGGAGGTTTAATTTCAGGTCTGAATTCAACTTCAGAAGGTGCCAGGTGAAGATTAGAGTAACACACTGGTCATGCTGCTACCCCAGACAGGACACTCGTGCCCTTGAACTCACAAATCCCTGAGGATCCCAACTACAGCAGGAGAACATGCAGCTCTCTTCAAATCTTCCAGTGTACTCTGTGTTTGCAGCAGCTGCCTTTCCAAAATCACTTTCTTCGCTGTTTCTCTTTTCTAAATTCATTTTACAGATGCCAATACAGCAGAAAGCACAGACTACAAAAGAATTCAAGCTGTCAGAGACAACTTTAGAAGAATTGTATCGCCCGGGTGGAAGACTGAGTTCACTCTTCGTGGGATTTTCAGATCTGTTTCAAGTGAAAACACTGTGTCGGGGGGTTAGGCTTTTTTTTTTTTTTCCCTTCTTTTTTTTTTTTTCCTAAACTACATCAGTGCTGATTTTATGAACTCTGAAGAACAACCATAAAACCTTACAATGGAATATTCACCATCAGGCCAATATTTCAGGGGTCAAGAGTAAAGCTTTCTCATTTGCAGTATTTCAGGAGGACCTCCAGACACATGAATACAAATTACTCTGAGAGATGTAATTGCAGTTTGAGATATGTTGTTTTCTCAATTAAACAGAAATCTACAGCATCCCTGACATCGATTTCTGTCATTTTGTCACGATAAACACTCAGGTATTAAGTACCTTCCACATCATGCACCCAGGCATGATTCCAATTAGTGCTGAATAGAAGACAAAATGTCAGCTTAATAAGCTTCAATTTGCAGAGTCTTTGAACGTTCAATGATATCATCGCTTTGCCAATCATTTCTTGTACTTTGGCTTCTTTTTTTCCACATCACCTTCCCTGTCAAAAGAAAGTCTTTCAAATCCCCAGAAAGGCAAGACATGAGCAACGTCAGTCATTGGTGTGACTGAGCGAAAAGATCCAAAAATGACTCCCCAGAACATCAACAGAGAACTGTGATGTGCACAATATTCCCTCAAAGCTAATTTGCTGCCAACATGTAGAGTAATTGGGGCAAAAAAGTCTACTTTAAAGTCATACTGGGGAAAGTATTTTTTTGCATGAAATCAACACTAAAGACCTTAAATCACTGTCACAGTCTGTGCCACTCATTCAAAGGAACAAACAGGGCTAGCTCAGGTAAGATGACAATCATTTCTTCAAAGATGAGTGGCCCAAGGAACAGCTTTTCTGACTGCATATTGAAAATAATCACTGTACTTTAAAATAACAGGGTTTGTTTCTTTAAAGAAGGGTTTCCAAGAGGAAAAAGACAACTGCAGACAAGGCATGAACAGTTGTGTGAGGTCAAACACCCTGGGTGTGCACGTGCCCAGAGCACACGGCTAAGGACACACCGTGTTTCCTCCACCTGGAATTTCCCCAAATGCAGAACCTGAAATCCCTGCTCTTATCTGGGGGCGAGAGGAAAACAGAAACACAGAATGGCAGCAGAAAAGACAAGGGATAATGAGCAGGATGGCAAGTGAGGAGCAACAGGCTCTCCAGGGCTGTGCCAGGGCAGCTGCTCCTGCCTGAGCATCCAGGGCACAGTCCCAGTTCCAAGAAGGAGGTGGGCACTGGGCTCTCCTGAGCTGAAGCCCTGGAGGAGGTGGTGGCAGCAGGGCTGACCAGAGCATATCACCAGTGACCCCCAGGCTCCACCACCCGGGTCCAACACAGTTCCTGGCACTGTGCTGAGTTGTCCCATTTTTTTGGCTGGCACATCCCACAGAGCCCAGCCAGGAGCCCTTTGCTGGCACCTCTTTGTTCCTCAGCACTCAGAGCTGGCAGGAGACAAAGCCCAGCCCAGGGTGGGTGAGGTGTGGTGTGCCAAGAGCAGGGGCTTCCCTAGAGAAGGAGCTGGAGCAGCTCAGAAGGGGAGGATCTGACCCCTGTGCTTCCTGCAGGGCACCAGGAGCACACACTGGGCATGGCCCTGGGGTGGGAGAAGGGCTGAAGGAGTGGAGATCATCTGGCTGCTCCTCCAGCTGATGGGATAGCAAATTCCATAGTTGTGAGGCAGGAAAGGAGGCCTGGAGGAGCTGCTACAGACACCAGGCTTGGACCAGTGCAGAAACAGCTGCAGAGAAGTTTAATGGTCAAACATCCAGCCTGTGCCAGCAGCATCTTCTTCACACCCACACAGAACCCACCACGGGGGCTTGAGGGTTTGGCCCCTCAAAGCTCCTGTCTGTGAAATACAGGAAAAGCAGGGAAGTCTCCCATTTTTCTTCCTGCCTAAAGCAGGGCACAGAGGAAGAGGCACCCAGGCAGTGTGATCTGCCACAAGCATCTCAGCTGCAATTTGTTACTGCTTTTCCACTTGAAGGTTTCTTTATAAGACTTTAATGTGGGAGCGTGCAGAGCTGTATGGATGGTCTCATATTTCTCAGCTGACATATCTTCAGCCAAAGCATGTCAGCTACAGGAGAGGGCAAGGCTTTGCACTGGCTCTGGGATTTCTTCTTCCCCCATCAGAAACCACATAAAAGAAAAATACAAATAAATCAGCTCTCCAAAATTGCTATTTATTACCTCATCACAAAACCGTCTACTGGACCCTGCAGTGGTATTGAGTAATATCATTACTTAAACCATAAAGGGGTTGTATTTATTACTCAAAATTGGGAAAATTAGCATGCATATGGATCTTATTGTTTTACGAGCAGTAATGCTGCCAAAACAAGTGGTGTTAACATTCCAAACTACAGATTGTCACCATTTCTCATCCAGTGTTTCAGTTTTTTCATTTGGTATTTAAATACCTTTGAATTGAGGAGCTGAACAGATCATAGAATCTCTCCTATCAGATAAATCATTTAACAGCCAGACTACTGTTCAAAACTTGATTTATGGTGGCAGTGAGTGAATGGAATTAACATCTGCTGACCTAAGGAAGAGAGACTAAATTGATTTTGGATAATCTTTCTTTAGAAAAGGGATGAGAGAAAAAGCACACTCCAAGAAATTTAACTACTTAATTTGCAATAGAGAGCACCTTAGTAGGTAACCACAGGCAGGACATCCTAACCTCCTTCCCTGGAAAAATGAGGGAGCAAAACCCCGCAAAATTAATGTCCAGCCATGGGAGGAATAAAAGAGTCATTGGGATCAGTCAACCTGGATATACCAAGGGTAAACCAGGTTTGAATAAATTGATTGTCTTCTGCAGTTAAAGGGGAGAAACGTCATTTATCTTAGTTTTAGCAAGGTTTTTGATACAGATTTTATACCATCTGTACAGTCAGACTGAGGAGACACAGATCAGACCAGTGTCCTACAACTGAGTGGAGAACTCACTGGCCACAGGGTCTGAAGAGGAGCAATCAAGAGTCAACCAACTACAAATGACATTTCTCAAAGTTAAGTGAGGCTGACACACCTTAAACATCTGCCCCAAAGACCTGGACACAGGACACAGTGACCCTGTGCCCCACTATGGGTGGCAGCCCTGGGGGGAAGGTGGGCAGTGTGATGGAGAGCAGGGCAGCCCTTCACAGGGACCCCAAACTCTGCAAGCTGGAGGAATGGACCCCTGGGACCTGTGGGGAGTCCAGCAAACCAGGCTGACTCAGCCTGGAGAACAGAAGACTAAAGAGAAATCAATTTGCTGTCTTCAACTGAGCATAAGGAATTGTAGAGGAGACAAAGCCAGACTCATCTTGAAGGAAGGACAAGAAGCTACAGATCCAAGTCGTAGCAAGAGATATTCCAAGTGGATGTAAAGGAAAAGGAATCTCACTCTGGATTAGCAAAGCACTGGAGAATACGGCTCAACAAGGTTGTGAAACCTCCACCACGGCAGATTTTTCAAAACTCAGCTGGACTTGGCCCTGAGCAACATGATGTAGCTCTGAAGTGAGACCTGCTTTGAGCAGGAGGTTGGGCACGATGACCTCCAGAGGTCCTGCCAGCCCACATTATTCTGTGATGCTGTGCAAAACCTTGCGGATGAATGCTGGTCTCCCATTAGAGAATGTCCCTGCAGCCATTCCTGGGAATGTTTGAAGCAGACAGCACTGCTGGTTCCCAAATTGCTGCACTTGTTCTATGGACTAGGAGAAGTCCACATCCTCCTATTCAACTGTCAAATAAATTATAAGATAACACTAAAAAGCAATTTTCGAAAGCACTGAAAACCATTAACAATGTTGTGAGCAAGCAATCCCTTCTCTGCACAGCAGACATTTACTGACTTCAGTTGTAATATTTGGAGCCATTTAATGTCACAGAAACTCCATTCAAAAGAGAAGATTTAGACAGACTTGGAAGTAATAGCAATAAGCAAATTCCGAGCCTGCCTTTGCCACACGCTGCTCTTCACACAGAAAGCACGTGCTCCTTCTCTTTCAAAAGCAGGAGATGGCACTGCAAATGGAGGATTCCTGCAGACAACACAGTATTTTCACCTCTCTGTTTAGAAATTATGTCACACCACCTCAAATGCTGCAGTTAGTAACACCTGTTTTGCATCTACTAATACACTTGATCACTTATGACTTCAGAATTCCTTTCTATAACTTGAATTTCAAAAATAATTCTGCACCATGTGTAGTTTATTGTCTATTAGTGCTAATCATCCACTGCAGCCGTCACACACAAACCCTGCATGCAGAGCCACACCTTGGGGATGTGTTAAAAGCTGGCATGGAGATCCTTTACCCTGCTCATGAGCAAAACTGATCTCATTTTTATTCAGGGAAATCATTCCATATTTATTAACATTATGCAGGAAACAGTCACTTTTTCCTAAGCAAGGAGTGTTGGTATGAAAATCAAATCACTGCCATATGATCTACACCCTGTCCCCAGACAGGTGAAGTTATGTACTCCACCTTTTCAGCTGCCAATATTTGAAAATAAACAAAAGAATAATATAAAAACACTGATTACAATGTAATAATAACTACCAGATATATTGAATTTCATATTCTAGAAACAGAAAGTCCATTTTGCTGAAAAGAAACTCCATCTCAGATTCCGAGTTCATATTACGTGATGAGCTGGTTGCTATGGCAACTGCTGTCTCTTTTACATACACCCTAGACAGCACAAAATGTCTATTGTCTCCTAAGTTAACTTACCATTTTTAATCACTGAGTGATAATTTACACACTATTCCATCTTTAAAGATTTCAAATGCTGGATGGCCTGAAGTACGAGAGCAGAGAGTGAAGTCACACCTTGTGCACTGATTTCCTCACCAATATCAGCGCCCAGGAAAAACGTGGAGGGCACCAGAGGGGCTCACCCACTGTGGCACGAGGACACTTTGAGGGTGGCACTAAGTGAGGAGGTGGCACATGGTCACAGCTGGTTGGACAGCTCTGAAAGGCATGTCAAGCCAGGGCAGCAGCTCAGCAGTGGGGAACAGAGCTGAGAAGGTGACACGGGACAGCAAACACAGGGAAATGATTTCACCTGAGCAGGAGGGGACACCCAGACCCTCCCCTCGATGCAGGGAACCCTGAGTTCAGAGCAAAGGCTCCTGCTCCCCTCCAGTGTCACAGATGATGGCTGTGCTGCAGCCCAAGTTCTTCCACAGCACATTTACCCAAGTACAGCAGGAATCAGCTGTGTTGATCAGCACTATTTGAGTATTTCCACAAGAAACTGTTGCATTTGACCATTTCACTGGACTCTCAAATTTCATCCCAGTGAAAGCCCAGTGTGAATGTCTCTGTAGGACCCATCATCAGATCCCTGATTTCAGTAGATACTCCCATCAATGGGATCCATTGCAACCCTGAGTCAGCAGACTGAGCAACAACCAAGGAAAACCACACAGGCACTGCAACAAATATTTGGCACTTCAAATACTTTACATCAACAGGCATGTTCATTATCCTGGGCTGACTGGTGGTAAATTAAACATGCTGCAATATAGCCAAAAGCTTTTGTTTAGGGAAAGCTAAAAGGGACCGGCTGTCTGTCTACAGGAGGCTGACTGTCAGCCCAATAGCAACTCTCCCAGCAAAATATAACAAACAAATATTTAGATTGCAACTCCAGGATTTAGATTGGCTGCAGAGAAAGCCTGCATAGCAAGCAATGCATTTCTTCTCATGCCAAAGACATCCTCTATTAAGAAAAGAAAAGGAAGCAAAAGAAAAAAAATGAGTCATGTAATTTATTTACTGGAAATTGTAAACAGAAGTGACTTCAGTAGCACTGTCAGCATCCGAATGTTTCCCAGGCTACGTCTATCTGTACCCTCCAGACACCAACAAGCAAGTCCTTCCCACTGATACTGGAGAATAACCATGTGGGAACTGATGTTTGGAGATATTACAACAATTACATGAAGGAGAAGAGTTGATCAGTAATTGCAGGTAACAATAAGTTCTTCCAGATCAAAGGTGAAGAAAGTCTCCTGTTGTGAAACAAATGCTCCCCAAACCCTTCACATTAGTACAATCCCTGCTACAGCAATATTTATACTCAAACTGTGCATGTGTTGGGTACTCAGTTACAATTAAACAAGGACAAAACATTTCTTTTGGGTTTTTTTCTGTATTTTCTCTTGTGAGCAGTTGACAGAGCTGTGCAGCAGCCACACATGTCAGCACAGCCAGCCTTCCCACTGACTGCACATGTGGGGGGGCAAGAGAAATCCCTCCTGTGTCCCCACTTTGTGGATGCACTAATTATCTACACAGAGCCATAAACATAAACCAAGAACCTGCTGAAACAGAAATAATTGTCATTGCTGGAATGAACATAGTGATCATTCCTGGGTTTTTATTTTCTTGTTAACTCAACAGGCTCGAAGAGCTCAGAATGAATGCAGACACAACCAGGTGCAAAGCACCAGTTGCAGAGATCGATGATTCCAAGTGCAAAGAAGCAATTTTTCAAAGAGAAGCCAGAAAAGAAGTGATGGGATGTGCTACACATGGGGCATCAGGAAAGGAGCTGCTGATTCCTGAGAAGGTGAAGTGGGATGGGAAAGACCAAGGGGATCGTGGGAAGTGCAGAAAGTAAGGGAGGAAAGAAAACAGATACTTCAGGCGCAGGATAATTCCCTCTTAACCCTTCTCACCACCTCCATTCTCAATGTGCGTGTTCACCTGGCTTCAGAATGGCTCAATGCTTTCCTTTCCCAACCAATAATGGTTTATCCTGAGCCCTAAGACACCCCCAAAGAGCAGTGATCTCCTCTCACAGCGGCCCATTTTGAGAGCATAAAGGCTGTCTGTCAGAATGAAACACCGCGCCATCACTGACACGTGCGGGCAAAACACGCCCGAGCATTCGAGCCACTCTCGACCCAATTATGACTGGATGAACACCCTCGACTTGCCAATTATCTCCCAAGAGAGCCTGGGAAGGCAATTCAGCTTCCTCAGGGAAACTTTCTTGCCTCTCCTTTAGTGCCAAGTGCCGCATTTGAAGTTGCAGGGGTACATTTGATTGCTTCTTCTTGCCCAAAGGTCAACGCTTGGAGAACAAGCGCGAAAATGATCCAACTCTGCATGGCTGCTGGAACAGGGAAATCTTGGAGCTGGTGGAGGGCACGTGTCAGATGCTGGGGCGAGGATGACAGTGGAAGGAGAAAGGGGAAAGACAAGGGCACAAGTGGCACCACAGCCCTTCTGCTTCGGTTATTAAAATTTCCCAACCTTGCTATCTTGTTTCACAGGAGCAAACGATGGATTCTTCTCCGTAATGAGGAGTTTTGCCTCACAAAACCACCAGTTCAGTAGAAAGAGTGTTTTTATAAAAACAAAGGAAGATCTGTCGTCCAAGGAGCTCCCTGGTTTGTGAACTAATGTATAGACCAGAATTATTTAAGGAGGTGGAAACACATGACCAACCAAAGCGTAGCTAAAGGATACTCACAAAGAAAAACCAGAAAATACAAAAAAACTGTAAATTAAATAGAAGTACTGTTTCAAAACTACCCTTTAAAAAAATCATCCTGTATGATTAGGTACCGTTTAAATAACATTATGGCTGTTCCTAAAAAACCTATAGGATTCAAAAGCCTACAAGAACACAGCATGGTATAAAAGCCTTTGTACCGCTTTGACTTTTAGTGACCTACAAGTCAATTTACTCCTCCTCAAGCATTACAACCCCAGGTGAAAAGAGTTGAGCGAGCCTCCTAGAAATGGAGAAACCCAAGAGCCAAAGGGGAATGCAATTGTTACCCAAAAATTCATCAGCAACACAAAAGGTGATTCGCTTAAAGTTCTCTCTTGAAAATATAGTAAACTTATATTTCAAAGAAAAAGTAGCATGATTTTATGTTTAATTAAAACCTGGCAATGTACTGAAATCTTATTTTTTTATACTCTAGTTGTGACTCAAGCATTAATAAATGTATTCCTATTTGAATTAAATCTAGCCATTTTGTATCTGTCTTTCACAGCAGCTGAAGACCTACGTGAAAGTAGAGACCTTGGATATGCAAGAAAAAAATTGAATTAATCTTTCCAGTAACAGAAGAATAAATTGCTCTGCAGGACTCAGCCGTAGCTGTCTTTAGGAACATAGTGAGAAATACATATTTTAAGCATGTATATTAAGAAATACATATTCGTTCCTCTTTCATATGGAAAAGGATTTAAGAAAGACAACCAGTGAAAACCTTTAATAGTGGTGCTTTCACATCATTCACCCAACCCTGAGCAGATAGGTCCTTCAAACCAAGCTCCTCGTGTGTGATTAACACTAATTATTATTTAAATTTTTTGAATAACCCAGCAAATCCACTTTTCATTCCGCGGAGCAAAATGGCCTCCTCTCCCATTTCATCTCACCTTCGCTGGGACACAAAGCCCTCCTGAAAACTGCTGCTGTCAAAGAGGGCTCAAATTGGACAGGTTTTTAAAATGCAGCGTTGTCAAACCACCACTAAATCCCTGGGTTAGCTTTGTGAAGAGGCTGCCCCACGTTGCCGAGAGGACATTGCCCGTTGGTCACATCAGGTGCCCAAAACACGCATTTTAGGAAACACTTGAAAACGATTTTTTAAAAAATATTCAAAATATATGCCACAATTCCGCAAGAAACACCAGTATTGTTTGTCGAGCTCATTGCAAACAGAGATGGATTCTAACACAAAGACCAGGGGAAGGAAAGAAGAACAATTTAACTTCCAAAATGGAAAAATCCGCGCCCTTGAAAGCTCAGAGAGTCTCACTAGAATTTAAACAAACAACAGCTCTCCTAGTCAAAGCAACTGCATTTTCCTCCCTGATTTATATGCCATTCTCATGGCAGCAATGCTCAAATGACTGTACAGGGATATTCAAACTACAAAGAAAAGCCCTACAAAAAGGCCAAACTGTGCTTTTCAGCCTGCTGAGATCCTCCCGAGGGCTGCGATAATTCCCAGCTTTCCACAGGGCACCTGTGGCAGGATCGTCGAGCCCGCTGCAAACAGAGAGCACAACCAAAGTTTGGGCTCCATCCTCTGCCAGGAACAAACCAGGGCTGTCCTCACACACACCTCCTGTTCTCTGCACAGGCTCAGGAGAGTCCCCCAACCTTTGTGTTTACAGAGCAATAAAATAACTGTGATTAGCGTGGGCATGTAGACAGAAGAATTATTAAAATATTGCTAAAATCCTTCTAAAACTGTGGTTTTCTTAACCTGGGAGCTACAGCTCTGCCTTCGAACGTAAGGGCAGCGACGCAGGTGAGAGGAGGCTCCAAGTCTGAAAAGCCACTTGCAAACAGCTCCATAGCTGAGATGAATCTATCGTGGGCCAAAAGAAAAGAGGCTCAGATAAAAACCAATCCCTCGAACGATCCAAGTCTTTGTTCGCTCTTACAATACAGTGCAGAGGAAAAGGCGAGGTTTCATTTTTTTCAGAAGCCACCTGAGTAACCTCTTCCCAAGCGTTCCCACAGAAGTGGATCCCGTTTTCATTGGAAAACCATAATGGTGGAAACGGAGAAATAAGTCCTGGCTCTGCAACGTGTCCCTCGTCCTCCCCCACCAAGCCGTTTGCTTGTTAAGACACTTCCTTAAGCCACATTTCGATAGTCTGAGGCGTCCCAAGTGAAAAAAACCCAGTTGATGTCAAAAGTGGCTATTCAACGGCACTTGGCTACATTCTAGTTGCTAGAAAAAGCCCCAGCCTACGGGTCTACAGGCAAGTAGAGTGAAAATGCCTCAATGTGTGAGTCAAACACCGCCTAGGAAAGGTGGTGGTACGCGGAAAACGTGTGTCGTTAGAGATGCTTTACCAAAATGTCCACTTTTGGTACAAAATAATCCAGGCGTGATAAGCAATTCTAACGCTGATTAGTAAAGATTATTTTCTGAAAACTCTTTAAACTACAAAATCACCTCGATTTTTTTCAATATTGACATTGCAGGCCTTTTTAATAAAGGCTCTTAGGAAAATATACCATGCCAGCCTTACAAAATAGGCTGGAAAAAAGGCAATAAGATGGTTTTTGAAGTGAAAACTCATAAAGATCATTTTCCATGCTGACAGTGTGCATTTCATCCAGAAGTTTGAAGAGTCAAATGCTACCCCAGCTGGGGGTTATTCTGCCAAATGGCTTCCAACAGTGACCACAGAGATGGAGGATGGGAGGGGTGCGTGTGTGTAGGAAAATAAACGTGATGGTGAGCGACCCCAAACCCACATCATCTTATCAAACATCCGACACATGGAGCCAAACACACAATGCAAATCTAGAATACAAAAACTGAAACAAAAAGACATGAACAAAAGGGAAGAAAGCCATTCGTGAGTTACCTGCAGAGATTTAAAACAAAAAAACCCACACGTACGAGGCAGATACAATTCATATGGATTTGCCCAGGAAGGAGAAAAGGAGGGGTGAGTGTGAGGGCTTGGGGGGGGAAAAGAACAGATACCTTTTTTTCTTAAACAAATCCATCATGAAAGAAAATGAGACAAGATTATAAATAGGCCGAGTTATAGCGCACCATGGGATTTTTAATCTGGCTACCTGTGGTTTTTGCAGTTAAAGCCCTATTCAGCACTAGGAAGGGAGGGGGGAAAGCGGAAAAAAAAAAAATAAAGAAAAAAAAAAAAGAAAAACGAAATCACGTTTATGAGCCAGTTTCGCAACCGCTCCCCCAGCGAGCACCTCCAACAAAGCTGGCAAACAGGAAACTCTCATTATCAGCAATTTCTAATAAGCGCTCGCCTCTCAATGGGTATTGATCATTACCTGGCCGTCTTGCCTCCTGCTTTCTTGAGTTTTGTTCTCGTGCTCTGCCATGGCAGCGCGGAGCTGCTTCTCCAGTTTCTCCATCTCCCGTTGATGGTCTCGGACCAGGCAGTCCTGCAGTGCGTTGTGCTGCTGGAATAGGTGCGTCTTCTCCTGTTCATGCTCCAGCTTCAGCTCCACTATCTGATTGGACAGGGAGGAGTACAGTTCATCAATAGAACATCCTTGTCGTCATGACAACTCGTCTACAGCTTAATTTCCCCCTTAATTTCATCAAGTTGGCAATTTTATTTTTACGTCACTGTTACCTCACCTTTTAAAAAGCCACCGTTAGCGTGACAGAATTCCTCCAGACAATCCCAACAATGGAGACAACCGAGCAAATCCAGCACATCCTTAACCAATTTGTTGGTACAAATGTCGGAGCGGACAGAAAAAAAAATAATATAAGGAAAAAAAAAAAAAGAAAAAGGCATTGTCGCATTGTGTGTCGGGTGCCCCCGTATCCCGCTGCTGCTCCTCAGCAGGGCTGGGATCCTAAATGGTTAATAGGCTGCCTGCTAGCCCCTTTGCTTAAGTATATACACACACAGCCCCCCAGCCCAGCAATTAAAGCTTTGCAAGATTTCTTTAGGATTCCCAAAGCGAACGCTCTTCCTGCGATATTCCTCAACGCTGGCGCATGGACTTGGCTATTTTTTTTTTTTTTTTTTTTTAAAATCAAGGAAGGGGGGGGAAAAAAAGCAAGAAAATTATAAAAAAAATCCAACAAAGCTCCATTATCCCGTTGTCAGCTACGCTATCCCAACATAAACAGATGTATGTGTTCCAGAAGGGCACCTGCTGTGCCGCAAGCTTGCACCATGATTTCATAAGAAGCCCTCTATTCTCAGGAGCCGTTCCCAGTCCGCACCACACTGGATGCTGTGACCTTGGCCACTCTTTGCCTCTCCCCGCTTGCCTGAATGGCAGCCCGACACCAAGGGCCTGGTTGCCGCAGCTTTGATACTAATCCTCCCGCCTGCGCACAATGGCACCCTACCTGGCCTGCACACTGGAGCGGCCAGCCCGCCTTTGAAGCAGGTGATGAATAGGGACGGCAGGAAGCCGCTTCCCCACTGAACTCCGGGCCACACAGCTGCTAAGAACAGTCACTTGGATTTTTCTTCAGTTTTGGTGGATTTCGGAGAAGGAAGGAGGAGGGGGAAGTCAAGGAAAAAAGGAAAAAAAGAAATGGGAAAAAAAAATCTCTTATGGTGAATATGGTATTTTCAGCATGAGAAAGGGAGAAAAGGAGCGAACGGGAGGAGCCGCTGTGTGTGTGCCGAGAGCGCCCGGCACCTTATCTTAAAGCTGTAGCATTCAATTCCAGAAGGATGTTAGCTCTTCTTCTGGCTTCCGTGGTGGAAATTTGAAGCTAAGTTAAAATAAATTTTAAAAAGTGCATTATTTCAACCTACAGACCAGCATAAGTTTAAAAGGAATGCATGTCAGCCGTGGTGAGCGTCCTCCGGCAACGGAGCGAGGAGAACAGATGCAATATTCCACGGTTTAACATATCTACATTATTTAATACCACTAAAGAGCTCATTAAGAGATGCCTGGAGCCCCTACAGGGGTTAATTCCCCAGGAGGACACGCATGGTCCATGCTGGGCCTGGGATCCTCACACAAAGTTCTCTCACCAGGGTTTCACCCAAGGGTTCTCCACAAAAGTGGTTTCTTTCAGGTGCTGGCAGAGTCCTTGGTGTGCCTGGGAGGAAGAATTGGTGCTCCCTGAAACAACTGGAAAGGCTTTGCTTGATTTATGGGAAAAATATTTAGTGTTTTTACATAGAATAGACCTGATTAAAAGGAAAAGGTGTCAACAGGAGCGGCCTTTTCTTTCAAATATTTTCTTTCACTAATTATTGGGTTTTCAGTTGGTTGTGATGTGTAGGTCTGGGGAAAGGCAGTTTGCTGGGAGAACTTCAATTATTGAGGTTTTCATAATAAAGACAGGGCAGCAGGAAGGGAATGGGACCCAGAGGGGCAGGGAGCAGACCCTGCTTCTCCAACCATGTCCACTAGACTGACCAAAGTAAGGAGTTTTATTTAGCAATCTCTACATTTACAGTAATTATACTATAGACACAACATTTTTGAATTTAAGAGGTGGAATGAGCAAAAGGGATAGGTCCTTCTGTATATGCAGGAGGGATGTCCCCCCAGGTCCTACGTGGGAAGAGAAAGGGTAGAACTGTGAGGGGAGATGTTCTACAAAAGGTACATTTATTGAAATAAAAAAATCCACCTCAAGTGAACTATTCCCCATGGTGGTTTTGTTTCAATTTTTTAAAAGTTCCTGGCAGGGAGCAGAGGTGGAGAGACAGGAGAGGAGAGGAAGGATGGGCATCACAGCATTTTCATCCCTCAAACCCCTTCGAACCCACCTTCCCTAATGACAATTAACAAGGACTCCACAACCAGAGCCAAGAAAACCTGCCTTCCTGTACCAATCCCATGGAGGGACTGAGCACTGGTGAGCTCTGCTCTCCTCAGAACCACTGCCAAGCACTACAGCTTTGTTCTACTCTTCCCTCTCCCAGTCTTGTATTGCTATTGGGTTGTTTTTAAAGGAAAAAAAATAGCGTATACCAACAAAAGGAAGAAGAAAATGCATGCCGCTTTTCAGCAACAACAGGACTTCATCACAGGAAGCTGCATGAAAACTGTATTAATTCTTCATAAAGCAGATTCCACCTTCTCTTGGAGGCAGAGAGTGCCTTTATGAATGACACAACAAAACCACCTCCTTTAAAAATTGCAACGTGTTGAGATCTTTCTGCATGTCCCCCTTGATGGTGAGCACTTCATCAGCTCTCATCAAAATGTTTGAGTGCCCAGAAGACAGCCAGTTGTGGGTCTATACACTCGAGCCAGACAAGCAACACGAGCTTCACAAAGGGAATTAGGGGCGACACTGAAAAGAAACATTCATTAAATAATCGTGTGTGCCCTATTACCATAATCACACCTCATTCATTGTGCCTTAGATGTTTCTTCATCTTGTCCTCCCAAACATGAAAATCTCTTATTCCCTTCTCTGTGCATCTGTTCTGTCCCCACCAGTGGCCTGGAAACAAAACCAAGCAGGACTCTCTGGCTGTCTGACCTGACACAGCCTTTCTGACCACGGAGCACTGTTGTTATCAAATAGCACAAGAGTTTGATAATCGTGATCTCATCTTCTGTGAATTCTTCTTGTTTTCATTTTTTCCACACCAGCATGATAGAACCATGTTCAAAGCAACAGCCAACAGCTCATTTACTAAGCTGACATAAGAATGACACTTTTTACCTTAAATTTATCCTTTAATTACACTATTGAATTTAGCTTCTCACTGAAATCTAACAGTATTTCCTTACTCTTGCAGAGAAAAGACTTTTAAAGAGAAAACAAAATTCTTAATGACAAGGTACAAAAGATGAATCCCAGAACTGGGACAGTCTCTTGTTATTCCCTCACATGCACACACGAATTTGGCACTGTGGTTCATGCCCAGGACAATGACAACCCCAGCTGATGAATGCACTCAAATGGGGAGGTGCTTCAGGACAACCTGCTAAAATAAGAGACAATCTAAAGGCCCAAAGTGAAATCCTGCTGCTCTTATCACACCTGAAGAGCAAAGATTAACAATAACCAGCACAGGAGATATTTTCAGAAGCCAAACACTTTTAATATAATCAACGTCAGCAAATACCTTTTGCAAGTCCCTAATATAGACAAGGCCTTCCACTATCCAGATTTTGCTTTTACATCACACACTAAGTTTAGGCTTTTCAATTTTAGAACAATTTCAACTTGTTCTCAAGAACAAGCATGCCTTTGAAATTCTTTTTAGAGTCCCCAAAGGAGGGAGAGGAAATTAGTTCGCTCACTACCCCTTTGAAAAATCTAACTGCTACAATAAATATTTGACACCAGAGTATGAAAATTCATGTAAATTTATGTCTGCAATTCTAGAAATATTTTAAGTAACACCTATATAAAATAATTTTGCATGGCAGGATGATTTTATGAGCGCTGTTCTGGCAAGACTGAAGGGCTGGAGAAGCCACCAACACATTACACGTGTCGTGGCAAAGAACTGAGCTAAACTCCCTGTGCCTCCAGCACATCCATTTCCAGTATTTCCACCTCAGAAGCAACTAAGTGTTTGTAAATCAGGCGTCTCCATCAAAACCAGCCCCAACTCTGCCCAGGCAGCCCTGAGCTGTCCCCAAAGAACAACTCCAGCAAAATCAAGCCTATAAATAAACGTGCCCTGGAAATGAAGCTGCATCCCTGGGATGAAATCCCACCTGAGGAAGATGGGGAGGTGCCGTCCCCTCCCCAGCCCACCCGTGCCACCAAAGCCACCGTGGCTGCAGACAGGGATATTCCTTCCAAACTGACAGACCTCGAGTCGCTGCAAATGCCTGTTTGCAGCAGGCTCTGCTGCAGAATTTACTGTGCAGAGTCTTTGTTTAGGCATTCAGAGTTTATCCAAGGACCTCCTTTGAACAGCCTTCCCAGCCACTCGCTGCTCCTGCAGGCACCGGTTTGTGTTCCTGGATCGGCCCCCTCTCCCTCCCTCCCCTCAAAGGTGCTGCTGTTGACTACACAGGGACTTCAGGCTTTTAACTTGGAATCACAAAGGTAAATGCCTGAAGGAGACAGTGCAAATACCCATCTGTCTGGTTAACAATTCTGTAAACAGCAATGGTACCATGAGAAGATTTCCACCCACTCTTCACTTGGAGGTTAAATTCATCTCCTTTTCCCATTTGTGAGTTTTAGCTATAAAGTGGAAAGTTGATGTTGATTGAAGAAACTATTCCTCAGATATCCTGCACAAAAGGCATTCATCTGTGCGCTAGGATGGTTCAAAGGAAACGTTTATGCATCCTAGATTAATTTATTAAATGAAATTTATGCAGCTTGTTGCTGATGACATGAAAAATTTAGAGCTTCTACTAACGTGCTCATTTGGCCTCCTTGCAAGAACAGACTGTATTTCAATTATCTTAGACTACAGACAAAGAGGAGAGGAACAAAGCTTCTCACAAAGACTGTCCTCATCACTAAACCAGCATATTAAAATGGATTGTGGCTCTCTGAATACAACTGAGCAGGTAAAAGTACAGCTGAGACACACTTGGAATGGTGGTGTGCCTGAGGAACAGCAAGTAAACACCACAGGACTGTAACCTGCCCAGCTCCAGTGGAGAGAAGCATTTCATCCTCGCCACCTCCCACCTTACAAGGATGCAGTGGCCACAGTTAAACAGGAGGAAGAGCCAACTCCAGCCACACCAACCCTCTGCCTGACTCCTGCTCCACAGGACTGAAGTCCTTCCTCATCCCCAATAGCTCTACAGTTCATTGCACTGGCTTTACACAGCCACCCACCAATTCCTTCCATGGGCAGAACTGATTTCCCAGAGGAGTTTCCTTCCCAAGTCCCATCCCCAAGTTTCTTGGTGTCAATGCTTAATTCCTACTTTTTACTCTATTCTCTATTTGTCCTCCACTCTCATGAGGTCACAGCCTTTCCACCACTCCTGCATACACAAGTTCTTCTGGCTCAGCTTCCCAGAGAGAACATGGGAATTCTCTGGGAGACTCTTCAGGACATTTTGCTGTTGAACTCTCCAACACCTGAATTAAACCATGTTTATTGCCTAAATACACTCGGGTAGATCTTCAAGGGGAAAACACAAAAACATTCCCAGGTCAAAAATACCCTCCACTTCCAGACAAAAACACACCCAGGTCAAAAATACCCCACACCTCCAGCATTTCACAGAATTATCACTGCAGTTTCAAGCAAAAGCAAAACATCATCACAGCCTTGATCATCCAAACACCGGTGAAAGCTCTTGGCACAAAGTTAAACAGCTCCAAATTAGCAGGAAAGATGCCCAGCCATTAAATGTTGAGCTAAATAACACTTTAGAACTATTTTAAGCAACTGAGGATGAGATTCTGCTGGGAACCTTAATATTAAATGGCACTGCTGGCACTGAATAAGGTGTTTGCTTTTAAATATCTACACTTGGGTATAAAAACAATGGTTGTAATTACGAAATTAATGTTTTACTTGAGAGAGTCTCACTCTTTTCTTGAAATTAACCTCAGAGAAAGTGATAGAAGACGTACAGAAAGATCTAAAGCATATTCTTCCTCTCTTCTTACTACTTTCTTCTGCTACAGCACACTGCTAAAATGAGAAAAAGTTCCCAACACCACCTCAGATACTTGTCCTTGCTGCTGGCAGGTGAGATTACAGACATGCCTTTCCACTTTTAAGCAGCTGATTTTGCACTTCTTTAATCTAAAAGGCATATTTAAGCTCAGCCACACCTTTGTTGTGCTCCCAAGTTACAGGCATACACTATTTACTCATCTTTAGTGTGATTTCAAAGTGATTTTAAATGCCCAGTAAAACAATTCTGAAGGTGCCCTCTTTCTTTTCCAGTTGGCTAAATAGGACAAGATGGCAACTCTAATTATTTTTTTACAAGTTTTACAGAAGTCAGGACCCAACAATAAATGTTGCAAGAAAGGATTTCCTGAGATACGAGGAGATTCTTCAGCTACCACGTAACAGCTTCCCACTTTCCTATGAAAGCATGAACAATTATTTTTAAATGGAATAAACACAGTTAAAAGATGAACCAAACCAAAAGCCTTATTTATATATTTAGGTTGGCATCTAATCTCAGAAAGCATGGCCATAACTCATCAGGTAACACCCCCCTGCTATCACAATAACTCAGCAATTGTTTCACAGAGTGTTCTCTCCCTGTCAGGAAAACAATTTCCTAGACTTTGGCCCTCTTACTAATCTTGCATCTCATTTATTTCATATTTACTCAGTTATAGAACTTCAGCAACTATTTATAGCAAAATATGGGTGTAACAGTCAGCACAGTGATTATTATTGCTTTGGGTTTTTTTCTTTTTAAAAGGACAAGCTCACACTAAGTCCCCTGAAAGTGTTCCATTTATTGAAACTTGCTTGAAAGAAAGGGGAGCATGTGCTTGGCTCTGCTGGGAGATGCCCCTGCACCAAGCCCTGGCCCACCACAGGCACTTCACTGTGCTGTCACCACTGCCCACGAGAGATGTGCTCTCAGAAGGTGCTCCAAGGATGTGTATTTGAAATAAGAAAAGCAAATTCCTTCCCTTTTCTGCCAGGTTTGACTAATTACTGAAAAGCAGAAACCCCTCCCAGGTATTCGGAGCTAAACTGAGGATGCAATTAGAAAGCGGGGGGGGGAAATGATAAAAAAAAGAATAAAGGGAGGGGGTGCAGAAAAACCAAACAAGGTTTTTTTCCTGTGCTGCCAGTGCCATAAAGCACATATAGATCCTGCAAGCATTTCAAAGGCAGGAAAGGCTGAGGCCTTCACTGTGGTGTCCACTGGCTTTGAAGTGGTGGGAGCAGCTGCTCCCAGCAGATAGGAACTGTGGTGCTGCTGCAGTTATTTTTTTTTCTTCAAAATACACTTTCAAATCTAACAGCTGCAAGTAGAACAAAGTTGAGCTAAAGTATATTTAAAGAAAAAAAAAAGCCACCAGTTTCTCTCTAAGAGTGTTCTCAGTGGATACTTCAAAAGCAAGTGGCACTGAATCAGATGAAGCTGGAACCAGGAGTGACATGTGAGAGCTGAAACCAAATCCTGCAAGATCCAAAAGTTCTCCTTGGCTTTGTTCATGGATTTCAGTGCCTTTGAAAAGTTCACAAAACATCAGCTGCCATGGTTTTGTAGGGTTTTGTCCTAGTTCTTTTTCAAGCAAAATAAATAAATATCAATATATGTCGGGCTATTTGTTGTTATAAATATCAGATAAATATCAGCCTATGACATCTCAGGGATGCTAATCTGCAGGCAGAGCAACCTTTCAGCCCCACAACCAACATGGTCACACCAGAGATCTCTTGGAAATCAATATTCAAGGAGAGTCCTGCGAAGCACAGGCAGCCATTCACAGACAGCACGGAGGGGAAGCCACAGTGATTCTCAGATTGGAGGACTGGATAACACATCAGTTCATTTGGTTCGCCATTACCAATTGGATTAAATTTATGGGCAGGTGGATTGGCCAGGGTGCCTTCAGCACTCCCCTGCCACCCACTGTGCCAACCCGTGCAAAATAGAGCTGAAGGCCAATTTTCCCTCCCTTTGTGTGGAAATTCCATCTGACAATTAGATTCAGACACTTGGGGCAGAACATCTCAAAGCAATTACTACATTTCACAGGTAGTTAAAATATCCAGGATTTTGGTTGGATGTCATTTCCAACTGGAAGTCTCCTAGAGCCCTGTCAAAACGTACCCCCGACTCTAATTTACTGCTCTATTTAAACAGTTTCATTCTATTCCTCCCCAAGTAACAACCAAAGAAATCTGCAGCAAAGCAAGGCAAGGCAAAGTCTGCCTTAAAAATGGGTTAGAAGCTCTGAAACATAAATAGAGGGTAATAAAGAGAAACAGAATTTGGAACTACTGCAAGGAAATGTTAAGAGTGGAAGAACTGAGCTCATCCTGCTCCGTGGTGGGGGCTGAAGGGCCTTTGTGCTGCAGAAAGGACCAGGCAAAAAGAATGTCATTTCCAGTGATAACCCACTGAAATTTGCAGGAAGGGTCACATATTTTTCATGCTCACAAGTTTTCAAAGAACATTCCAGATGAAGTACAAAGAGAAACAAATTTTTAAAAAGGGCATAAACAGGATTCCACTGAAAATTCTGAGGCTCTCATTGTTCAGCTCTAGTGCTGAAACCCTTTCCTTGGGTTCCAGGATGGGTTTATGATGTTTCATAAAGCCTAGCTGTTCTTTCTTACAGTAAGAGCAGCTATCCTAAATCAAATCAAATCAAATGCTTCCACTGATGTTTACCACAATATCAACATTGGTACACAACAGCAATGTGAAAGAGTCACCCAAACCATTTTAACCCTCACATTAATTTCTTGGGGTTTGGGTTTTATTGAGCCAGTCTCCAGAAGGTGTGAATATAATAGGCATGAGGATCTAAGGGAACACATAAAGCCAAACTATGACAACACAAGACATTATTGTTTGCCTTTAGTGTGCAAAGCCAGCTGAGTATTTGGCAGAAAATTTTATCCATGGCTTGGTAGATCTTACCACAGATAATAAGGAAAAAATTACCATTAGTAGGTAGGAACAGGAATGTCCTGACCCCTGATACACTGCAGATTAGTATTTACTGAAATCCATCACATTCCTAAGCCTGGCAACTAAACCCGTGAATAAATTCTTACATTGGACTTTAAAGATGCACCACAAATTATGAGAACTGCAAAGGAAAAAGAGAGCCAACCACACCACTAAAATGATGTGAACATAAGAACAGAGGATAAACAGGAATAAAACCACATTTCCCTGGTGGAAATATAAACTTATACCCACACAAAAACATTGATAAGGGAGAACTTTAAGACTGTGGATTTATCACATGATTTCTCTGAAGAATTGGAAAACCCCTTTCAATCCTTTAACAAGTGTCACCAGCAGAGGCCACTTCAGTTTCATGACCAAGGACCCCCTTTCAGCAGCTCTGAGGGGCAGCTCTCAAACCTCTCCCATGCAATCATTTGTCTACTTCTCCCCCTGGTTTTTCCCTTTACACTCCACGACACTGCTGAACTCAACTTTCTTGTCCCCACCCAAATGTTTCCTGAACGTTCCCCAACCCTGAAATGACATTACAATGAAGAAAACCACGATCAGTGGGCCAAAACAAGCATTTGGATGAACACTCCCCACGTTAAACGTGATAAAAAGGATAAACTGCCGTTTCTTGACATGAACAAAAACAGATGATGCATTAAATAACTTAATCTGCTGATTATGAAAATAGGTGTTGCCACCTGTAAGCCTGGGAAACAATTTGAAAGAGTCAGAGGTACAAAGGCTTGCAAAGAGGAAACAAAATATTTTCTCTGTAGGCTCTTCCTCCTCCATCCCCCACCAAATAAACTGCATATCTATAAATTGTGTCTTATAGGAAGGACAGAAACACACGGTGGGAACAGGACTAAGCCTGCCCAGAACTGACCTAGAGCTGCAGGCAGGGGGGTCCCTTCTCCCCTCCACCTGAAGGAGCAAAGCAACTGACCTGTTGTTCATATTTGCTCTTGATCTCTTCCAACTGCCTGGAGAATTCCTGGGATTGCTTTTCCCGCAGCAATTTTGATCTGCTTAGATCAGCTTCAACCTCTGCCATCTACATGGGAAAAGAAAGGGAATATTTAATTTAAAAAAAAAAAAAAAGGCATAGCTTGAAACGTTCTGACATTTCTACAGTTGTTTGTAAACCATCAAAGAGGTGAATATCACTTGTTGGGAATGGTAACAACACCATTCGTAGGGAAAATGAATCTTCAGTCACCACAGGATTATTGTTACCCAAGGACAGAGTGATCACCTCTTCATGCCACTCCCTGATTACACAAGTATTGGCTCCATTTGCCACTCAACAGTTGTGAACATCCCATCAAAATTAAGTGAATATTTTTTCTACACCTATTTAAGACTCAAATATATTGCACTCCAAAATACACTGCCTGTGGAAATTCAAGGGAAATCATGTGTGAGTCAGTGCATAAACTGCACATTTAAAGTGAGTTTACATTAAATCAGAAAATAACTTAAAAGAGAATTATTTGGCTGCAAGTGAAGTCCTGTGAAGATAGTCATCGCCTCTGACTAATGAGTCCCACAGATTCCAGCACACAGCATCAAGGAAGCAATTTCACAACTCAATTAACAAAGGCTTTTGTATCAAAAGCACAACTGTTAGCTGTACATCAGGCATGTTTCCAGGGGAATATATATATACATTACTGTGCTGCAGTGCATACTCATCAATTACTTTTACATCCAGATCCCAACTCAAGCAGTGAACAAACCATGTCCCTCTAACAGAGCAAGGGGCGTGGGGTCTGGAGGACAGTGCAGCCACAGCCCCATCTGCTACACAAAGAGAAGAAACACATGAATTGCTGCAGCACGAGCCAAAATGCTGCCTGGCCTCAGGGAGTGCTCAGTCCTCCACAGATGTCTCTGCCAACTGGGCTGGACATCACTCCCCAGCCAGGAAAGAGGGGAAAAGGCAGTATGGGAGCGGGAAAAGCTCTTTTTTGGGAAGTACTTCAACAAGAGAGGAAGGTACAGCACTAGGAGCAGTTGGCCAGAGAGAAAGCAGTAAAACAGAAGAGCAAGGAAGCAGCTCCTGGACCTCACTTTACTATCTGCCATTAAGAAAAGGGACTCAATGAATGTTTTATGAATAATTCCTTCCCGCTCCAAACTTACTCAAATTGCACATCCCTGGCCATATTTTATTCAGGTTAATAAAACTAGAAAAATAACAGATCTTGTTACTGTATTAAAGGACTTTTTTTTTTTAACAGAATGAAAACACACTAAAATGTGAAATAGTAAAAACATACACAAAGATTCTTAAAATGTCCTGCCTTTACTCATTAGGTCACATTCATGTATTTCCTACAAGTGCAGTGAAGGCTCCTGATCACTCTTTGCCAAACAGATCTAAAATACCACACCACAGTCTATGGACTGGTCCTCTTTTGTTAGTTACTATGGAAAAAAGGCAGATCCTGCAGTTAAAAACCATCACTCACCCATCAGTGGGCATCAGATGACTCTGAACAATCACAAGCTCGACAGAATAGGAAGCAGATGGCAAAAAAATATCACAGAGCCAAACTAATGAATCAAATATTGATGACAAGAACTGAAGATGCCAGACCCCATCCTACTCATCTCCATCATTAACTCTCCCACAGCCCAAGAAGGGCTTTAGAAGCTCAGGATTTCTAATGCAGTTAAAAGTACAGTGTTGCTATAGCTACTGTAGTTGTTGCTCTGTAAGTGATACATCCCACCTAACCACAAAACAGAGAATTTTCCAGCATGTTCCCATGTACCAGGTGATTTATCTGAAATGTATGTGGATGCAAAATAATGGAAAAGGCCAAAGCTATGAAGAGAGCTACAGCTTTGATGTGTTTCCTTGCACCTTGGCTCCTGCAGAACAGCACTACTCAATATCATTTATTAGTTCTTGGGTTTAGCAGGCAAGCAGGGATAGAGCAAACCTATGGCTGATTCATGGAGCACAGCAAAATTTGGTTTCAAAGTTTCCCAGAGTATGGCAATCTTCTAAAAGAAATTTGCTGTCATTTTAAATTTATTACTAAGTTTTCCAAATTCTTTTGCACTTTTGTTTTGGATTGGTTTTGTTCGCTAGAGGTTTTTTTGAAGTGAATGAAGCTATTATTAGTCTTTCTAGAATTAGACTATAACCCTTTTGGAGCAGAAATAGGATATTACTCTAAGTCATCATGCAGAAGTAGCAGGAGGGTTGCACAGTACAGAAAATGTCAGATTAAAATTGTAGAATTTGTTGTATTGCCCTCATGGGTCCAGTTTGCTGAACACATCTTGCTTTTATAAGTTTGCTCTTGCTTTCTTTCATTTCCAAATTCTATTATTTGCTGTCTGCATCAGTCTTAAAAATACCAGCACTGAAGATCTTCATGAAAACAACTTCATGGGAGCAACAACTAGAGAATTTCCTCAATTCCAAGGCAGCACCCTGAGCAATTCATGCAGTGCCAGCCTGCAGCTCCCTCCTGCCAGCAGCGAGGTTGGGCTACAAGAGGTGAGGCTGGAACAGCGGGCAGGCAGAATTACAGGCTGGAATTATGTTTGGAGCTCCAGCCACACGAGGGAGTTCAGGCAAGAGCCCTTTGCTCCCCTTCCTTTGGATCACCTGTCCCTCGCTCCTTATTCCACCCCTCGGGCTGTGCTTGTGAAGTCCCAGGGAGGAGCATTTAACTGCCGTTTGCTCCGTAAGAAATTCATGTTACACAAATTACATGCAGCCCCTGCTTTTCAGGGGCAGAAGGATGGATTTTCCCATGCTCTGCACATGACTGCAGCAGCCACAATGGCCCTGCCCCTGCCCGGGCTCAAGCTGATTACAGGAGCTCATTAATGGGCGACAGAGTTGCTCGGAAAAGAGTGGGAAGAGACACACATTTAAGTGGGAAACGACAAACGCCGTTCCACAGGGTGTATAAACTAACACTTTATACTCTCACTCCTGAAAAATCCCTAATCAGGATCATAACTGCAGATATCTTTATAACAATGACAATTCTGGCTTTGTTAGAAAGATGAAACAACCGCCACCATCCCTTTCTGACTCGCCGGCAAAGACACTACATTGTGAGGGATTTTGATGTAGCACTCTCAAGTGGAGCATGTTTCTGGCATTATAAGATCAGAATCCGCTATCCCACTGCGCCAGAGTTTCAGAAAGGCTGGCATTGTGACCTCCTCACCCGCTGTTTCATTTCAGCAGAGTCTTTCTCTGAGTTCAGCTCCACCTGCCGCTTAAACTCCTCCAGGGCAGCGCCTGCCTGCTGGGCCTGCAGCCTCTGTACCTCCGTCACCCGCCTCAGCTGCTCCTCCTTCTCCCTAGAAAGTCACAGAAAATTTTCAGAGTTCAAGTATCAAATGAAAGAACAAGTGTGCTGGTGTAAAAGAGAGGCCTTTAACCCGATCAGTTGAAAATAGTATTCAGATTTCAATTTCCTGTCCCAGCTCCTGCCCGACTTCCCTTGGCAGGGCTTTGAAGAAGGCAATGCGAGGCCGGAGTTATTTTCGCTTTCCCAGGTTGAGTTTCACGTGCCCAAACAGGGCGTTTGGAGCTCACAGTGCCACCTCCATCCTCAGAGTCTCTGTTGGCTTCAATGCTTCCCCACCTGCTGGAGAACCTCCTTTTTTTAAGCTTTAAATGTGATTTCATTAACAAAATTTAATAGTGATAATATATAATTAATATTAGATTATATCTAATTAAATCATATTTACACCCCCCCACCCCCAATATCTAAACAAACTCCTTTTAACATGATCACCTTCTCACATTAAAAGACCCACCAAAAATTCTCCCAGTGCCATCTTTGCTCAGACAAGGTGCAGGATTATTCTCTGCCTGTCATATCTCCAAATGCAAAGCAGGGTAATGGTGACATATGGTACCTTCTTAATCTATTAGAAACCCATAATGCTGTAATACCTATTCAGCCCTTACAGATGTTAAATCTCTAGGCAAAGATATTTCATAGGAACAGCCTACACTGTTTGACATGTTAAACATACATCTACAGCAATCAGGCTGGCTTTCTTCAGACATGATGGTTTATCAGTAGTAGTGCACCTATAAATGCCTTTTATATTTATAGATACACGAAAAAACTAGAGGCAACCACCACATTGACACAACACGGACAAAAATTCTGGGAGCTTGCAAATATTCAGGAAATTATGATGGGATTCCTCAAATAAAAAGCAACCAGGCAGTGTTTCTGACTTTCTGTGACATGTTTTCACTCCCCTGGGTCAGCAGAGGTGCCTGATTTTGTGTTAGAGACACAGGGAAACACAGGGGTGGCATCGCTGGACAAAGGTGACTCCACCCAGGGCTGGGAACAGAGGACACATTCAAACAGACCTGTGCTGACATTTCCATTTTACAGGCAGAGGAAGCACCTCACGATAAATTTCCCATTTTGACAGAAATTATTCCCACATAAAACAAAGAACCTGACACATAAGAGACGGAAAAGCCCAGCTTAATTCCTCCAGGCTGTCACCCTGCCAGCACTGGAGCAGCTCCTCCAGCACGGAGGGAGCCTTTCAGAAAGGTCAGGAAGCTGCCAAGCCCAAAGTTACAGTATTCACATCCTCTTCTGTGGTTTGCAGACCAGGCTTTGACAATGGGATAAAGAACATAATCCTGCATCTTCACAAAGGGGCTGTTTGCAGGAGGAGAGCAGGGTAATTCCATTAGCAAAGAGATCAAAGAAATGCCACAAGCCCTGAGTCAGTATATTGCTGTTTATTTTTATAGGGTTTTTTCACGATGCCTATTTCAAAGAAAAATAAATGATTTTGGTACCTTCCAGCTGATGGAATAACTGAGATGTTGAGAGACTCCTCTTTTCCTTACAGGAAAAGGAAAATACCTTTCTTACACAGCAGAAAAAAGGAAAACAAATCAACATCCTGTATCACATTTTTGGCGATAATTGTTATGGGTGTTGGGTTTGTGTTCACAGAACACTTCTGTAGATTTTTCCAGATTTGCTAGAAAGCATCCACCACACCTACACAGACAGGCTTGATTTCTACAGCCTCAGCAATTCCATTTGCTACACTCTTTTGAGGAAGAAGCATAATCTGTCTATTAATCTCAGGTACCATATTCTCCATTCATTGATGAGACACTAAAAATCACACAGCAAAAACCAACTCTACCAAAACCAACACTTGTTTTTCCCCATCTAAATTCAAGTGGCAAAAAGACCATTTAGGGTTTAAATTCCTACCACAGAGGATCCAAAACATCCCAATTGCAATTACAAAACTCATCCACCATTTCTCAGGATGGACACACCAGTGATGCCTCCAGAGCTGCAAATGGTCTGAACTGAAGAGTTCCAGGAGCTCCTGCTGCAAAGGTGTTGGGCTCACTGAGCCCTAAAAGCCACTTCCCAGGGAGCTGCTGAAGACACATATTTTTAAGTTCCCAGCTCTTTGACACTGAATTATGATGAGCACATCACTCCCCTTTGCCACAACCAAATCTACCTCAGACAGGAGGATCTGTAAGGGGCTGAATTGTCTTCTGAGACCTACACAGAGCTGAACATCCTGACAGGGAGGACGTGGCCGAGCTCACCAGCAGAGCTTTGTCCCTGTGTGTCACCCTGGGGTGACCACGGAGAGGAGAGACCCTCCCCTCCTCCTCCTCCTCCTCCCAAAGATCCCTAACTCAGCTGTGTGCATTGCACAACAAATCTCCCTCCCTGCAAAATACATCTAATGATTCCACCGCACACCAGAAACAAAACCAAAAATCCAAGCTCATTCAAAGCCCTCCACAGTGAGCAGTGTCACAGCACAGCTCCGGTCCAGCCAGATGGAAACACAACCAATGTAAACTAGATGTCAGTCCTCATGCTCTTAGTGAGGCTCCACATTTATGCACCTTCTTCCTTAGGAAAACATTATTATTTTGAAATATTATGATGCAAACTTCTTGGAATCTGATTTTATGCACCTTCCTTTCTTTTAAGGACTTAATCCCATGAATAAATGCAACATCTCATTATAACCAGGACTAAAACTTCATTTTTAAGGATGTGGGAGCCAGTGCTCCCTACTTTTTGTGCCGGTCAGATTTGTACAGCAGCTTAGAAAACCTGTACAACAATGGCCCTGGGTTCACAGATATAAGAAAAGCTTCACTTTTTTTCCCAAGACACTGAGCAATGTGCCTTGCATGAAACACTGAAATATTCACTTTGAAGATTATTTTTTTTTCACTTGGACTAGTTGTGGGGCCCGATACAATACAATTACATCACTTAAATCCCCTAAAGCTGAGCCGCCTTGAATATAAAAACAGGGTGAATTTCCTCTTTGGCCCCAATTTAAAAAGCAGCAAATTCCTTTTGTTTCAGCCCATAAAGGATACAGCAATGGAATTAGGAATCTTACACAGCACAAACCATCTCAGGCAAAGTTGACTCTGAAGTCCAGAATTTCAATTTCAGAAAGCAGCACTCTGAAATGTACTGATAAATGGCAAATATAAACATCTTGCACATTCCCTCTTCACGCTCAATCACAAATGTTTGCCTTGCCTCGTGAAATGCCTTCCAGGAGGTACCAGCCAAGCACAGTGAGACATCACAGCACTGCCAGTCACAGGAATGACACACAGGGCAAGCCAGGGACCTCCAGGAGAGGTGAATTCAGCTGGGGATGTGGCAGCAAATGTGGGATGAACCAACAGGTTACTTTTAGGGCTCCCACCACTCCCTGTACCCAGCACAGCAGAGCAGGAGGTGTACCTGTCTGGGGCTCAGCCCCTTCAATAAATTAAATCACAACCCTTTAGACATGGAGTGTAAGCACACACGTGTACAGAACATGTGCGTCCATGGACACGTGGACAGCGAGTTCTACATCCCATGAGCAGTTCCACACCCAAGCTCCCCGTGCACAGCTTGGAGAGCTTCTCAGAGACATGAAAAATAACAACTGACTGTGAAAGTCCTAATGTTTTCATATAAAATCATACCAGGCTTGAATTCACCAACACGCAAATCCCTTGCCAGGTTTCCAAACCCTGCTGGCAGCACAGACCATCACATCCCAACTTCCTGGAGAAAAAAGGCAGAGCAAGGAATTTCTATGGCAAGGAGATGTTCAGCCACTGAATAATTCTGAATAAAACCCTAGATTCTGATGGGCTCCACAAGAGGGACAGGCTTGCTCTCTCTTCCTAAGTCTCTCACAGGTTATTATGACTCTGGGTTTATGTCTGTAGATAAAGATGAATTCCAGAACCAGGGCTAAGGGCAGGCTGAGGGATGGAAAAGCACTCAAGGTTGAGCCTTCAGCCCTGCTGCTGCTGAGACCCTGCTGGGAAAAGCCAGGCTGTGCTGTCCTGGCCCTGCTGATCCCACCTCACACACAGGCACTGATCCCTGCATTTAGATTTGTTGTACTCACACAATTTGCCCATTCCTTCCTCTCTCTCCTAAATATTAACACTTCTAAGGGAAAATTGCTTTGCTACCCAAACTGCAAACTATTCACTAGCTGGGAGGCAGCTCAAGGAGAATATTGCTGAGGTTTTTCTAAACAGCTTTTTTTTTTCATTTCATGACACAAGAAATAAAAATATTGACTCTTTTACTAGTCTGTATTGAAACAAAATCAGTTGTCACCACTTACAGAATCCATTTCGATTAAAAATAAAAACAAACCTATATAAACACAATTCCAGAGGAGAGCACAACTTCTTACAGAACACACAGCAAACTGCACAGCTAAAAACAAAACCCCCATCAAAACACACCCAAACTTTTCACACAGAAGCAAAATTCACGAGTTTCACCTTAGTACCTTCTGTGTAAAAGCTACAGAGTTGAGAACCCATCCATATACAGACACATATGTCTGACCTTGTATAGGGGAATAGGAGCTGAGCCAGCACCCTGCTCCTGATCCCCTGGGAGGTGCCCCAGCACCAGCAGGACTCTGCACCATCACAGCACTTAAACCAACTTAGACCCCAATGCAAGATCCACAACCCCCCTTTTTAGCGCCACAACCACTCCAAACCACCCCACGCTGCAGCCCCTCTGGTTTCACTTCTAGAACACCAACTATTTCAACTCCATACATAAAGTATCAAGGCCTAAAGTGTCACATATCTGTAAAAGAAGGGGTTACTGGGTTAGTTTATTGTTACAGAAAAACACTTCAGTAGCAACGGTAAATCTCTGAACTACACAAAAAACTATTTTACTTTTTCTGCTCTGCTGCTTTAGACAAAGAGTGATGGTGAAGTGCCAGCTTTGGGCCTCAATGCCTGTGGCTGGAGCATCCTCCTGCCCAGGCAGGTATTGCCACAAAGTGCCAGGGAGCAGGAGGGCTCTCCCAGCCCAGAAGTGGCCCAACATCTGGACTCTGTGCAGAACACTTCCTTGTGGGCTGGGAGAAGCAGACAGTGTGAAGTCATCCGAGCGGAATGATAACTAAACCAAAGCCAGATCAAAGGAGCCAAGAAGAAAGACTGAAATGTGAAGCTGAAATATTTATTGCCTTCAAAACATCATCCCTATCCTGTCCCTGGGCACTTCAATATTTCCAAGTTGTTAGAAAGCATTCTAACTTGGTTCAGCATTTCAAAGAAATAAAGCCAAAAATATAAAGCCAAGAACAATGTTATCGTTCGTTCCCCAAATTTAAGAATAAGATGAGCTTGTCTGTATGAGAAAAAGCAAGAATCCACTTATAAATTGTTTACAGTTGGCATAATTTGAGATGTTAACATCAAAAATCTGGTCTGCGTTCCTTAAGTAAGTTATAGCAATGAATATTTACAATATAATTATTTTAAACTGTATAGTTATGTTTTAAATAAATCATGGGATAACATTAACAACTAAACCACTACTTAAAGCCATTAATGAATTCAGAGTAAATAATACTCCACGTGTGTAGTATCACACAGAAATAAGAAGAATAAGGCACTGCATTCAAAATTAATGGCTCACAAATTAAGCAGACATTGGTTAAACACACTAATAATTATTAGAACTATTTCTCATTACCATAATGACAGGGTAGTGTTGTGCTAGGTGCTGTGCAAACAGAATAGAAACAGCAACTGGGAAATGATGAATGAGATGTGGGTTCAAAGGCTGGGCAAGTGCTGTAAATGTGGCTGGAAAGGAAAATGTTATAATTTTGCTCAATGCTGTAGAAAGTGTCTGCAAGAGTTGGATACACAGATATGAAAGCCCAGAGAGGCTCAGTGATCAGGGCAGGAGGATTAGAACAGACATTAATAGGCATGGCTTTGCCACGCTGAGAGAGAGGCAGCTAAACCTCACCAGGAGGAACAGGGAGGGGGATTACAGAGACAGGTGGGGATAATCCTCAGGGAAAACCAGACAGCACTGTGAGTAAAAGGTGGGCCACAAAGGCAGCAACACACACAGCAAAGATTTGGGAGGTACCAGAGAAGGGCTGCAAAGAAGGGAAGCTGGGAATCAGAGAGCTGGGGGAGAAAGCAGCAGGCAGAGCAGGAGAGCCAGGCCAGAAGAATCACCTGCCACTGAGAAAGCACAGCCTGGGATGTGTGAGCAGGGACAGAGCCACCAGGGCTTGGCAAACCAAGCACAGCAGGCATCAACTGCCAGGACAGCCTGGGACTCAGGGCACAGAATTCATCCTGCCAGCCTGCTTATTTTTATGGCTAAAATAAATGTACTGCTGTAGGTCAGGATTCAGAATAACAATATCCACGTTGTACTGGAAAGTACAGAAATTTAATTCTGAGGGATGATGAGTACCCGCTCAGCTCTCGCTTTCTCAGGCTGATATGGTGGACATGGATTTGCATAATTTCCAATAAAAACACTGTTTGAATTATTAACTTCAAGTCCTCAATGAAGGTTGATTGCGTTGTTGATGAAGCTGAAGGAAAGTTGCACAAAGTACATGAAAAGTAAAAGCAAAATTAAGATTATCAATGCATTTGAAGCGGAGCCATCACAATCACCAAGCAACCACAAGGAACAAAGGTTTTCCTTGCAGACAGTTTTTAAGGGACCTAAAAAAGGTGACAGCCTGAACCATCTCATGCTTTTTAACAATCAATAATCGAGTTCCATCATCTGCAAGACTTTCTTTAGCCAACTGAAGGCTTTTCTCACCCCATCAATGTTTTGGGCACTATAGTCTTGAAATATAATGCACTGAGTCTGAAAAACATGATGACCTGAAAAAAACTGATGTCAAAAGGAATAAGAAGGGAACAATTCTGACATTTGTGTTAATTATTTGTATATACATTTAGCAAATCCAATAGTGATAACCCTTAATTATTAGACTAGCAATTCCAGCAAGTAATTAAGTGCTGCAGCATGATACACCAACACCTCTCATTTCACACAGCTCTGCATCACCCTGAACCACTTTCAGAGTGGTCATCACCAGAAAGACATCACATGATATCTCTATAACCACCCTGAGGGACGTGACAGTCCCAGAGACACAGTTTAAAACCCAGCTCTCACATTTCTGTCCATACAACTGGAGCTTCCCTTTCAATACATATTTCATTATGGCCAGTCAGTCTCCAGAGGAACAGCGCAAAGAACACTGAGAGGCTGTAAATAGTTAATACAACTCTTTAGTTTTGCTTTTGAGGGAGGCTGTTCAGTAAAAGCTCCCACATTTCTGAGTGCTCTGGTGGTGGCGGCTCACGTTGTGGCCCCCGGAGGGAGGGGGCAGCAATGATGACAATATGCTGGAAACTTGGACTGCCTTGGCTCTAAGAGGTTTCAGATGCTCAGCTCACCAAGTGCAGAACAGCTGGCTGCTTTGCCACTGGTGCTTAGGGGAGGGAAGGAACCCCCACCCCAGCAAAAGTCACACAGAGATCTGTTTTAAGGAGTGAGATTGTATCAGAACTCAGTGAGCCACATCACGTTGTTGCTGGGTTTAAAGCACAGATTGGGCTTTTTTCATCATAGGGCAACTGTTGTAACAAGAGAACACTCAACATTTTAATCAAAGATAATGAAGAACACCATGAACATGAGTATAAACCCTTAACAGTGCTCTTTCTTGCAACATTTGGAATTAAAGACAATGCCTGCTCATAGTTCTTTAATTATTTCCGGCTTTAAATACTAATAGCTTTTCCATTCCTTCAAGAATTCCCTCCACACACAAATGCTTCATTTTCAAGGAAGAAATGGAATTAACTACAGGAAAACAGCTACACTTAGGCAATTATCCTAAAAATATGAACAACAAGCAATTATTCAGAATCTGGATTCAACTTAGAGGAGCAAGAAAGGAAAAAAGGAATCAAAAATGAGCTTGTGGTTAAAGCTATCGCTGCCTGTATTTATTTATCCTTGCGTGGCTGATTCTCAGGCTGTTGTGTTGTTCTGTGTGCAATGGCATTTAGACACTACAAGAAGCCCATACCGCAATATTTGAAGAAGCAGCTGTTTAAATAGAAGGATCTCAAAGGGTTTGCTACAATCAAATCCTCTAGATCTACTGTAAATCACACCTTTTCCCCAAAACACTATTTCTGTATATTCTGGAAAGCCCAAATGCAACTTCTTTCAAAACGTTGGGATCCAGCAATTGTGCAACTGCAAATTGCAAACAAAATGGAATTATTTTCCCTGCTATTTATTCTACCTCCTTCTGCCATCTATCTTCACGTGTTTATCTTCCCTTGCCTTCATCTGTTTCCCTCTTTATTAGCTGAGCAGCAGAATGTTCAACACTTACTTCTCCCAAATGTATGTAACCTCACATTGTCCCCTTTGTGATATTACACACAAAAGAAAAATCATACAAACACCAGGGGAATTTCACAAGATATTAGAAATCATAAAGATTAGAAGATCCTTCCATACAACTTCTGGTGCTAAAATTCGATGTGTTTTTATGCACTCTGAACAAAGCAAAAAGAGCCTTTCAGATCAAACAAACACAAGCCTTCTCTTAACTTCTATTTTTAGCAAGTGTGATATCAAAGCCACCCTCCCAAGGCTTTACAGGGATCAATACCAAGCTCAGAACGACAGGAGAAACCTGAGGAGGCTCCAGCTCCATGGACCTTGTGACAATGTCAGGCAAGGAACGATCCAGAATAACCAAGTGACTGGCAAAGCACACCAGGAGATGACAAGTAGAAGCCCTTGGCATACAGAAATTACTGAGGTTTCAACTCATACCAATAGAAAAGTATTTCCTTCCCAAAATAATGTATTTTACAAAATCAAGTAGGAAAAAGCAAGTGCAAATGCAGTTTTATCAGGTACTTTCTATGAGGCAAAGCCTTGTAAATCATTTTCATTTCTGCATTTTCCTCAGCACCTACAGGCACCACCTTCACACCATGTCATGGCTGGAAGCCTTTTGGTCTAAAACAAATCCCAAACCCCTGTGAAAACTCTATGTGTGTGTTTTAGAAACTACTGTGAAAATCTGCTGCTACATAGGAGTAGTTTGGCTGGTTTCTGGAAAGTTTAGCCCCTCTTTCTTCCCCAGAAGAATTTTAAACAAGTTCAGACAAGGGGTAGAGAAGCCATGGAAAAAAAAAGAGGTGTTGGTAGTCCTTTATGTAAACAAACAATTTTATTAAGTGACTTGGAATAAAGCAGCTGCTCAGCATTTGCTCTGTGTCATCCCCACTTGCAAAGTGCTCAGATTTGGCTCCACAGACAGGATTATAATAAAAAAAAAAGGCAAAGAATGAGAGGGAGAAGGTTGTGAATCCTTGGACTAGGGATGTTGTTCCTTGGCCCTGCAGTGTCCAACTACAACCTCAGCACCAGGACAGGGGGACTTTCATTTCATTTCTCCTGATGGGGCTTTTGAAAAATTGCTTCCTTCAATCACACCCCAGAATTGAAGAACAAGACAATTAATTAGTAAATGAATTTAGGAAATAAGCATCCAAATTCCACAGAGCAAGACAAGTGAGGATGTGGGGGCTGTTCTGGATAACAACACTGTATAAAGGCAGCAAAGCCTTTTCTGTCTTTGCCATAAAACTTCTTCAGCCAGAAATGGATAGAGAATTTTTTCTTATTTTTTCCTGGTTTATCCAACTCAGTTTTTACTGTGACAAATTATATACCTCTTTATTTCCCACTCCTCTGCTTAAGAGAAGAGATAAGAACAGCAGAGATTTAGCCTATTTGCAACCCCCTCTCTGCAAACCAAACCATAGGGATTAGAGACACAACCTTTCCCCCCAAGTAATTACAGAGAAGCTTTTTAAGAAAACTTTGTTCTTATGGAAATGCCATTTAAAGGACACTCTAGAAAAACCCTTGGAGCACTTCTTAGAGTGACTTCTGCTATTAGGCAATGCCTGTGACATGCACTGCAAAAGTAAATATGAATTTTATAGCTACAAGTCACCACCAACAGCCATGAGCATTAGAGCAATTCTTCTGCAGAAGAGTTGGTTTTGACAGACACTTCTACCATAAACTTCAGAAAAAGGAAAAAAAAGCCTTCCATAAACTATGTAAACTCTATTTTCTATTGAAACTGTGGCACTTGTAGTGAAAGATACTTCCAGAACTGTGGATTTTGCTATTCCACACGATGTCTCAAATCGCTTTCATTCTGCATCGCTGCGGATCCGTTTGAAACTGCAACGGCCCTGTTTGCTGTCACACCACTGGAAAAATAATGATGATAATAACAAAAACCCCCCTAAACTGCCTGCCTCTTCCCCTGCCATGTGCCTGCAGCTCAGCAGCTACTCCAGTATAATCCTGTGGCCATTTCAGAATCAAAGTGCATTCACATCAAAGCAGTTTAGGAGGAATCACGGATGCACCTACTGGGTTGGGAGTTGCAATTCCACAAGGTACCGCTTCTACTGAAGATGCTGAACTTGATTTGCACCCATCTCATGCAAGACAAGGTTGTTTTCTCAAGATTTACTGTGCCTGCCTTAGCTTGTAGTTCCTTAATTTCATTCTGCAAGTAGTCAAAGGAATTCAGCAAAAGAAAGCCTTTTCACCTAAGATATTGGATCCTGTGAACAAATTCAGAGACAGAGATTGCTGCAAGGACTAATTTCTGCAGCAATGGATCAGGAGCCATAAGGAAACCATCCACTTCTGCCACAATAAATACCACTGCTGCTTATTTCTTACTTACATATCATATATGAGCAAATACATGGAAAAAAAATCTTAATATTGTCCAGAAACATTGGTGCTAAAATTAATGGCTTGGCTTCCAGAAAGCCCTCCCAGCAGGATGAGCAGTTCCCCATCCTGGGCATGGGAGTGTGTTCCCAACGCCAACACATGCCTGGGCAGGGATGCACAGAGAGCAGACCCAGAGCTTGGCACCAGAGCTGAAACCCAAAAGAACCAGCCAAGGGAACATGCTGGGCTCATATTTCTGTAAATACAATATTTGGAATATTTAAGAGCACAAAACCACCCTGGATCAATCTGCCAACTTCTGTCTCCATCCAGGCAAAAACACACATGGAAGCTAATTTGTGTTCCCATTCCATTACAAAATAATTACTTATTAGAGTTACTAATTCCCTTACTAATCTTAAAACTAACCCCAAATCCCTCCCATAAAACACCCAAAAGAAGAGCAGTATACATATTTAAGAGTGAGCTACCTACAAAATGAAAATGTTTGCCATTTAAATTGGGAGAGTTATATATGGTTTAATGTTAGGAATATCTACATTATTTTCAACACCCTGAATCAGAAAAAGAAAAAGAACAAAAAAGCATAACAAAGTTCCAAAGGACAGGGGAGTGAACCTGGGAAAACAGGAGTGGGAATAGCTCAGACTAGAAGACACATTAAAAGCAGGAATAGTATTAATCCCTTGCTGAAGGGGAAAAAGCAAAGGATTTTTAACTTGAAGAGTCTCCAGGGCTCCTTTTTAACCTGCTGAACAATCTCCAGGGCTGCTCAACGCCAGGAGCTGACCCCACCACCCCCAGTTTTGGCCAAAGGAGCCACTCACACAAAGCACGAGGTTGGGACTGTCTCTGCCAACATTCTCAATTCAGTGGCCCTAAAACCTCAGCCCTCCAAGCCTTCCTCTAAGTGAGACCCAAAGCTGAGCTGCACTAAAGCCAGGGCACATGTGAAATCAAAGTCCAAGCCCAGCACACGGAGCCACTGGCCAGACAGAGCCTGGGCAGTGTTTACTCTGCCCTCAGAGCTCCCCCAGGGGGATCCAACCCGACCACTGCAAAGTCACACTTCTGTTATTGACAGAAGGAAGTGCAAAGTGACACTTTATTTGAAAGATGTGGAGGAAAATTAATGCAACTTCCTTATCAACCAATCAGATGGTAAAATAGGAAAAGATTAAGTGCAGTTGATAACAATTCAATCTCCCCAAAATTATAAATAATAGGCAGTGTAAAGAATTTCAAGATTAAAACCTGGAATTTTTATTAATGTCTCCAGTGATTTAAGATAGTCTCTATTTATTTCAAATACCTCAGAGATTATAGAAATAAAGAAATACAGCCTTCAGCCCTGTGACTTTTATTGAATAAAAGTATTTCCCTTGCCTCTCTCAGCCTAGATAAGGTACATTGTACTATTTAACTGAATAGTTTTAGCAAACAGCTCCTGGTTTGTTCAGAACAATCTGTGTTCCCCAGAAATTATTGCCATAACTTTGAACTTAAACTGGAGAAACATATGGAAATGATCTCTTACATAATCAAAAATGGAAGCAGCAAACAAGAGTCAGTCTTTTCCTGTGTGTGTCTGCTGGGGGCAAACTCTCCCCTACTCAGAAAACACCCAATTTGGGGCATCCTGATTAGTTTTTTTCATGTACAAGGTTGACAAAAGAAGCTGCTCCAAGTTAGTGAATGAAAAGTGTCTTCTGTTTGCTGCAGAACATTCTGCAAGCCTTGGATCCATGTGAAAAATAAGTATTGACCAAAAAAGGGGTGGTGTCAATGAGGAAAAACCCACACCAGAGTTGCAATTGATGGATATTAAACAAAATATAGCCTCACACACATCATATACCAGATCAAGTTAAAATATCATTTAACTAAACACATCTTGGAAATTTTTCTCTTTCTCTGAAACAGTCCCAAGCAAGAAGTTTTTAGTTTGGATTATGTGCTTAAAATGAATCCATTCTGAACTGAACCCCCATCCACTATTTGAGAGGGCAAGCCCAGCTGGCATCAGGAACCTCAATTCTAACCACTCAAAAGTCAACAAATTGGGGTGATTTGGTTCTTTTTTTCACTTTTGTGGTTGACTGAGGACCCTGAGGATGCAGCTTTCCCAAAAAACCCAGCCAGACTACAGGAAGGTCATTAGATGAGACAAAGCATAAGTTTGTTACATGAATTTGACTGAAAATATTGGGGTAGGTTCAACAATTATTCCACATTCACTTACTTCAAAGTATCCTCCAGTTTGCGGATTTTCTTTTGAGCATCCCCTCTTTCTTTATCGAGATCGTTCTGAATGACATTAATCTGCCATTTGAAGGGAAAAAAACACCACATCTTAGCTCAAACAATGTCACAGTTCAAAGTAAATAAGTGGTATTTCAAATTCTAAAAACCATTTGCATTTTTCTTTTTCACTGATGTTGAGAACCACCTATAGGTTTATAAAATTATGTAAAATGCAACAGATGTGAAATATGAGAATGCAGCCAACAGGGCTATTTTCCTTCTCAAAGTGAGTATTGTTCTCTACAACAGAAATATCAGTATTTACAGAAAAAAAGGAGCTAGATTTTCCTTAGGTAAGTACAGAAAAGCATGAAGAAATCTGTCCAAAATAGTGCCATGTGTTCTCCAGGGTGCAGGGTTCCTACTTACCAACTTGGGAACGCCCTAAGAGAATCACTTCTTATCAATTCTTACAACAATAAAACCACCAAATGTAAATATCTTACATAAACAGCCTAAACAATACCAGCAATAAAACAAGTAGCAGCAATAATAATAATAATGATGATAATAATACTCAAAAGCAGGTACACAAATCTTGGAATTTGGCAACCTCCCAAGCCATGAGTTTTCATAATATTTTTAGCCAAAGGCAAATGAAGTACAAGAGTTTGTATTTCTTTAGGATTGCTCAGGAACAACATTTTCCTCCATGAGATGAGAAGCACAGAAAATCCTTTACTCCCTTGCAGTAACTCATAATATTACAAGCTATGAAGCCACTAAAACAAAGAACATTTTGTTCTCCTAAATGAAACCCCAAATTCAGAGATTCTCTGCTTTCAGCAGCTCCTTATGGGTGTTCTCCAGGCTGGTGGGAACCCTCTCCGGGTTCCAGGAGCCTCCAAAGCCACGGGCTGTCCCTCGGGGGAAAGAAGGGCTTGCCAAGCCTGGTAAATCCTCTATGTTTAACAGCTGGCTCGAGAAGGGCTCTCAGGAATAATCTGTCACTGTTCTTATGCTGAGCTCAGTGTTTGGAAAACAAGGGTAGATTAGTTATAAAAAGCAGGTGTTTGCCTGGCTTGTAAAGCCATTTAGTCTAACTGGTTCCTGATCCAGCAGATAAGCACATTGAATCAAACAGTGACATTTAGGGGTACTACCAATTATTTGTTTGATGTTTAAGTGTCCTCACATCAACAGCCACTGAAGACTCATAAAGATTATTAGATAATGGGCAGCTTTTTAAGTGAACAGATTGCACCAGAGACCTCATGATTCCTCTGCTTGAAGGCAAGGTTGTTTTAGTATTTTATGGGCCAATCTATCTTGTTTTATGGATTTACATCCATAGATTATTCCCATGTACTTTTTTCCCCCTCCTTTCTCAAAGAGTCGATTCTGAAAACACAATTACATCAGAAAACTTATGAACAGGCAAACTGCCCTACAGTTATTGATGAAAATAAAGGTTCTGTTCTGTTGTTTGCAG
Organism: Anabacerthia variegaticeps; assembly: GCA_035583185.1. Taxonomy (NCBI): domain Eukaryota; kingdom Metazoa; phylum Chordata; class Aves; order Passeriformes; family Furnariidae; genus Anabacerthia; species Anabacerthia variegaticeps. The sequence continues at coordinate 2,962,057 of JAWWEW010000042.1, forward strand.
AGTCCCAGTTTCCCCCAGTGTGGGGGCACTGCTGAAGTGCTCTCAGCCCACACCAAGGAGCCTTCCCCAAACGATCCTCAAACCTCACTCAAGACTCTCACAGAACAGAGGAAGGGCAATGCAGAAGTTGAATAGAGTAGATGTGAGGCATTTGGACTTCAAACCATGGAATATCCTGAGTTGGAAGGACCCACCAGGACCATCCAGCCCAACCCCTGGCCCTGCACAGACACCCCAACAATCCCACCATGTCCAACCCCTCCTGGAGCTCTGGCAGCCTTGTGGCTGTGCCCACTGCCCTGGGGAGCCTGCTCAGTGCCCACCACCCTCTGGGGGAAGAACCTGCTCCTAAAATCTAACCTGAACCTCCCCTGACCACCTTCAGACCTTCCTTGGTGCCTGGAAATGTTACCAGGCATATTAAATCTGTGCTCATCTGCAGAGGAGGTGATGTCTGGCAATAAACCAGTGATATATTGCAATAAATCAGTGTCCACGGTACCTCAACAACCAGAAGATACCCCAAATATGCCAATGTATTCTTATTTTGACCTGCAATATTACTCCAATCCTGGATTTCCTTGAGTTCAACATCCATAAAAAACCCATTGCTTGACTAAAAAGACAAATGTAGGCAAGGTTTAAACCAAAGCAGATCTTGCAACAAAGAAGGGTTTGACTTCAAGTCAGCAGAATGGACTAACTCAACCCAAAAGCTTCCTACAATTCACGTCCCAAGTGCTATTACCAAGTGACAAGTAGCTCGGATCACAATCCATTATTTTGTGTTATAAATGTGCCACATTTGGAAATGACACGTTTGAGCAACACATCCTTCCAATTACACAGGCATCCAAGCAGCCTCTCACTGAACATGAGTTGCACATACAGTGTCACTAAAATTGAAGTTTAATTTGAAACCTATTGATGTTTCAAGTCTAAAAGAGCAGACAGCATTTGCAAAGTGCTTTAAGATGAAGTGTTTTTGATGAAAATTACATTTTTTCCTTTAAGTTCCTGATGTAAAAACAAAGCATGTTGACAATATATAGAGAACACATGGAGAAGGATGGAATAGAGATGTATTGGGGGAAAAGAAGGATGGAAGAACACATGAACACTGACAACAGGCCAAGTCTCAGTCAGTTCATTATCTTGTCTCTAACATTTTCTCTTTGCTTGCTTTTGGTGCCACCAGAAGCACCAAATACCAGGACAGGCTTCCAGGGGCAGTTCTTTGGGAATGCCTTCCCAGCCTCCATCAGCTGGCAGCAGGTTCCTATAAGGAGAGGTGATATCTCTGTACTTAAACTCTTCCTTCGAGTCCCCCCTTATTTCTCCAAACCCTGTGAAATGCTTGCATTCCAAAATTTTACCACTCTGAGGGGCTCAGAATTGAAACCTTTAACTTCTGGACAGCACAAAACTGGAAATGCTCCTTTTCCTGCAAACATTACCTGTTTCTCATACACACGCTCCCAGTGGAGCTTGTCCTGCTGAACCTTGTATTCTTGATCCTGCAAAGGAGGAGATGTGGATTCTAAATAAGCAAATCCCTTTTTTCTTCCATTTCAAAGCAATCATCAAACACACACATTTGCTCTTCCATAGAAGAGTCCATAATAATTAAAAATCCACTTGATATCATCATCAAAAAAATTCTCTGCCACACAAAAAAATTCAACCAACAGCGAATAACAAAACTCTCCCAAAGTCATGATTCATGTTTTCTAAAGAGAAACAGCAACTTGTTTTCCTGAGCTATTAAAATGCCAATCTGTGCTATATCAACTGTGAAATAAAAGACATGGGAGGAAAAGTAGATGCCAAAACTCCAGCAGGCCTGATACATGATACAGATGTGGAACTCATTATCCTCACATAGGAGGATTCATTGAAATGCCTACAGGAAGACTGAACATTGAACTGTTCCAGAGTGACAAAATTAAAAACAATTTTCAAACTTACTTTTAAAATGTTTACAGTTTGTGATAAAAAAAAAGACATTCATCATTCTTTGACATGTTTCTCTGTAATCCACCAACACACATCTCAACTGTTTTATTTAAAAAGTGAACTGCAAGAAACAGTCAAAAAAAATTCCGTGAGAATTCCGCTCTTACCTCTTTCAGTGCCACTTTTAAACCAACCTTTAAGCATAAGGTGACAATTTATATATTTCTATTAATACAGACAAGCTAGCACATTATATAGAATTTTAGTATGGCTACTGAAGCATTTCAATCACCAAGCAAAGGGAAAAGGGCAGGAGTAGGAAAGTCAGGGCTCACCCTCAGCTGTTGCTGCCTTTGATGCTCTGATTCCTGCAACTGCTGCTTCAGCAGAGCCACACTCCGCTTCAACTCCTCAATCATATCCGATGTCTGCAGGGATTTAACAGGAAGAGGCATTTTTGGGGTAGCTCTGCTCATGAGCTCTACAGAGTCACCTCTTGCACTTCTCAATTTACTTCTCAGAGCGGCCCAAAATTGGCAAAAATTATCAGCTTGGGGGGAAAAAACCAACCCTGTCGGAGTTTACAGCTCTGGATACGTCACTTTGGGCCCTCTGGGGAGAAATGTAAAAAGATCCCACAAAAAAACCCCACCTCTGAATAATAAAACCCCCTTGACACTACAAATTGTTGGAAAGAAAATACCTTTTAAATTAAATGGAGTGAATATCAAAGCTCACAGAATTCCAGCAAATAAATGCCAAAGACCCCACTTGTCTTATGGCTCTATTGATTAATAGCTGGTATTTAAAACATGAGCCTCTTCTATGATGATTTAGTTTGCAAATTATATTAAACACACACAACATATATAGTATATCTACCTAGGCATATTGGGAGATATCAACCTGCCAGATGCTTTTACAGAAATAAACCAGAGCTATTATATTTTGGGTGGAACATACACTTGCAAAATATAAAAATAATTTCATAAATATATAAATATTTAACGTAGTGTTCAATATTACAAGGCCTGCAGGACTGTTTATTCCTGGACAACATTTTCCCTCATGGAAGCAGCTTTATGAAAACATTAAGTGTGTTGCAATGCTCTGGTCTCCAGGATTTTTACACAGCAAACAAAATCAGGGCATTAATTGCATCTTTCTGAATTAGCTGTGGAAATGTCACCTGTATGGACACCCCCCCCAGGATTATCTGTCCATTTCAGGGCATTTCTCAGCCAAATTTGGGAATGAAAAGTTAAATCCCAATCCTAGTTAAACTTCTCTGAGTAACTTAGAGAAGTGAGCAGTTCCTCCTATTTATACATAAGCATTCTATTTATATGGAGACCACTCAAAACTCAAGCACATTTCTCTCCTCTCATACCTTGGCTGCAGACAGAGCTTGTTCCTGCTTTATGAAATCTCTATCAACATCAAACTGACTTTGTAGTCGCTGGATGTTCTCCTTGTACTCCTGCATGATGTGGTCCTTGTCTTTCTGAAGCAAGTTGTACCTACAAGGAGCAAGCAAGGAGAAGATGGGCACTGCCTTCCCCTTTTGGCATTTTCCCTGCCCAGGATCAATGCTGCAGAGCCTGCATGTCTGTCTGTGCCACTGCTCCTGTCACACAGGGAGCTGCTCAGAAATCATGCAAAGGCAACACCCTCCTTAGGATGGACTTTTGGCTCAGCCCAAAGTGAGCTGGGCATCAACTCATGCATTCCCATTACAGTTTCCCAGTGTCAAACACCACTCGGTGTGTGCTTGGAGCAAAATTAACAACGTTTGCTTGTGGAAATTGCCTATTCTGAAATGTGAAACCAGCAACTGGTCTTGAATTACCTCTCCTTGAGCTCCTGAAGTTCTGAGCACACGGCCTGGTAACGCTGCTCTGCTTCGATCTTCTCCTGGGACAGCTTTTGCCGGAGCAAGTGGCTGTTTTCAGCCTCCAGAGTCAACTGCTGGACACGAGCCCCCAGTTTTTGGACTGTCTCATTCTAAAAGAACAGATCATGGTGAGGGAACCAGAACAAAGGAGGGAAGAGCCCTGCTGTGATTCACCAGCCTGGAGCAACAAGGTTCTTTGGTGAGCCAGAGGCACGAGGGTTACAAAAGGCAAAGCTCTCGTCAATCATGACAGTCAATTCTGTGGTGGATATAAAAATAAATAGATCTTCAAAATAGGGACGTCTGTCCCCCCTCAAAGTAACAAATCTCCTCCCCTAGGCAAAGCAAATGCAACTGATTTCTAAATTGCAGATCTCTTCCAATAGAAAATTGTAACAGACAATAACACACGTGAAGCATTTTCAGACCTCCCATTAATCTAATTACAGTGATTTCCTTTCAATAAATCACATCCATTAAAAGCTCTATCTTTCTTTCCTAGAACTTCGTCTCCTAATGGAAACAAAATTTTAAAAAGAGCAGAATAAACCCAGGCAGGTAGCAGGAGACCACTCTGCCACTTCCCACCCTTCCCTAAATTCATGGTAACATGCACAGAAATGAGAGAACAACTCAGGAGGCGGAGTCAGAAAGTAAGACCCAGCTGCCCTTCAGGATGTGCATTTCATGGTTATTTTTATATTAACAAAGGCCTGAAGATGAGGGAAATGGAAGAGAATTTTCACCCACTGCTAAAATCAAATCAAAGCCCAGCCATGAGCCACCTGCAGCCACTGCCCCAGGTGTTGTAAGAACCTCACACAGACAGAAGGTCCACCTGGATGGTCACCTTTTTTCCCTTGTTTTGGGGTTTTCTGTTTGTTTTGGATATTTTTTTAAGTTAAAAAAAGAGAGTCATTGCTGACATGTCACCAAATACCCTCAACTCCTCCCTGGCCCTGCAGCCCTCCAGGAAGTTCATCCTTGTGCACAAACCCCTCCTCATGAGCTCTGAGCCCTCAGTCCAGTTGAGCAGCCCATTCCTGTCTCTGACAGCACTGGCACTGCTGACAACAAGAAACTCTGAACAAGGAAACTCTGAGACACCAACCAAAAAAAAAAAAAAAAACATAAAATCAGGAGACAGAAAGAAGGAGAGAGGGGAAAAAAAGAAAACTAATTTCCAGTGACAGTCTAGTCTTTCATCTTAAGCCCTGCCTTGAACTCTACCTTGTTTAATTATTAAATCAGAAGCTGCTCAGCAAGATCTGTCTAGTTTTGATGGTTCTTAAATTCAATCTTGCTGACAGACTGTGTCCATTTTTCTCTGTATTTACTGTTACCTATGACATGATCTGAATGTTAATTTTTAAATTCAACATTCATTAATAAAGGAATAAATTTTGTTTGACATTGTCTTTTCACTCATTCAATTTTCTTCATGCCTCATCCTGATAAAAAGTACAGGCTGCTTTTTTGAGGTTACTTGTTAATTTTTAGCTTTTTTGCATCATTTATATGGCAGGCACAAAATCCACATTATACCTGATTACATGTTTATAATTATTCCAGAAAAGAAATGCAATGAATTAGGATAATCAATAGTTATTTTAAAATTCTTTTTATGTGTTCTTTAATCTAACAAGCATTTGCTCTTTCAAAGAGAAGGTGAGCAAGTAAAAAGTCACGTGGATCTATGAAAACAGGTGTACTATAGAAATCCATTTTACAGCCTCCAAACCTACAGAAACACAAGTTCTGCTAATTGAATCAAAACCAGTGAGGTGTTAGAATCCTTCATTACACACACCTTTCTGTGTATTATTGATTGAAGGGCTGTACTTTGAATAATTTTATTTGGCAGAAAATCCTTGGTTGGATTGGCTGCCAGGACAGTGTCCTCTCCCAGCAGAACCCCTGCCTTGCCCTATCAAAAATAAGTCAGAATCATGGAAAGGTTTGGGATGGAAGAAACCTTAAAGTTCATCTCATTCCACCCCGTGCCATGGGCAGGGACACCTTCCACCAGCCCAGGTTGCTCCAACCTGGCCTTGGGGACTTCCAGTGTCCTTGAACCCAAGGCCCAGAGCTGGAATGCTGCAGGAGGGTGTTGGGAGCTGCTCCCAGTGAGACTCACAGTGGACTGTGTCTGCTGCAGATACTCCCCCTCCATCCTGAGGAGCCGGGTGTTGGTCTCCTCCAGCAGCTCCTGCATGTCCTCCGTGTGCTTCTTGCGGATGTTGAACTTCTCCTTCTCCATTTCAGCCACAGCGTCGTGGAACTACACCAGAGAAACAGGAAAAACAAGAAATGACCTCTAAACCCAGCACTTCTGATTAGTATGTTAAGGCAGCACATACATGGAACAAGTGACATCAGGAACTGTAGTGACAGGACAAGGGGGAATGGCTTCAAACTGACAAGAGGGCAGGGTTAGATGGGCTATTAGAGAAAAATTCTGCCCTGGCACAGGTTGGGCAGAGAAGCTGTGGCTGCCCCATGCCTGGAAGTGTCCAAGGCCAGGTTGGACGGGGCTTGGAGCAACCTGGGCTGGTGGAAGGTGTCCCTGCCCATGGCAGGGGGTGGAACACAATGACCTTTGAGGTTCCTTCCAACCCAAACCATTGTGGATTCTATAAGAAAAAACCCTGAAGCCTCAAGGTCTTAAGCACAAAGGAAAAGATTTATGTTTTATCTCATAGAAGGCAAGAATTAAACCCAACATCATTTCCAGATGCAGGGCTGCAAAAAAAAAAAAAGTCAAATTACACAGCATTCTTCATCTATAGAGGGAGAGGGGTCTGCCCTTCTTGTGACCCTCCCTCTCCTGAGCGGGGGAAGCAAGAAAAATACTGAGCATAATCTGGACAAAGGTGATGCTGCCCCCCCATAAACATGCTTTTCCTTCTGCTTTGCTGCTGCCTTGAGTTTAACAATAAACAAAAATACCCTGAAGAATTCCTGACCCCTTGCAAAAATAAGAGTTCAAAGGAATCACCGTGGCTGCAGGTAGCAGCAGGTTTACCCAGATTAAAATTCCATGTCAGGTCAACCAGAAATAAACACTTCCCTAATACATCCAGAGACTTGCCAGGAGCCCAGATGAACCCAGGAACAGGGTGACCAGCTGGGTGTGCAAGCAGCAGCAAAAAGAGGCTTCATTACTTAAAAAAAATAAAATACAATCAGCATAAAAATATCCCTCAAAGTAACAGATTCCTTCTATTTGTTTTGTGAGTGACAGAATGTATTCCATCACATAAACCCTGCAGGAGGGTGTCAAAGCAAGCCAAGCACTGGTCCTTACCCTTTTCTCCCACTCATTGTTCAGGGAATCACTGGTTTGCTCACACATCTTCTTCAGCTCCACAATCTGCTGCTCTTTGGCTTCTCGCACAACTTGGGACTCCCGAACCAGGGTCTGCACTGTTCAAAATGGGCAAACAACCAACCTTTCAAGAGATACCCCTGGGACTGCTCAGTGCTGGCAACAATCACTTCATGTCACTTTTCCAATCGACCCCACCTTCTGATGTTTTTTGGCTCATAAACACTTACTGAATGTGCTGCTTTAAAATTTAGCACTTTGATTCTGTGTCACTACAACATTACAGGGGGGTTGTTTTCTACTTTGTTTACAGAGTATTTCAGAGTGTCTTTCTTCCTGAAGCAGTAAACATACAACAGCAAAATTCCTTATAACCTAAAGAAAATAGGCATTTTAAACCTGATTTCATGAGCTTCCTTAGGAGAAAAGGGTCTTGTGAAGGTTCAATGCTAATACAATGAAATTAAGGGCCCCAACTGAAATGGTATCAAGAATTCACAGCCTGACAAATTTAGTGGAAAACACTCATTTTTCAGAAGTGACTGAAGATTCTTCACTGTCTGGCACAAGTGGGGGTGAGACAAACACAACCTGCTCCAGCCAAGAGCAAGCACCAACCCACGAGAGAGGCACCAGATCCCTCGCTGGACAAATCACTTTCCCAAGGAGCAGGAAACAATATACATGGAACACTCTCCCTTTTTGGACACAGATTACCAAACTTCTGTATCCTTTTACATTGTGGTTTAGTCCATAGTGTAAAGGGACTCCAAGGAATTCTAAAAGAAACTAACACTGAAAAACTGCTGACAAGCCACACTCAGGCCAAGTTTTGTCCTTATGACATACTCAAGACTACTCATGTTTGAAATCTCTTGCCGCAATAGTTTTAAAAATAATCCACTGTGGTTTGATTAAAATGTACTGAATGCATAAAGAAATTAACTTTGGGCCAGAGATCCCAAAAAGTTTGAAACGAGTGGCCAAAATACTTCAGTACCATCAAAGCAACTTTTTCTGGTGACGCTCATAAAACCTGCCTCAAATACAAAAGCTCACTGGAACACTGGGCTTGGAAACAGCAAAGACAACTGCACAACTCTCAAAATCTAAAGGGAAAAATGAAGTCAAGACCTGCAAATGAAGAAGGAAGGGATGTCTGAGGGAGGAACACAAGCCCACAAGAGAAGGCAGTGCAAGAGCTCCACACAGAACCCCAGGAAGAAAAATCACCTTTTCTCTCCAGTTTTCTAATCGTCTCATCAGCTTCTTTCTGTTTCCTTTTGTAGTTGGACTTCATCACCTCTATTTCATTATTCTTTCTGTCCAAAATCTGCAGGGAAAATTCAAAATGTTTTAATAAAAATTTTAAAAACCCTCAGAACTACAAGCAGTGCACCAAACAACATCCCCTGATCTCTGCCAAAGGCGCTGCCTTCGAGAAGGGCTCAGCTCATGCAGGACTAAGGGATTAAATCTAAGTCACTGTCCCAGCTCAGGCTGCCAAGTCTTAAACAAAGCACTGGTTTAGGGAAGCGTAGGCAGAAATAAATTAAAAAAGGAATTTCGTATTTTAAGATGGGTCTTTTTGCTTTCTTTTAAACTGGGCAAACCCAGGGTTGCTCTTGTTGAGTTTGGAAGTCTTCTGGTGCTACCCCTGCAAATACAAAGGGTCCATTTCCCTTTTCATATTTAAGTTGCCTAATGCCATTTAAAAGCTTCTAAAACTCTCAGCAGGTTGAAGAAACATTTCAATAAATTGCTGAACTTGATTACACTCTTCTCTACTTCCCCCATTGCAATTTCTGGCATGGATTCCAAGGAACAATGGGCTGGAATAGAGCAAGTCTATGAAGGTAACTACACCCTCATTTCTGCACACGGCGGTTTTGGAAAAACCAGCTCGAGTATTTGCACACTTTGAGACAGTATTTTAATTTAAGATAAAGATTAAAGTCACAGAAATTTTATAACAGTGCCCCAAATCTCTTATCCAACAGAAGCTTTCATCTTAAAACAATATTACTCCATCGGCAATAAACGTTTTTGTGCCTTTTAAGATGAATACGACACTATTTAACCTTTTCTAAAACATCCAACGCTATTAACCAACTTCAAAAGCCAGAATTCTACCATCAGTTAGAAAGGGCTGACAACTCCAGGGATGAGAAAGCATTTCAACTATTTCTTCTTCTCACCAAGCTGTTTCCTTTAGACTGCCAGCCTTGCTGGCTGCTTCTGCTCGCAGGCTTTGGGAACAGATGAGCCAAACCCGCACCTGACCAAATATTAACATCCTTGAGCCGCCTTTGATGTGGGCCAGCCTTGTGTCAACCAACTTCCTCCAAGGCTGTGACTCAGCCCCGAGGAACAAAGCAGAGGGCCTGAGTAATGCAGGGCTTCCAGAGGGATCAGCCACGGCCATGCTGCCCTTGAGGCTTTCATTCCCACTGTAATCCCAGCATGGGAGCCATGCCAGAGGTGCTCAGAGTTCCTCCCACATTTCAGGCACGGCATTGAGAGTAACCAGGTCTGGGACAGCTTTTTTAGAGCCTGCCCACAAAAGTGGAGCTTTGCAACCCCATGGAGATGAACCCAAGGTAAGCCAAAGCAGCAGAGCTGGTGGTGTGGCACGGCTGGAAGAGTTCAGAGCCACATCAGGTGTGACAACATAAAAACAGAAATAGAGGGCTGTGTAGTGACCAGGCTCTGCTCTGAGACAGCGTCACAAAGGAGACAGGAGAACAAACACTACTCCTCTAAGAGCAGGAACACACGTGATGCATTTGTGGATTTTCTGACTATTCTATTTTGCATTTTGTCCATAAAAAAACACGTATTTTTTTCACATTTTTCTAGAATACAAGCTCTCTCTCTACAAGAAATATCCTGACTTTGGGGTTTCATCAGCACACAGAAGTCGGGAAGATAGGTCAAGGGTGGTAGAGTAGGTTCTCTTGTTCAAACAAATCACCTCTTATTTTCAATTGATTTCTTCCAATGTTTTCCCCTTCCTAAGTTTATGTTACCAGAGAATACAATCCCATCAGTTTGTGCAAACTGTTACCTACAGTGTGGCTTTCCATGAACATTAATTGCAACTGCAGAGAAGTTAAAGAGCAACTGCTAATTATTGATGATAATCATGTTTTCTGTTCTTGCTTTTGGAAGAAAATACAAACACTTCTTACCTTTTGAACATCAGCATCGTGTTTCTGCTGTAGCTTCAGTTTTTCTTCATGAAATTTACCTTCTGCTATTTTCATTTTCCTATCCAGCTTTAAAAGCAAAACAATAGGTATATAATTTAAATAAAGAATACACTACAGTAATGACCTCTTCATAACTTTGTATTTACTCATTTATGTTTTTACCAAGGCAGTGGGAAGTCACTAACAAATAATTGCTGAAAAAAAAAAATCTATTTTGGTTTTCTCAATATTTTCACATCTATTTGACAAAACTCCTACAAAAGATGTTGTAGACAACAAGGTCAACCTAAAATACTTACTTAGAAAATGAATTTGTAAGGTGTTTTAGTTGGCAATAAACACAACTGCTACTGCCCAGAAGAAGCTATCACCCTTAATTTAAATAAACACTCCAGAATAAAACCTCTAATATTTCTGTTAACACACCAAGTTTGGTAAACTTGCTTTCATTCTTCAGGCAGGTGTTACATTTATACAAAGAATGTCCTTCAGCCCAGATGCATGTTTGGTTTTGTTTGTTTTCTATTATTCAGAGAGTTCACGTTATAAACACATTTCCTTTTAGAGGTGACTTCTAATGGGATTAAGGACTGGATTGCTAAAATACATTTCCTGTCCTGTTTGTGTTGGTTCAAAGCAATACTCGAAGCCCTCTGACACAATAACACAGCAACAATTCTTACTCAGCCAAAGTTTCCACCTCACCAGTATTTTTAAATCTCTTGCATGTTTTCACAAGGACAGGTATGACAGGAATTTGGTGGTTCTCAGTGTTTTCTGAAAACCAAAAGTGACACCTTGAGTTCAGATCCAGGCTATTCCACTTCTACATGTAGTCATTTCTGCTGTTAGAAAGCAAAGGGGACACAAAAGCTTCCCCAGACAGACCCCAATGTCCCTCTCCCTTTGGAAAGGGGGGACCAAAACCCACCAGCAGATGACTCGAAGTGCTCTTTGGCCAGCTCTGTGTCCTTTTGGATGTTCTCAGAGCTGGACCCCATCACCTCCAGCTGATTGCAGCTCTCCCCCTCCCCTTTAGCTCAGCTGAGAACCTGACTTGTCATGATCTCAACTGCCCGACCCCACAGGAACCTTCCTCTGACTAACCCAAACTTGTCACTCAAGCATGAACCTTCATCTGACACTAAACAGTGCAAATTATTCATTTCTTTATATAATCTGTGTTATGGATTTGTTCACTGCTTTGTCGTGACTGGCAAACGTGAGCTACAAAAATCCAGCTCAACTCACAAATGCAAAATGCTGCTCTATAAACACTGAAGATTCCTCAGGAACTGGAAAGAGAAGGAAGAGCAGCAATTTCTTTCCATTTCTTGACCCATTCCCAACATATACACCTGCTTATTGCTCCACAGATAAAGCCACCTGTCTCCCAACTATTTGTACACAGCCTTATGCAAATTAATGGGGGGAAAAAAGCTGGATTGACAATTAATCCAAAGAAAATAAATCATATTCTCAGCTGTCAGCCACCTCTTTTATCATCCCAAAATAAGGATCATGATAAAAATGCATGCTCTATTCATGAAAGCTGCGCATATGTATATATGAAAAGAAATATATGCATATATCACTGCAACAAAGTGACATTATAGAAGAAAATCTTAGTACCAGGTGATGAATAAGTGTTGATTTAGTAAAGAGAGCACAGTAATCCACTTCCAGATAGACAGCTTGTGAACATTCCATAAATAAATATGAAGCTCTTGTAAAAACACAAATACTAGAAACTAAACATGAAAGAGCCTCCAATCTGCTTGAATTCCATTAACAGCTTAGGAATTACTGATGAACAGCTCTCCTGCCCTCACCCAGCTCCCAAATCCACACCACCACTTCCAGCTCATTAACAAAGTGAGAATATCTTGCCTGATGGAAATTAATCCTTGCTGGTTTGGATCAGCTGAGAGCTGGGCTCAGTTTTCCTGTTCCATACCCTGAAATAACACAGGACTCAATCAAAGCCTCCAGTTCCAGTTGGATTAAGGAGGGATGTGTATTCCCAAGGGAATGTTCTGAGCCCCAGGCTGCCAGCAGAACTGCCTGCACCCAAAGCTGCTTCCCACCTCCCATTCATGTCCCACCTTGCACCAGTTCTCATCAATTCATGGCCCCTCTTCTATTAGAATGGCCAGCTCTCCAGATGTCACACATTCTGGGACATCTTTCCAAAAAGCAGAGCAACCAACCAACCAACATGAAAAATGGGGCCAAGGTACCAGAGTCAGCCCTCAATGAATGCAAAGGCTGTGATCACAAAAGAGATTCATTCTCCACTACTTAAAATAATAAAAAAAATCCCCAAGACCAACTCCTCATCAGCTGAGGGTTGAAAAAGTGATACCTCCAAAAGCACTCAAGGCCCTCAACCTCCATAAACCCAATGAAATTCTGAAGTTTCAGCACTCCAGACACTTTTCCTCCCTGTCTGCTTCATCCACAACTTGCTAATTTTGCCTCTTCAGGACCTATTGTATAAATAACTCTGAGAAGACCATATTAAAGTGTCTGAGATTCACTAGCTGATGTGCACGAGGAGTTCTCAGCCAGTATTAAGAGGAAAGCTGTATTTGTAACAAATAAGTGGTAAAAAACACAATAAAATATAAAAATTTCCAAAAACACTTCAATTGGTTACTGGTCCATAGCTCAAAGGCACACAGGTATGTTCATCACAACCTCTGCAAGTGTTGATTTGAGCATGTGCTGGAAAAATAAGGATATATTGGTTTAAAACCCCTACACTTAACTCCTTCTGGAAGAGCCAGGAAGCAGGACACCCCAATGTCCTACAGCAAAGCCTGGGCTGCTGGGATCCTTCATGAATAAATGTGCTTTTTGACCCACCCTTCTGCGAGGCACATTCCCAATCTCACTGCAGAAGCAGATAGATAAATAAAGTGATGTAAACCCATTTTCAGAGGTGATCTCATGAGGGCTGGGGTGAAGCAAATGGGCTCAGCGCTTCCCAGCGGGGAGGGGAACATCTCTCCCCTTCCATTTCAAAGCTGAAGCACGTCATTAAATACTAATTTCAATCGAGGAGTATCTCTCAAATGAAAACCACACCAAGCCAAGGCTGAGCCTGTTTGCAGTTCCCAAATGTCAAACCTCATCTGCTCAAGTGTGTCCCAATTTCCTGTGAACAGCACTGGGGGACTCCATGTGCTGCTCCTCCACACTGTGCCCTCTGCACCTCAGCTTTGCTTTAGTTATTAAACTCTCATTAAGAAACAAAATAACCTGCAGCAGCACCAAAAGACCTTCAGAAGTTTTAGAGAAAACAGAAAAAAACAGCTTAGAAAAGTCGTTCACCTTTTCAGACACAATTCAGGGGGCTCGTGCTCCTCAGTTTTAAAGACCTTTTATCACCAGTCAAGAGGCAGCAGAAAATATGAAATTTATGGCATGTTAGCATTCAGGCAAGGCAAAAAAGGGTAGATATTTAACTCTAGCTGGGAAGTTCCAACTATGCATGAAACGCTGCTGCCTGCACATCATTCCTTTGGCTTTCTGTCATTGTTTATGCTCCTCACAAAGAGCATGAGGCAATTAAACCCTAAGGCCATGTAAACAATACTGATGTCAAACATCTGGGCTGTCCCTGGTATTTAAAGCCAGGCAGGGTGGTAGCAACAGCACTGCTTTTATGTGCCTCATCACACTTTCTTCCTCATTTAAAAAACACAAACCACCACCCAAAAACCAGCAAAGAGTCTCCTGAGGATGGGTTTTCATCATATCACTGGTGTGTGTGTTTTCATAGCCCAGGTCAGGTGCTGGGCAAATTTAATTAACAACTGTCAGATTTAAATTGAAAGAGTCAAATCTGCCACTGCCATAAATCTTCAGGAAACAAAAAAAGGTGATCTCTGTTTTCCACAGCAGCAGACAAACATTCATCTTATCCCCATTCACAAAAAATTGCCAAATTCCATAAAACAATCTGATTTAAAAGTGAGCAGGGTAGTTAACCAGAGGGAGCCTGAACTGCTGCTCACTTGGTTGCATCTCAGGGCTCACCCTCGGGCCAGAGGTGGCATCGTGGAGCTTTAACATCCCTCCCAGATTCTGGGCTTGGCTAGTTGACAAAACACTACTTGTTGCTTGACAGATAATTTTTTCCAAGCCTCTGACTCTCTGGGGGAGGGAGGGAGGAAGGCAGGAAGGGGGAGAAGGATGTAAACAATAAATGAGAACTTCAAAGTAAGAACTCACAATGCAGAACAATGGCTTGTGTATCTTACAGTGCACGACCAAACTTATTTGTCTTGGTGCTGTGCAGCTGCTGAAAAGAATCAGTGCACGGCACAAAGCTTTGATATTTCCACGGAAGAAAAAGGTCCCTGTAAAAAAATATCAACAAACAACCCCAACTTTCTACTGCATTGTGTTTACTCCATTTTCACATGCAAGGTTAAAAAAATAAATATCGCTAATTTATACAGTGCTTTAAAGGAGGCAGGAAGGCCAAGGCAGGAGAGCCTGAACTTGCACCACAGTCAAGATTTATTATAAAGACATGCTGACTTCAGAGCAAAGTCATTTGGAACAGTGTATCTCACAGCATCATTAACAAGCTGTCTCTTCTCATTGGGTTATTTTGGTATCATATTGTACCCTCAATGATTTTTACGATTAGCTTTGAGGTACAGTAATACTTTCCACATTTTACAGCAATTTAGGAGTCAGAATAACCTTCTAAATCTTTAAAAGAAAATCACCAGTGTGAAAAAAAAAGGGGGAAAATACTCCATAACAACGTATTTGAACAGAAACTCCTACAATAAATGTAGATTTTAATCATATTGGAACTAATCTTTTGTTTTCAAATGGAACTGCTGAAAAGCATGTGGAGTTTACAGGAGGTGGAAGAAACACTGTTCACTTCCAATTTCAAATCAATAAATTTATAACCACACTTTGAATCAGTACATCATTAACCAAATTCTGCACTGAATATTATCAATAGTTTTATCCAGTGCAACGCCCAAGGTGAAATAAATGACTTGTAAAGTCTCTGTTTCAAAGAGCTCAGGATAAACCAGAGATGCCCTGAAAGAAAAGCAGCATCAAACAAGTGGAACAGCCAGAAATTAGAATGTAAAAAGCCCCTTTATAAACATGGCATTTTGCCCAGATTCAAAGGTCCCTCCACAACAGCCCATGTTTATGATCTGGACTGTATTATTTGACCCAACAAACATTTATAATTCCCTCCACGTATCTAACCTGCTTTGTATCTTGCCTCTTTAAAAACACCACAACTGCTACTTCCACTTACAATATTTTTACAGAGTGTTCTTTAAAGAGCCACTAAATATTCACTTCAATAAAAAATTCACATGATATCATCCCACTTTCATAGACTAAAAATGAAAAGGCTTTGTCCCCAATCAAATCAAATACTACCAGTTTTCCCCTGCAAGAAAAACCTGACTTTTTAACTGACACTGAAATTAATACACACAGAAAAATAATGGAATGGACATTTGTTCTTATTCATATGTAAATGTCATCAGGCTCTTTCAAGAGAGAACAATGTATTTTGCACAAGTTGGGGGCAGTGGGAATAAGAGGAAATGCTCTGTATCCCAACAACTGTAATAACCGGGAATGGTATTTTTATTCCAAAGGATGTTTTATGTAGCTATTAAACATACCATGCATATTAGCACTACAACACATCATATTATTTAACAGCTTTATTTGCAGTGGCAAGTGTCCCACACGGAGCAAACACATGTGCCACCAGGAGATGACACGGAGAGGACATGGACACCAGTGGGTACCAAAAAAAGTTCAATATATGGCTAGAAACAGAGAGAGTTTATACACAGGAGCAAGTTATTAGATGCAATTTCGCAAAAGACAGCCCAGAAAGGCAGCAAACAATCCTCAGTTGCCAGCAGTGGAGGCTGAGCCCAGGGGAGCTTTGGGAACACGCAGAAATCACAGATCTCAGGGGGATTTAGGGCAATCTCAGTATCAGAGCAGATACTACCTGAAAATGTCACATAACCCCACATAGTGTGGAGTCCAGTGAATGAGCCTGAACACACCGAGTCAACACCACTTCCTTTTTCTCCCCAGTGTTATTCCTCTTTTTTTGATGCTGTGTTTCAGCAGCTACTGAACTTTTTACACTATTTCAGGATCTGCTAAAGCAGCCCCAAACTGCACTCCCACCTTCCTTTCACCAGTGCCACACGGCCAATAACACTGTGCAGCACTTTTGCTAGTCCATGTCTTTTCTCCCCCAAAAGCAGGATCTGTACATCTAAAACAAATTAAAAAAGCAAACTTTCTTCCTTTTTTTTTTTTAAAGAGAGCCACTTTGAGGTAGAGATTAATCATGCAGCAAAAGATTAATTCCCAGCTGCTTGGCAACCATCTGGACATTCTACTGGTTAAAACACTAGTTTGAATTGCTAACCTACCCCTTTGATCTTTCTCAATGTATCCAGCCCATATGTGCAATAATTAAAGACATAGTTCACCAACTATTGCAAAAAAATAAATAAATAACTGTACTTGTACACATCTATCTCCATAACCAGCCTGACTGGTATCACGGATTATAAATCACCAGGCAGTTTAGGAAAACATGTCTTATCCTGACATACACTGGATGTCTCACCCCAGCCCGGCAATAAAATCAGGGTTGGGGTTTATTACATTATATTCAGAAGAGTTATCAAAGCAAGGCAGGATGTGACTTCCTCACACGGAAGGCAAGGGACAACTTGCACATGTTCTTGGGACCAGGACATTAATCAGGCAGCAATGATGTTAACAGGAGTCAGGAGCGCTGGGATCTCAAACACCAACTCACAGATTCCTACTCGGTGCTGAGAATCACTTGCCAAGTGGATTCCCCAGATAAATCAGACAGAACAGACACCAGGGAGGTGGATTGAGGGAGAAAATCAATATTCAACGTCACAACAGGCACTGCCTGGAGTATTTATAAGGGGAAAGTGAAAATCAAGATAAAGCAGTAATTATGAGATAACTACCTTTTCTTACTCCTTCATATGGGCCATACTTGAACCCAACACACATTCTTACATTTTAACAAGAATATTCACCAGAATTAAAAGCCTTAACAATTTCTGCCCCTTGGAAATCAGTGTGACATTTATGAGCTGAAATATGACCTGGACAGCTCCAGGTGAGCAGGGTGACAAAAGAAGGGGAAGAGCAAAGGGAGAGAAGTGCAAGAATGGAGGGAGAGTAAGAAAAAAGAATCCCAATACACAAAACTCCAGTTATGGCAAGATTCAGGTTTGGGCCCAGCTGCAGATGGGTTTACTACACAAATGCTTTCAGAAAGTTCATCAAAACTGCTCTCCTGTTATTAGTAAGCAATTCTGATCTTGAAAGCACCAACAGGATGCCCAGCCCCATCCCACGCCTAAGGAAGTGCCTCTAGCTCACATATATATTTATATATATACGTATATCCTTCTCCCAAGATTCAAACTCTGGAGACACACAGAGACACAAGCACACAAACAGTTTCAATTCAACATAAAATCCCCGAGAACAACACCGATCTATTTCGTTACCATTCTTGGAAGATACAAACAAAAATATTTGTTTTCAATGAGGATAACACCAAACCCGTGATGTAGCTAAAAGCACATGAATGTTCATTTCGCAGTGGTTTAATTACAAGAGTCCTCTTTATAGGATACTCTCTCCATATTGCTTTTATTTTTTGCTTTTAATTCGGCATGAATTGCATGTATTTAAATACTTTGTTGTGGAACAGAACAATTAAGAGGAGGAAATCAAAACCAAGAGGGCAATGCTCGCTGATCACCATCTCCTTCCCACTGCAGGGACTGGCATTAAGTGTTCTTTTCCTTCTCCCCAGACCCCACCTCCTTCCAGGATAACACCACAAGGGTTATTCCCTCTCCCTCCCAAGTTTCACAACTTTCTTTCCTCCCTGAATTCTTGCCTTTACATTCTCTGAATGGTCCCTCTTGGGGGAAATCTGTATGGCAGCCCTTATGCAATTTTCTCTGTTTCAATTTATAATCTCATGCCAGAGAAGCGAGAAGCGCAGTAAATCCACTGCTTTCAGCACCTCCCACCCAGGGCAGGACTAACCTATCACACCAGCACTGCAGATTTTATCTTAACATAAATATATCACCACAGCCCAACACTTTGGGTGCAGTAAAACCAGGGACGTGCCTTGATGATCTTTATAAACAAAATTCATGTCTCACAGTAAAGGAGAGTGCTCATTCCCAAAAGAAAAGGAGTAAAACATAAATAAAGATTACAAAGATAAAGGTTTAAATAGATTTTTTTCTAAAAAAAAGCTGCATCTTAAAGATAGACCTCTTCAATACATCAAAATAAATTAATTAGGAGCTGATATACAGCTCAGGACAAATTTACTGCAGGTATGCCTTATAACCTGCAGCTTGAAAGAACAAAAAGTGAAAATTATTTCCAATATGCCTCAGATTTCTTTGGGGTTTATTTGTTGAGATAAGTATCTCTGCTTACACAAAGTAAAATAAAGGAAAATGAGGGGGGGAAACGCTAAGAAAAATTAAGATTAATATAATGAAAAATTAAGAAAACTTCTTTAAAGAAACACCAAAACTTCAAAGGATACATCAGATAAACCAGTGGTTTGGGAAAGGTCAGCAAAACAATGTATGTCATTAACAAAGTTCACTTTCCTTTCTCAACCCATAGAATCCTAACCCCCCATCTCCCAGTGGTACTGGAGCTGTTTTGCTCAAAAACCCCAAATTAGACCTTTCCCTTCCCCCTCAGCCCCAGCAGCTCTGGGTGCCACCAGCATGGCCAAAGGGACACTTTCCCCTTTGCACCAAACAAGCCACCCCATCTGTGGTGCTTTGCTGCCCTGTTGTGCTGCACCTTCCTCCCCCCAGCCCCTGCTTTTCCAGCCATGACCCTTTCCCAAAAGGCTCCATCCCTGCCAGAAATAGTTGGGAAAAGATGACTCAAGGCCTGGTGCTGCTGCTGCAGCTTTCCCAGGGCTCTGATGTGGTTCTGCTGCAAAGGGCCATGTGTTCAGCATTACAGAGCCCAAGCAGGTGCAGCAATGCTTTATGAACAGAGGTGCAGAGGTTAAAAGCAAAAAAAAACCCCACACTTATCCTATTTTATGTTCTCCTGTTGTACAACAAAGAGGTTGAGAACAGTTAAAGGTTCCCCAAACTCTTGTGTGCAGCACTATTTTTCTGTTAATACATCTACATTCTATAAATAAAAGGCTTTATTCGTAATTGAGCTTCACAAACAACATAACATGAAAACACATTGAAGTTTTGGAGTTAATAGCACACACATGGTGATTGTGAAACACTGTCTGTAACCTTTCCAGTTCAAACCAGCACCATTAACGAAAAGTCCTGCATTTTTACTGTGTGGTTTAGAGGATTTTTCCACTGAACCAGCAAAGTATTAAGTGGGTATTTTATGTAGCTCCTTGGCATGCACTGCTGTTTATTTAATTTGAAAATATTGTTCAAATGACAACATTGTGCTTTCAATTTATTTCTTTTTGGGGCTATTTTCACATCTTATGAAACCTCGCCTCATCCTGCTGCTTTGAATATTGTCAGGACAACAGAGGAGCCAATATTAGAGCAGGGAAAGTGATTGGATTGTGCAACTTGTTGGAGCCCCCAGCGAGGCTGCCCAGGTGGCAACACCAATCATTTCATACACATTCTTTTATTAATAATGCAAAGATCTACAAATCCAAGTTACCCTCCCCTGTATCTCTGCTAGAGGCCTCTTCTGAAGGCTCTCAAAAGTGCCTTTAGGACAGTTCCAACCCATAAGTGCCCTTACAAGACAGCAAAAGAAAGGAGGGATGATTTGGGGCTTTGCTGATGATGCCCTTTCCTCCCCAGATCAGACTTTTCTGTGGTCCTGTGTGGGTGTAAGTCCTTGTGCATAGCAGGGAACTCAATTTTCCAAGAATATATGGCTAAAGCAGGAATTTTAAGGCCAAACAGAGCAGAGTGTTGAATTTGGGGGTTTTTTAATGACTGGTTGGTTAGTTTGAGGTTTTTACTAATTGCTTTCCTAATGTACCTTGAGTTTCCTTTCCTGCTCATTAATTCACTGTCTTGTGAAATAAAGATCTTTTAAATAAACCAAGTAGTTCGTGACAAAGTATCACAAGCAATCAACTTTCTTAATTCATGAAAAAGGTGAAAAAGACCCAAAATTCTATTTTTACACATATTCATAACAAAATCACACGGTGTGAGGGACTTAGGCAAGCTTTGACCAAAATCTCACCAATGCACAATGTTCCAAAGAAGTTAAATATGAATAAAAGAGGAACAGAGCCCAATGAGGCAAATATAGAAATAATGTAGGTCCTAACAGAAATAAGGTCAAGGTCTGCAGATTTTTAAAGGTATAGAGAAAATAAAAGCTCTCACTAAATCAAGGGTTTCACTTCTTCTGCTAAAAGGAGTTTGGAAAATTCCTAGAATTCAAACTCTTCTTTTAAACGTGTTCAGAAAGTCTTTGTTATTCTCTAAGTAATTGGGAAATACATTAAGGAGTTAACGAAAAGCCCTGATACTTGAGCAGAAATTCTCTCCCAGGAGATTCTCCTGCTCTAACAAACTTCACAATTGGCCCTTTCCAAAGGCAATGCCCAGGCACTCCCAGCACTCTCACCTCTTTCTCCTGCGTCCGAAACCGCGCCTGCCGCTCACGAGCGGGGCTTTGGCCAAAGCCACTTTTAGGTGTCATCTGTTGAATGAGAAACAGTTCCAAACAACTTATTGAGCTAAAACCAGCAAGCCCAAGTCAAATCAGTCCTGGCAAGAAATTTAAAAACATGAAGAATGTTTGTTTGCTTGCCTTTCTGAAATGTAAAGGGAAGGCAATACCTACCAAAGACATCGGCAGGGGTTTTTCTCGCAGATATCTCGGGTTTTCCACCTGCAAAACAAGTCAGAGGAAAAGTCATCGTGGCAACAACATCTCATGATGCCTGACAAATGCACTTACACAGCAAAGAACCACAGAAGGGATTTCAACATGCCTGAAAGGTTGCAGAAATAGGAAGTGTTCCTAAGAGATCACTTGGGTGGATGTGACCTACTCAGCGAGCTTTATAATGTAAATGGACAAAAAAAATTGCACTTTTTTTTGCCCCAAAACCCTTGTGGTTGTAAAAATTCCATCAGTGCATATTTTAAAAGAATTTGGCAGCTACATGTATGGCTTATGCAAAAGAGTTCCAGCTTTACTGAATATACTTCCACTGAAATCAGTGTAAAGCTACAGTAAATTTACAGATTATACTGATTAAAATGAGCATTTTTGAAAAATTACAGTTGGGTGCATTGAAACAACGGCCACACATGTAAGTCATGGGAACAAAACATAAGGAAATAATTCATTAGCATCACTGTGTAATTAAAGCAGCTCTTTTAATCACTGTTTTTAAGAGCTGAACACAAAGCACTGTTGCCAACCCACTTCCTCTATCAGACAGCTTTATCTTCCTCGTTTGCTCAGACGAGGAGGCTCAAACATCCCATCCCAGAGCATGCAGAATTCCCAGAAAAAGCTTTCCAAGGTATAATCTCATACAATGGTGCAGGGAGATCTGGGATATGAATGTGATTGCAGCACACACCTGAAAACACAACTAAATGTTGTCAGATTAGGCTGATCTATAAAGCAAGGCAAATGCATCAAATGCTTGCACTGTCTCCAGCACTCTGAAATAAATTTGTGTGTTGAATTTATCAGTGAAAAAGAGGTTTAATCCCTCTGAAATTTCAATGTGATACAGTGCTACTCATTTCCTGTCCTAAAAGGTTACATAGGACTTCCATCTGAAGAGTTGCCATATTTCACTCAGTAGTTGATGCTCATGTTTAACACAAATTCCATTTCAGTCAATTATTATTATTTTAAGACTACAGCTCAAAGTATAAGAACATGAGTAATTTAACTGCTTAAAAGCTAAAAGTTATCATAAATATTTACAATTAATCCAAACCCTTTATCTGGCCATGACATTGAGCTGTTTGCAGTCTTCAATGTAAAAGCAAAGGTAGATCCTATTTGTGTGGGAGAAAGAAGGAAAATGTGGCTCTAATACTTTGTATGGCCCAAGTCTTGCATTTTTGGATTTTGTAACAGCAGCCATATGTGCTTTGAAGTTAAATGTTCCCACTTTGTTACTTGTTGTGGATTATATCCACTTCAACTGATCTGTAAACATTTAATGCCTCAACATTCATTCTTTTCATGCTGGTCTTCTGCAAAACTTCTTGTTCTCAAAATTAGACCACATTAAAGAGGGAATATCACAATAAAGAACGCCCAAAAAAAGAAAAAAATTTTTAAAAAGGCTGTATTTATGAGAAACATGCAAATTTAAAAATAATAAGCAAAAGGTCAAAGACAAGCCAAAATACATATGGATGAAACTGAAGGGCTGCCATGAGAAGAACAGTAAATCACATGCTTTTCTAAGAGTCTGCACCAAATAAATGTCATCATGAAAGACATCTTTATTTGAACTAGAATTGAACTCTAATTTGTAAATACCACTTCTTCACAAGAATGGCATTTTGGATTTCTCTGCAGAAAAGATTTTGGATTCCCCTGTTCTACTGGGCAGTCAGACAAGAAACATTTGGGAGGACTGGAATGGCCACTTTCTAGCACCTGGGTCCTCCTAAACCAGGGATGTGAAGGTGTTGGATGATCCAACCCCCATCACTTAACAGAAATAACCTACTCCATGCAAATATACCCATTTTCCTAAGCTGAAAAAGCAGCATGGCAGAAATGTGCACAAAAACACAATTCCAAGACTGAATTTGAGGCAAATCAGCCATATTTTTTTACTTAATATTTTCAATTTCTATTTATTTAACAACCCCTACAGTGGTCAAAGCTAACCATTTTTGAAGGATGTAATTTTAAAGCAACCAATGCAAGGAGAAAAGCAAACTGATATAAAATGGTTTCCCCCAAAATCAAGGACAAAAACAGCATTTTGAGCTCTAAGTTCTTCCACAAGACTCATCCTCAGGACCTCAACTATGTTTGATCCCTGAGGCTGCAAACAGTGCCCAGACCTTAGAGCTGGGACAATATGCTAGCCCAGAAATTCCCACCAAAGCTCTTCTGCTCAGTAAATACCTCCCCAACACCACCACTAATGTCATGATTCCTTCCTACCCCTCCAAAAGCCCATCTCATCCTTTGGAAGATGATTATCCAGTTGTACCAGAGCTTATTTTGGGTCAGCCACAGAGGCAGAAAGAATATTGGATATTTTGAGATTCAGGGAATAAAACCCCACATTTGGAGCAGCAGGCTTGTTGCACATTCCCCTTTAAGATTCTTCAAAGACAAAATGTGATTGTTTCCAAAACAAGGATGGCAAAAGACACACATGAAAGAGTTAAGAACACTTAAGACTTTGAAATGGTAAACAACTAAACTGAACCTTGCCCTAAATTCTTACTTTAATCTAACAAACCCAGCCAGCATGTTCCCTACAGAAATAACTGCTGAGTAGCTTCAGGAAATTTGAGTAAGGACATTCTTATCTAACATCATAATTTGTAGGGAAGTTCACTTTAATGCTGCTTCTGCAGCCTTAGTGGAAGGACATTAAAGCACACGAACATTGTTTGTCAGCATGGAAGTTGAATTCATTTTTTCAAGTCACAACGCCACTTGGAGTTCACTGTGGGAAAGTTTTTCCAGCGTTGCTGCCCTTCAAGGCCACAACATATACAGTAGGTATGTTTATAGTAAGCAGACAGACTGAGAAACCAAACAAAAGATAAACAAATGGTCTGTACAGAAAGGGTTGAGCTTAACTGGACTGGAAAGACAAAGGCAGATGGGAGCCAAGTGCTCAGAGCAGGCTCAGCCTCCAGTGCTGCTGCAGCCACCCAAGAATTCCCAACGCTTCCATCTGCTTTAACCCTTGTGGGGTATCAGCTCTCCAAGGAAGGAGAACGTGATGGAAGCACTGACTGCAGAATTTCTTAGGTCTAAGTCCTCCTAAACCTTTCCTAGGTAACAACATTTCCCATGGGAAATCCTTCTGGGCAAGACCTGATGTCCAGGTGCTTTGTATTCAAGATCCCACCTCACCTCTGGTAAAAGCTAAAGAGTTAAATCCTTGTCCTGGCTGGATTCCAGTGATGAAAACTCATGTTCTCCCTGATTAAAAAACCCTTTGCTATTTCCCCAGGGTACCAGCTCTTTGTCTGCTTTCTACCTAAAATGATGTGCTGAATTTCCTGGGCTGTTTAACAGAGTTGCTTTGTCACACCTAAAACTGTTTACAATTCAATGACAAATGGAACTGCATCAGAAGCATCATGAAATATATATATAGAGAGAGAGAGGGAGGCAGATCAGTATTTGCAGAGATTTAATTCATTGTTGTTCCTTTAAACAGCTTAAATTTTTTATCCAAAAATTGTGTTTCTCTGCAATCCGAAAAGCTCAACTACAGGAGGAGAAAAAGAAAAGGAAAAAAGGTAGTTTAACTCCATTATCCCAAAAGCTTCTCTTCCTGACACTACATATATTTCCCAATATTTAATTAGTTTTTGAGACAAACAGGAGATGGCCCCCTTCCCATTAGTTATGAGTGAAATAGATTTGCAACAATATGTAGAAGTTTATTGACAGCAGTTAATAAAGTATGATCATAGAATTATAGAATGGTTTGGGTTGGAAGGGACCTGAAAGGTCATCCCATCCCACCCCCTGAAAAATTCTTTCATTACTCAGGAGAAGCAACAATATTAGCCCAGGAATGCAAGAGCCTCACTTGTCCTGCAGGATCTGAAGCTTCCCTATCAGTCTGTAAAGCTCTCACCTCTCTGCTTAGTAGAGAAATCACAAAAGCATTTCCCAAAACTTTGCACAGTATTTTTAGTAACACCACTGATAAAAAAAAAATCTCAGCCACTGATGTGGACACATCACAAAAACTGAAAACACATCCACTGTGTGACCTGAAAAACATAGGAGCTTTGAGAGAAGAAATAAAGAATACAGTAAAGCAGGAGGCCAAAAGTTAACAATAAAAATAAGAGAACAGTTTATAACTGGCCATTACAACCAAGGCCATCCTGGAAGAGCAGCAGCTCCCAGCTGGGAGACCCCAGGGCTGTCTCAGCATTATACAGAGCACCCAGACAGGTGTTTGCAGATTCTTGAATAAAAGCACAGTCTCCATATACATTTGCTTGAAATAACCACAACTTCCTAAAATCACAAGGATTCTTACTGAGCAAAATCCTTGTGTAATGAAAACACCCAAGCAAAGCTTGAACAGCTTTTTCAAAACAACTGGTTTTCATAGCAGGCAGCTCAGAGTAAAAGCCCTTCTGTATTTTCTTTCCTACCTTCCCCCACTAGTGACCGATTTTTTGGGTCAAGGGTCTCCTGCACCTGAGGTGAGATCACTTGTCAGTGAAGTTCCCTGCCCAGTTTGCAGCTGGCACTGGCAATTAGAGGGGAGCTGGCAACATCAGTGCTCCCAAGACACTCCAGTTCTCCAGATTCCAACATGCTGCAGCCCTTTAGGAAGGGTTTGGTTTTTTTTCATTTTTAGTAATGACATTCTTCTTCAAGCATGACACCACTTAAAACTTCCTGACCCTTTCAGAGCCCACTGGAGGCCTGATCCACAGCAGGGAAACCCTGCTGAGCAGCCACCCCTCACAGCCCTCTCTTTTCCAGCCTCAAATCCTCTTTGCCAGGTAACTCCCAACAAGTCCTATCAGGCAATCAAAGTCTCTCACGAGTGACTTGTTTAATTACCATCCCTGGAGAGGAGACTTGAAAAACTGATTTATGTGTCACAGTAGCCAATTTGTTATCCAGGAGAGCTCCTGTATCAGCAGAGGATCATCACACTTTAATAACCACCCATTATCAACACAACAGAGTTGCAAATTTCAATTAGAGAAAGAAATAAAATACAAATAAAGTTACAGAGATAAGCAAGCAGGGAGATCAACACTGATATGAAAATGCTGAATAGAGAGAGATTCTTTGTCAGCATCAGTTGGAACAATTTGTAAAATGGCCACGAGCAAGTTTTCCCCCTTAAAGCAGCTCTAAAAGCTCAAAGTGTTAGTTATCTGCTCATAAAATCCAGGTATTTCTACAACCCAAATACCCACAATGTGCAAGTGACTGCTTGCACTTTGGTTTCAGACACCTGCATGGAGCTCTGGCAAACTGGGGCTGAGTGCTGCTGAGAGTCTTTGTGAAGATCCACCTTGCAAAGCTACAATTCCTGTGCTGTTGGCTAAGCTCAGAGATGCACGTTACACTAAAAATGAGTTTCCATTTCAAGTTAATGAATAAATAATGTGCTCAGTTTGTTTTACCCCAAGATTCCAACTACTGAGACGAGCTTCGACGTCACTGTCATCCAAAGAAATGGTTTTATCATGATGATCATCCTGGAAAAGAAAAGTCAAATAAAATAATCAGAAGAGCTGGCAAATAGATTATTTAAAATAAAGTTTCTCGTTGGCTTGGCCACTGCACTTCCTGAGTGGCACAATCCCTCTGACAGCTTTAATGTAAATAACTCAGACAGCACAAGGATCCTCTGCTGAGAAAGGAATTCAGGGCATAAATTAGCCTGGCTCTGCACTTTAATGTTCTTTCCTTATTCTGCTTCCCTCTACAGAGGGTGAATTTACTAAATAAAAACCCAAACACTCCATTTTCGGGCAACACAACTTATTGTAGAAACGATTCACCTCCACAATACCCATTGTAGGGCTAGGCCAGAATTCAGAGATCACCTGCTCAGCCTCCACATAAAAACATTTCACTGAGATATTTAGAAACACAACGTAGAGGTGTGAATTACTCTGTCTCATGAGGTTCTTCAGCACCTGGCAGCCCCTCTCCTTTGTCACAAGCCCTCGGTGAGGGGGCCTGGACTGCAGTTAATCAACACTTGGTTGAGGCAGCTCTTACTGTTTCTTGAAAGACTCCCTGTTCCTCTACCTGGGCCTGAATTCTGCCAGAACAGCTGTGTGTCACTGACAATGGAACAAGATATCATTTGTTCCAGCCAGCCAAATGTTATCAAACTGTTTGGCAAAGCAAGAGAGGATTATTTCACTTAAAGGCCCTTTTAAAGCTGTAATCACAGGAGAATCCAGTGTATGAAGCTGAGGAACAATGAAGTGCAGTGATTTGTCTAACATTGCCCTGGAAGCTGTGGGAAAGCCAGCAACAAAAACACCCCAAACAATCCAAAACAACAAAAAAACAGCCACAAAACAACTCTAAAGCCCAAAATCCAGGTTTCAGCTGAAGAAAATAATTGTTAACAATAATTGCTCCACAAGGAATATTTCTGTAAGTAAAATAAACAGGAAACCAATGAGAAGAAATTCAGTAAATCTAGCATGTGGTTTTATTTGTAATTATGGTATTTCTGGTTTTAAATTACATTTGTATATATTCAATCAACACACACATAAATACATTCATGCCAATCAGAGCCCAGAGCAGATACTCCCTCTTTGCCCCCTGACCACCTGCAGTCTGGCAGGACAAACCACCCCTCAGCTAATCCTCTATTCCAGCTGCTCAGCAGAACACAAATTCCCCCCCCCCCAAAAAAAAGCTTCCAATTTATCCCACTTGCACTTCATGTGCTCATAAATCCTTGGCTGTGCCCAGCAAGGAAGGGCAGAACAGCCCCTCTGAGTTCCTCAGTCTCCACTGGTTCCTACAGCAAATCCAGTGTTCCATGGAGGGAGGGGAGTTGTTCTACATGTGGTGAAAGCCACATTTAGTGAGATAAACAGCACATTTCTGGTAACAGATATTTGTCAGGAGCAATTTGCAGTGTAAGTGCTTGCAGTTATACATACAACAGCATTAAATATTTTGGACTAAACAGGTTTTCCATGAAGTCTGTTCAGTGTCCTTTTCTCAGCCATAATGCTCGTTGTGGAAAGTCTGATGAAACCAAGTGGCCAAAATTCCCTCTTTCCGAGGTCACCCAGCACTGAGCAGAGCCAGAGGCATCTCTGCAGCTTTCTTTAATCTTTTATTGCAAAACACAGGATGATGTCAACACTGGCATGTTGTCAAACCCAGGGAACAATGCATTAAACAGAGGTCAAGCACCAGGATGAACTGGGAGCATCCTACAAGGAATCCCTTCCCCTGCACAGAGAGGATAGATTTTGGAGAGCTTTGGTCCTCCCTATCCCTCCTTCCCAAGTGTCTGCACCTTCACACAGGGATCATGACCCACACAGCCAGAAATAACAGCTTTACAAGGATATATAAAAGCAATTCATGAAAAATAAGGCAAGTTCTAGGACAAAAAGGAGAAGCATCTTACAGACAGTGACGTGCCCAGGTCATCTTCCTCTGGCCAGTGAAAGAAATCCCTAGAATGGGATATGTCTGATGGCTTCTCATTGGATTTTTCCCTGCTATTAACAACAAGAGAGCAGAAAGAGAAAAATTAATTGTCAACAATTTGTGGCACACAGAGGATGTTCAGCACAGAGTAGAATCTTTTAAAATATACATGAGAAAATAGTTATCAAGATATATAGATCAAAAAAGGAGAAAAAGCAAACAAAAGCCTTAAGTATTAAAAACCACCACCAAACAAACCCACACCAACAAAACCACCAGAAATATTGTACTCATGATAGTACATTAAAAAGCATTCTTTGCTTTTCTTTTACTGCATGACCCAACATCACACAATGGATTTTAGAAAAAATCCAAGTCAACCAGGAAGGCTGATCCAGGAAGATATTTTTGAAATCAAACTGCTAGGCTGAGACAACATAGGATGGAAGAAGAAAGAGGAATTAAGGTGATGGAGGGGAGACCTTTAAGGCCACAAAAATAAGAGGCTAGATCAAGGTACATCATCCTCTAACACAGAAAAGTGCAGGCAAGGCAAGAACAACACACAGCTCAACAGAGGAAGGGCTTAAAGGCCAGAGTGGAGAGGAACATGTCAAAGGAACAAGCCATAAATATTGTCTTAGTTACATTAAATTTCAGCTCTGTTTTATGGACTACAGCAGAATATATGGGGGAAAGGCAAAGAAAAGCCCATGAGACAGGACATAAGGGCAACAGGAACAAGTGTCCATGTACTGGACAGGGATTTTCTGGACAAGTTTTTGTTGTAAGTAAAATACTTGAACAGAAGGAAAATAAGAAGCGCAGGTGAAGAGAACTGTGACTGATGCACCTGGTCAACAGAGATTTATCAGCCATGCAACAGTGAAAGGAAAGAACAGCCTGAAACAAATTCAAATACAAGTTAAAGGCATTTATTAGATAGACTGATTGCAAAATATCCAAACCAGTGGAGAAACACCCTTCAGCATGAACTCCACTGTCAAATCCACAGCTATTAAGGTAATTAAAGACTCCTGTTAGTCCCTTCACCTTCCCATAACTAGTCACATTACATTAAAATCAAATCAGACCATTGAAACACCTTCCTTCCTTTCCATCTGGCAGCAACTGAGATGGTTGTTATGCCAAAGAGACTCGGAGCTGAATTAAGTGTTTATGAACAGCACAACAACTGTTGCATGGACAATGTAAATGAGTCACTTGTAGGAAGACAAACACAAAGCCTTCCCAAAGCACAGACCCAGCTTCCATCCAAACAGCAGGGAACACAAACACAACAACTGGGAGCAAACCTCCCCTTCCAGCACCAAGAAATCCCACATAAACAACAGGTATGGGGGCATGATAACCATTACAAAGCACTAAATAGTTTAGATAAGCAAAGTCTTGGAGGTAGAAAAGATCAAAAGAAATACAATAATACAATGCCTCTTGAATTTCTCACCAAGATTTCATTTGACACAAAATTACCTTTCATTAAAAGGAGTTAAATCTTTGCCTGTCAGTAAATCTGCACTTTTATCAGATCTGTTTTCCGAACAATACTCAGGTTAAACAATTCAATAACGTTTCAATTGTTAAAAAGAAGAGAAAACTGAATTTCTGCCCCATCATTCAGATTAAGGAATGTCAACAAATATGCAAACCCAAGTTATCTGTAATATTCCCAATTGGACAACAGAGAGAAAAGAGGTTTAGGCATACTCTTAGTTCTGTATTTGCTGTTTTGAAGAGGAGCTGAAAAGGAACCTGCTTTACTTGACTCTATAAATTTGAAATTGCTACGGGTGGACCACAATTTTGCTCCAATCAGGTCTATATTATTACCCATTCAGGCCCTTTCCCAGTCCTCTGCTAATACCAGTCAGGTTCCAAAAAATCACAGGCTTGTTTCTTTTTCCTCCCGTGGCAGGTGAATGAGGAATGGTCAGTCCTGACATCAGCCCTGTGACCTCCTGTTCAGCCAAACCACTGAGCTAGCAAGGGAGAGAGAGAAGCAATTTGCTGCTAATGAAAGAGATTAGTAAATAATATCCTCCTAGGAACAAAGTAGGGGCAACTCAGGGGTCCCTCCTGGTCCAGCACAGCTACACACTAACCTTACCCAATGGTTTTCAGGCCCAGGCTCTAAACATACAGTAGAATTTTCCTGTGGGGTCACAAAGACCAGGTTTCTGGTCAACCCAAACTACACATTCCTCAAAGCAACCCTCTCATGTTTCAAAGTAAAGCTGCACCTTCCAAGCACCAGCTGGCTCAGGTTTATTCACCCACACCCCAGTTGGCAAGCAAGGTTTGCCTACCTCCTTTTTATTTAAGCAGGAAAACAGCTTCGTACAGAAAAGTCAAAATTGCCAAACACAGAATTATTTGCATGGCAAGATAAAAATCACTATGAAAAGAACTTCTGTCTTTGGCCCTTTGAAAGGAGAGAATCTTGAGATAAACAACATCAAGTAGTTACTCAAACATGTCTCTCTGACATTATCTATTTTGCCCTGAGAAAATGTTGTAAGAACTGAGTCATGTACGGAATGCAAAATTTTCATCCAACTCCACAAATTCCATGGCCCTGGATCCAGTTTTCCCGACGCAGAGGAGACAAATCCAATGGAACTCGAGCACCATCTGGTGGTTCTCCCTGCAAACTGCACAGCCCAGAAATTAATAATACATTCCATCCTCACCTGCACTGAGAGCCCATCCAAAAGTGTAAATACAAAGAGAAACAGATCGATATGTTGATATAAGTAATATTTTAACATAGCCACATATAAATAAGTATTAAATAAGCTGTTTCTACAAAACACAACAACTGAAACATTTACCTTCTCGATTTTTCCTGCATAAATCGCAGGAAAATTACTTTTGTATTGCTACAAAGCTTAATTGATGGAATCTACAGAACTATCAAAGTTTGCCAACACAGATTCAGATCTCCTTAGACACAGCCACACCCTTGGTTTGAGCACCCACTAGCAGAGCTCTGCCTACACAACAAAGTTTCACTTCCAGAGTCCTTTAAGCCACAGACATTATTCCATCCCTTTTACCTGTTTCTCCCAACATGGAATAGTAAGAAATCCAGGTCTCCAGAGAAGTCACCAGAGCCCTGTGCCAAGGGTCTCAAAAACCATTTCTAAAGCATGATACATTCCTTGTTTTCATGGTGTTAAATCTAGTTTTAATTGAGGGTGTCTGGGCAC
This sequence comes from Anabacerthia variegaticeps, assembly GCA_035583185.1. Classification (NCBI taxonomy): domain Eukaryota; kingdom Metazoa; phylum Chordata; class Aves; order Passeriformes; family Furnariidae; genus Anabacerthia; species Anabacerthia variegaticeps. Next base: position 2,994,133 of record JAWWEW010000042.1, read on the forward strand.
CTTTTCCCAACAATTCTCTTCATCACCACGCCCAGAGCGGTAACATGATAGCTCAGCTGGCAATTTCCCATTCTCTGCCTCTGTTTCTTAAGCCACAAGTCTGGCTTATCAAAACCACAGGCTCTTACCAGAGCAGCCAGAAGAGCCCTTAGTCACCAGGAAGGGGAGACACATCAATCATTTTTCCAGTGATTGTTAAAATTACACATAGCTACTGGATGAAGAAGAGGAAAAGCTCCCTGATACTCAGTATCAACCTGATTTAACTTCAGTCAAGTGTCTGTCATCCCTGCAAGTCACAGCTGAGAAATCAAACACATACTCAAAAATTTATGATATACAGCATAAACAGCGTGCCTACAAAAGAACAGCTAACAATGGCCACTTCTGAAAAACATAAGGCAACACATTAAAAAAGCATTACACTTCTGAAACAAAACCTGCAAGTGTATTTCTAGCCTGGTGAAAGGAAACCAGCAGCTTCATATGGAAGCAAACACTCACTTCCTCTTGCACAGCACCCACTGAGCCTTGAATAATAGTCACAGTCTAAGAGGGCTTCCTTCACCAAGGATTTCAGAGTGGTGGATTAACTAAGAGAGGATTTCAAGGATTAACTAAACCTCAAAATGAGCAAACAAGAGGCAATTCCATCCATGACTAAAAAGCAGTGATGTAAAAAAAAAAAACAGAAAAAAGGACCACAGATTACGATAATCAGCACAAAGTTGTGCTGCAATGAAAATCCAGGAAGTAAATACTTGAAAACTGTAGATTAAAGTAAAATTTACCTCATATTCCCAAAAAATAGAACATTACAGAGCTGCAGAGTTCCAATAGAGTCCAACTGAGCAGCCTGGCACTCCTTCAGTACTGCAGGGACATTTGTGTGAGCCAAGAGGAGAAAAAGCCTTAATAACCCGACCCACCTCAGCCCCTTCCATGCTGTGGGAACAGCCCTTTGCCCAGCTGATTGGAATTAAGGATGCAGCTTCAGCAAACCCCCATGGCATTGCCAGAACAAGGTGCAGCTGCAGATGGTCAGATCCTGCTGCACAGCTGCAAACAGGCAATGCTTAACTCCCTGAGTTAACCTGCTGGCAAACATGCAGGATTGAGGCACAGGTGGTGCTAGTCACCACCAAGGCTCAGGGAGGGCAGCATGATACAGCCCAAAACACTTCAAATCAAACTCAGAGAGGTTGTTTAGACAAAGATGGAGCCATTGCAAACAGTCGTCCCCCTATAAGATGGCAGAGTATCTCCCCAAGCAGCAGCTCTGACTTTCAGCCTCCTAAGTTTCAATAACTATAGCTGGGCCAGTCTGACCTTCTGGAATCCAAGATTTCTTATGTTTAAGGGAAATATAAAGAACTCTTGCTAGTTCCTAAAGAAGCCCTGATGAAACACAAGAGAGGTGTTCAATATGAACTAACCCACTCACCAAAAGATGGATCAAACCTTTCTCTACACATGTAACTTTTCTTCCTTTGTCACAAAACAGCAAAATTTGCTTACCTGCAGGAAGCCACTATTCTGTTTCCTCTAAAAAAATGTGAGCAACAATCCTAGAACAGCCTTTAAATCTACCATCTATATGCCTGCTTAGATTTCTAATCTCTATAGAAAAAAAGCTATTAAAAACTATTTGATAAAACAGCTCCTTTCAGCATTGTGGTCTTAGACTACAAACACAGGCTTAGATTTTCCAAGTTAAGTGTCTGTAACTGAAAGGAGGAGGAGAACAAGAGGAATAGAAAGAGGATAGAGCTTGGAGGGGCATGGAGAATGAAAACCAGAGAAGAGGACATGATGGGGAAAAGTAAGAATGGCAAAGTCTAGAAGTTTCCTTTACATTGAAGCAATTTCTAGATACTTTGTATAAAGTACCAACAATTATGAGTCCATGAGGGAGTGTGACAAACTCAAACTGAAACATCCAGAGCTTATCAAAGCAAACATCTACTAAAGATCCAAGAGTGACCCAAGCAAATGCAGCCATCTCACCCCTGTGGGAGTGGTGTTGATGAAGAGGACTCCTCTCTAGTGTCACTGCTGTCCAGCTCTCGCAATACCCACTCAGGTAAACAGGTGGAGGGACCGCTTGGAACTCCTGGAGAACTCGGTTCTTGAACAGAAGTTGACTATAATGAAAATAAATGCAAAATGAACAAAATATATTGACACCAATACATTCTTAACACCATTAAAGTAGTTCCTTACTGGAATATCTGCAGTAAAAACACTCCTTTTTCCAATGAAGTCAGTGGCAAATGCCACCTGCCCAAGCCACGGAAATTCATACAACAGGCAAGGGTGTGAATGTTTTCCAGTACTTCACTTCTTTCAGTATGGGTAATTTTAATTAGGTAATCAGGACTGTTGCCTCACTAAAGCTGATGGCAAGGATTGCCACAGCATATTCAGGTCTTCAGAAAACAAAGTTTAACAGTATGTGGGTGAATAGTCATCCTTTCTTTCATAGAAACAGACTCCTATAATCACCTCTGATTGCTGAAGGCACCACCTTCTAGCACATTTTTCCTTTCACAAAACTATCTACTGATTAAGACCAAAGAAAGCCTCAAGGCCTTTTATTACATCTTTTCAAAGAATTAGCAAAAAAGTTATCTTTCTGCTCTTTCAGAACACTGATATGTATAAGCTTTCTAACCTAGTTTCAAAGATACAGGTTTCATAAAAGGTTTCACCCATTGAAAGATCTTCCCAGCATCATTTTTCACACTTGTTCCAAATCCAAATGCAAATTTATTTTCAGGATATATTTAAGCAAGTTTGTCTCATAAAGAAGTGCCACGCACCATGGAGGAAGAGATAGTTGTCAGCAATCCTTGCTCTGGTTTTTGTCTAAAAGGACCATCCAGAACTCCTCTTCTCAGCATGTGGAGCAGAACTTTGGCATACAAGTTCCGATTCTTCCTTCCCTCTACTCCTACCCCTGCTCCTGAGAGCTTGCAGAGTTTTTTAATCCACAGTGCACATGTTTCTCGTTCTGCAAATATAGATACACATTCTTACTAGGCATTTTCAGAACAAATCAAACACACTGAAAAAACAGAAGCCATCACTGGGCACTAATTTTGTGGGTGTCTCCCTTCTACCCAAAAGTTTACAGCAAAGCAAACAAACCCAACTGACCAAACAATATAAAAAATGGTTAAATAGATTAAAAATAACTCTTTAACTACAATTCAAATTTATATATTCCAGAAACATTTTCCATACATTCTTGTTTACCAGAAGTTTACATCACTTCCAGAAACAGCTTGTTGGGAATAAGGATACTAGTAAAGGATACTAGTAAATAGATACACAATAATAATTACCAGCCACCTAGAATTTTGTTATTAGCCTTTAAATGTACATTTCCCCATATTTACCAGAACTATCTTGCAGCTTTAGAACATGAGGCTTCATAGCCACAATGTAGCGATCCAATTCTGCATCGAGTTTTACAGAGGTTTCCTCTTCGTTGCTCATCTTCAAACCCTCCTCACATCGCAGCAGCAAAGGGCAAACACCGCTCTACATCAGCCCCTCTTCACCTCGGGCCACGCCAAGCCATGCCTGGAACTACAGGGGAAAGGAAGGCAGAAGTGTTATTGTTTTGGAACAAACGCAGGGCCAGGAGGGATTGTTTGCAAACAGCACACACGCCTTGAGCGTGTTCGGATGCGAAATTGAACATCCGACCCCACGCTGAGTGTGTTCATTACACCCAATTCGTGCACAGTATCTCTGGCCTTTGGGGGCACCGCATTCCTGGCCTTGGGAATTACAGCAGGGGGCTTAAAGGAGAGGGGGGAAAAGGGGGAAAGAGCAGGCAGAGCTAGAGGGAAAAGCGGCAGAGCCGAAAATGCTGCCAGGGCTGGTTTGTAAATGGAGACGCGAAGAGAAGCGCTCTGGGCCGAGCTGTCCCGGACCCACGGGGCACTGGGAGAGGAAGGATCCCTCCTTCCCTCCCTGGGGACAGATCCTGACAGAGGGACACCTCCTTCCCTGGGGACAGACCCTGACCAAGTGACACCTCCTTCCTTGGGGACAGATTCTCACTGAGGGACACCTCCTTCCTTCCTTCCTTGCCCTGGGGACAGACCCTGACCAAGTGACACCTCCCTCCTGCCCTGGGGACAAACCGTGACCAAGTGACACCTCCTTCCCTCCCTGGGGACAAACCGTGACCAAGTGACACCTCCTTCCCTCCCTGCCCTGGGGACAGACCCTCACTGAGGGACACCTCCCTCCCTCCGTCCCTCCCTCGCCGCCCGGCCGGGCCCGGCCCCTCTCCCAGCCCCTGCCCCCTTTACCTCAGGGGGTGCCCCGGTGGGGACAGACCGAGCCGGCCGGAGGGTCCCGGGGCCGGTCGGGGCACACAGAGCTGGACCGGGCCCGGTGTGGGGTGGGCAGGGCCGAACCCGGTGCCGGTGTGGGGCAGGGCCGGACGGGGTCGGGGCAGGCAGGGCCTGAGCGGAGGGTCCCGGCCCTGGTCCCGGTCCCGGTCCCGCTGTGGGGCAGGCAGGGCCAGAGGGTCCGGTTTGGGGCAGGGCAGGCACAGCTGGTCGGAGGGTCCCGGCGCCGGTTTGGGACGGACAAAGCTGGTCGGAGGGTCCCGGTGCAGGGCAGGTAGAGCCGGACGGAGGGTCCCTGTCCCGGTGCAGGGCAGGACAGACAGGGTCGAACCCGGTCCCGGTTCAGGGCAGGCAGGGCCGGAGGGTCGCTGTCCCGGTCACTGAGCCGGTCCCGGTGCAGGGCAGGGCAGGACGGGCAGGGCCGGACGGAGGGTCCCGGTCCCGGTCCCGGTCCCAGGGCAGGCAGGGCGGGCAGGGCCGAACGTTCAAACCGGCCCCGCTCCCGGCGGCCCCGCGGGCCCCGCGCGCTTCCGTTTCCGCGGGTTACCCGGCGGGACGGCCCGGGCCGGGCACGGACAGGGGGCATGGACACGGACACGGACACGGGACACGGACACGGCAGCATCCCCGGGAAAGGCCACGGCCACGGGAACATCCCCCGGCCACTGCCCCGGCAGCATCCACGGCCACGGCCACGGGAGCATCCTCGGGGCACGGCCCTGGGAGCATCCCCGGCCACGGCAGCCTCTCCGGCCCCGGCAGCATCCCCGGCCACGGCAGCATCTCCGGGACAGGGCAGCAGCCCACGGCCACAGGAGCATCCCCGGGCACGGCCCCAGCACAGCCCCGGCACGGCTGAGGGGCAGCTGCCCCACAGAAACCCTCGGGGAAGGGTCTGGGTGGGAAACGCGTGGGCTTTTAATGAGCAGAGGGCGCGGGGGACGCGGCTGAAGAGCCCGAGCTCGCTGTGCGATCTGTGACAGCCCCCGGGGAAGGGCTGGGGCTGTGACAGGGCAGGGTCAGGTGGGATCTCAGGACAAGGTCCTTCCCCCAGAGGGTGGTGGGCACTGAGCAGGCTCCCCAGGG
>JAWWEW010000042.1:3000714-3056545 GCA_035583185.1 Anabacerthia variegaticeps
GGAAAGGTCCTTCCCCCAGAGGGTGGTGGGCACTGAGCAGGCTCCCCAGGGCAGCGGGCACAGCCCCAAGGCTGCCAGAGCTGCAGGAGGGTTGGATGATGCTCTGGGGCACAGGGGGTGACCCTTGGGATGGTCCTGTGCAGGGCTGGACTGCATGGTCCTTTTAGCTCCCTTCCAACCCAGTATATTCTGTGATTCTCTAACATTTCTACCCAAAACCCCCCATGGGTTACACTTGTTTTGTAGCCACGTCAAGAAAACCATCCGCTAACCCAAAAGGATTAAATCCCCCAGCCCTTTGAGCTCTTCAGTCTCTTCCTGAGCCAGTGAAATGACTGTGTGTATGTACGAGCCCAAATAAAACCTCTGACTGATTCATTTATTTCTCCTTCCGACTGGTTCGTTTATTTCTCCTTCCCAAAAATCTGTCACGGGCCTTACAGCCCGTGTAGCGTCTGAAGCGCTTTTATCTTGGAGAAACAAACTCTTCAGCGCTGCTGAGCTTGATTCACACACACGTACACATCAAACAAGAAATCCTTAAATGCAGGGTAGGAAAGTGACTGTTTGCTTTGATTTCTCAGCTCATCTTCAGCAGAAGTGACTCCACGTGGGTGATGGCTCTGACAGCGACACGTCTCAGGTTGCACATGGAGCCTTAAACCCACATTTGCATAGAAACAGTGCAAAAATCGGTGATGGAGTATTTAATCCGTGGTCAAATCTCATGAGCAGATTGCAAAGGTGATTTGTTACCTTGAAATTCCAAATTTAAATTGTTGTTTAATATAATTTGGAAGATGGGACTGATTTTAATGTGGTTGAAAACCGTGGTGGGTTCTTGCAGCACAGTGAAACTACCAGGGGGCTGAGCTTCCCAAACTTTCCCCTCCTGAATCACCACTTCAAGTGGCCAGATTTGTCAGGGGAATTTGTAATTGGTATAAAATCGATTTGTCCAAATCACAGGAGACAGAGGAGGGTTTTGCTAGGTGCTGGAGTACGAGAAGCTGAATGGGCTGAAGAATGTGCCTGCCTCCAGGCAGGTAATCTAGGGAGAGAGAGCTGCATTTCTGTCCAGCTTTGCAAATCTGCTTTTCACCACTGAAAAAAGGGTGGAATTTTTAAGCCAACGTTTTTATGTGTTGTCATTCATTGATGTGTTTCTGCACGTTGCCTTCAGGTTGGAATATATCTCTGTCATGCTCGTCACAAAGTACTTTGTAAAACTGAATTTGCTGGAATATGGTGAAAAAGAACATGAGGCCGAGCAGAACCATTGCAATTGGAATCACTACTCCAGGAGAAATTTCCTGAGGGAACAGATCCAGTTTTGGGGTCTGCTTACCAATGCAGAGCAGGGTGGCCAGAGAGCTTGAAACCTACCTGCAGTGGTTTGATAATGGCATAACTTCTGTCCAAAAAAAGAGAAATTAAAATAAAAGATGGAAGAAATGACTGAGGTCTTGTCTCCAGCCAAAGCTGCAGCCTGGACATGAGAAGCACTGATGTGCACTGACCCTCCTGAGAAAATCACTGTAGATGACTTTGTGTTAGAGAACACAAAGATATCCCAGCCAGAATACAGAACAAACTCCCAATTTGAATTGTAAAAATATGATCATTTAGGTAAAACACATTCAGTACTTTTTTTTCCACCTCATTTTAGCATGTTCTCTTATCTCTGTAACTGTCTCAGCAGGTTGCCATAAGTAACATGAACGCAGCTTAAGGCATTCTTTCAAACATCTCAAAAAGAAGAAGGCAGCTTTCACTGCCTCGTACCAGCCTCTGGAACACTTCAAGTTGCAAGACATTATTTTTCAGACTTTCTGAGCAAATCTTTCATGTCTGAAAAGTTGTGATTCACAAACATCTCACTACTTCAAAGAGTTAACAGGTCACAGATTTTTTTTTTCCCTCCTTCTTTTTGCTCCAGGAGAGTAGATAATAAATTCAGCATTGGCTCCTAAGGGTGATCCTTTCAAGTGTTCCAGTCCTGCATATCCAGTGAGGAAGCAGGGCCAGCTGATGAGTTCAGTCATTATCCTGCTGCATGGCTAAGTAGAACTGGGGAAATTTGCTTAGAAAAATCTCAGTTTTCCTGGGGCAACTGTTTCTGTGCAAAACACGAGTCACTCCAGGGCCCAGCAGCATTTAGGTGGCAGGGAGGGTTTGCTGTGAAACATGAGTTAATATTAACCTGTGTATTAACCTGTGTTTGGTGTCTCATTGACTGTCCTGAACATCCCGATCCTGGAGATGGAGCCACACAACATTTACACTCCATTTCCAAACTTGCTGGTTCCTGCCAGCTGGTTCATGTATGTGTTAGAAGAAATTATGGATATCTTGGGCTGTAGTCAAATGTCATTCAAGGATCCCACTTAAACATGTTGGGAACCAAAACACAGCACACACTGTACCAGTGAAATATCCACTGCAGTTGCCAGCACGGATTTGTCTGTCTCCACATTAGAGAATTAAATTGCTGGTGAGTACAAAGTATTAAATACTTAATAATGGCTGCCTCCATCTCTCCTTAAAAATAGGAAGCATAAGGACAAATTATATCAGTCATCCTATTAAAAGATTCATATGCAGCCTTCAGAAAAAAAAAAAAGATAATTAGAGTATGTTTAATGGCAGCTGTAGAATCTTAAAAGTAGTTTGATCTTAATATTAAATGGTCCTTTTATAAAGTTCTACAGTAGCTTGCATGCTGTGTAACTTACTTATGCTCTTAATCAAAGAAAAGGCTTTTATACTGCAGAGGGAACCACGTATATGACTCAGGCCAATTCATTATACGTGCACAACAAGTATTTCTTTATCACTTTCTAGTATGTTGAAATTATAATTACTTTTTTCTGAATGGAAATACAGACATAAGAACAAAACTTGCTAGACTGGATCATACCAGTGAGCTGCCTGTACCATAAATCAAATTAAAAGTATAGTTTGCATCAAAACTACCTGATGACCAGAGATCATTATGACTGTTGCTCAATGGTGTACAGTTCTCTTTAAAAAGAAGAAGAAGAAGCAGTTACATTGTGTAATATTGAAACAGTGGTAAAAATTAACAGTCGTTTAAAACAACAGTTTCAGGTGAAATTAGACTCTCAAAAGCTCAAATAGTCTTAGTAACTTTTGAAAATGTTTTTAAAATGTAAAAGAAGCCTTTATATAATGCTATTGACTTTTAAATCGTGGTGGGGTATTTGGCTTCTAAAGTCATCTGGAAATCTCAGTCCTTCTATATAGGTAAATTCTGGAAAATCCCAAGCTGATGACCCTCTGTCTCTCTATAATTAAAGGTCCACTCCCTGTCACAGGGGAGTATTAATGGAATTGGACCCCAGCTAATTCCTAATCATTAAGGCCCTTCGGTATAAATCAGTGCAGAGCTAAAGGATTTGATTGATGATTAGATAATATTAAATAAGAACACGCTAGTGGCTGAAAATCACTTTATTGTAAAGCGACTGCTATTGAGGAATCATTTCCAGTTGCATAAATCTTGGGGATATGGAAGAGAAGCAGGATTGCAGGGATTTGGAAGAAGGCAGGGAACAGAGAATGGAAGTTAAGGGTTGAAATAATGTGTTGTAGCTTGTGGAAGAGGCTGGTGGGGATGGTGGGAGTGGAAGGAGCTGAGACTGCATTCCCAGAGTCCAGAGTTCACCTGGAAATTTACACTTCTCCTCTTTATATGAAATGTTCCTCTTTTCCTCATTCATGCCTCTTCTTCACATGGTTTCATGTCTGATGGGTCCTTCTTCACAAAAGAAAAAAAGCCACGTTCTGTTGGAAACAAGAGCTTGGGTTAACTTCTTGAAACACGTGATAGCTGAAAACAAGCCCTCCTGGTCCCTGTGGGGTGAGCACCCCATCTCTGCATCGTGGCAAAACCTCTGGGAGAAATACACTGGTTTAGTCTCTATTTCACTGAAAGCTAAGCTGCACACATCAGAAGCCACGCCAAACGTGAGGAAAGATGTTTCATGGTGCATATGCTGGGCTTTTCCTTCGCTTACAAAGGAAAACAAAACTTACAAGGGAAATTCTATGCAAGGAATGTTGAGAAAACAAATGCAAAACATTTCCTTTTGCTAACAAACATCAGTGTTGCCTGTTTATTTATTCCAAAAGCCTCTGTGCCTGTGAAGCAGTTCCTTCAGCATCAGTTCCTCACCACAGCTACCAGCTGCTTTTTAACACTCTTGGTCCAAAGTGTGTTCCTGATCAGCACAAGGTGGGAATAATTCACCAGAATAGGAGGGAATACATCAGTGCCCAGCAGTGCTCAGGCTCTTTACTCCTAGAGCAGCTGCTGATCCAAGGATTCCTGAAATCCCAGGAGACTTTGGGCTAGAGCACCTTTAAATCACACCTTCTGGGACAGGACAGGAATTAAAGAAAACCCTTGCTGTGCATGAACTCCTTCTCCCAAGGACTCCAGTACAAAGCAGATGAACCAGCCACTCAAACAGGGTATGGAGGATGAACTCTGACACTGTCCCCACACTGAAGTCCTGGCAGTGCCACCACCAGAAGGTGCTTTGGGGTCAGGCTCAGTCCTACCTTTGAAACAGGAGGGGAGGGTGAAGTTGCCATCCACACAGGCCACATCCACAGTGTAGGCACAGGATTTCTCCTTGTTCTTGCAGAAGAAGGACACAGTTTCCCCGTGCAGAATGCCCTCCTTGAGGTCGTTCTGAACTCTCTTCTTCTCACCATTGTACAACACCACGGCTTTCTTAACTGGTATTTTACAGGGGGCTGTAGAACAAACCAGTTATAAGGAAGAGGTAAGGATTTGCAAAGGGAGTGGAGTAGATCCCATCAGATTTATGGCCCAGTGCCATTTTGGAATGAAAAATAATGTGTCCCACATATCTACAGAACTGCTGCAGAAATTCAGACCCTGAAGAAGAGGGTCAAAAGTTTGCCTTGAAAATCCAGCCTCAGTCAAATTTCTAATGATATTAAACAGGAAAAGGAGGGGAAATAGACAAAATAAAGTTGGCTGATTATTGAAGTCCATTCAGATACCTCATGTCCTACAATGGTCAGTACTGGGAGAGGTCTTGGATTATCAGGGCCTTGCAATTACTGTTTGGGTTTCCTTTTGAGGACAGCTCCTGCACAGAGCAGTAACTGCTCACTGGCAGGCACATAGGGCAGGGAAATTCAGTTTTCTGTGGTCCCCACCAGGTGGGCTCTGCATACCTCTGCAGACTGGCTTGGTGGACCAGTTCCCAGTCTTTTCACAGCGGGAATGCTTGGACCCCTCCATCACGAAGCTGGGCTGGCAGCCGAAGCTGACACTCTCGTTGTAGTGGTATGTCCTGCGGACAGCAAACTCTATAAATCCATTTTCTATCCCTATTGGAGTGGGGCAGGTGACAACTGCGGGACAAAACCAAAACCAGAGCTTTAGCCATGTCATGGGTCTGAAAGACACACTGTAGAGCTGAAACATACATAAAACTGCCACGGTGGGTCATTGCAGCCCCTTGCACGGGAAAACACAGCTTAAAAAACCACAGCAAATAAATAAACGTTGCTTGTTTTAATACACACCTATTGCAACCTGGGCTTATAGCAAAAAACTACTTAAATGTGCTGTAGTTTCACTGCAAGTTCTTAGGACTAAGGGTAAGCTTGACTATTTATTTCTTAGATGAATCCAAGCTCAGAATAAAGTGTTGGCTGTGTGCTGGAGGCCAGGCTCAGATTGCCCACCGTGAACTACATTTAGCAGGGTTTGTTTATTTAACCTTTGTACCTGCAGCAAAGATTTTGGTAATGCCTATCGTGTTAGCAGTGCCCTCACATCCACGAGCCTGACTTGCAGAATAATTCTTCTTTACATTTGTAGTAGCAGTTATGAAAAATAAGAAGCATTAAGGTTGTTCGTGTAGTTGTGTCTCTACAGGTCTAGGGCATATTTCGGGGGTTCCTTACCCTTGCACTCTGGAATGCTGCTCCAGCTCCCGTTGGCCATGCAGGTGGCTGTCTCATTCCCAAGAAGTGCCAGAGGAGGGACACATTCAAAGGTGATTGTGTCCAGGAAGTTGGACACGTTGCCAGGTTTTGAGCGACGGTAAGACAGGACTCCAAATTCGGGGATCGGGGGAGGTGCACAAGTCACCGCTGGAAAAGCACGGCATTCATGGAAATTAGGGATGAAATTATTGCTGGTATCAGAGGAGCAAATTTTTTTGTAACTAAATGAACCCCCACTGCCCTTCATGGAATCATAGCTGACAAACCCAGGAGTTTGGATTAAAAATCTCGGGAGCCTCAGAGGATGGAATTCATGAATTTTGCTCTGTTTTTCAGACCATATTATTGCTTTTTGAGTAAAGTGTTTCTGCAGGACAGGTTATAGCAAAGCCCTGTGTAACAGTGCAAAGGCATGACAATATCCTCTTTTTATACCCCAGGAGGAGGAATTTGAGTGGATAAGCATCTTACCTCCAGCTGTAAATAGCATCCCTGATCCTGGCCTTTTGTGCAGACCTTTAAACTGCATTTCTCTAAAATCCACAGGCTCAAACCAAACACACAGGCTTCTGCTGGGTTTTTCCTAACCATTTCTTTACCCTGCACTGTGGAGGACCTCTGAATGAGAGTGTATGTGATTCTGAGCAATGGGAAGGGACCTTTCTGGAATAAGGATAAGAAACACGTACGCTGACACCGTGGAAAAGTTCCAGTCCACTTTCCATCTGCCATGCACTGGCTTGTTCTTGACCCAACAAGGGTGTAGCTGGAAACAAAAAGACCTGGTTATCAGAGAGCTTAATGATCAGGGAAAAGAATCAAGTTGTTCTCTGCCAGAAAGATTAATATTTCTCAGAAACAGACTTAAGAGTCCAGCTCTGAAATCCATCTCTTGTCCAGCACCTCCTGACCTCACAGGAAGTTTAGATTCAGATATGATAACTTGTTAATATTCAACTATTGCAGAGATCCAGGCAGAAGGCTGGATGCAAAGAGATGTTTTGCTTTTTCAGTTAGGTATTCTATTTTATGTATTAATTTCTACAATTGATTAAAACTAGGGGTATATGTAAATAGCAAACATTTATCTGTGGTTGCTAATGTAAATGTTATGGTTTCCTGGGAGGAGTTCCTAGCTCATTAGGGCAATTAGGATCAAATATTGCAAAGAACTCAGCACTGTTAAGAACTGAAGTTGCATTATTATATTTTAATGCCAGACACTCCCCTCAGTTTTGTTTCCATATGCACACTGAAAGCTCCCCTCCCAACCTCTCTACATACATTATTAGCATTTACTCTGAGTTTTAAAGAAATATTCATCGTGTGTCTATCATTTCAATATCTCCCAGCTGAAAACCAATAAATTGTAATCAGCAAAATCAAATCAAGTCCCATTGCTGTATTTAGTGTCATAGTTGAATTTACTTATTCCTTATCTTGTTCCTGTTTTGAAGAAGAAGAAGAAGAAGGAGATAGTTGAGACTGTTGACATTCTCAGTGAACTCCAGGCTATGTCTCACCTTCCAGGTAAACACTGTTAAGTCATTAATTACTCAAGGGAAATTAAATACATGCTATGATCAAATACTCCCTGCATTAACCATAACTATTTTTTTTTTTTTAATGTATCCTCATTTCTGAAGTTAGTGAGTAGCCTTGAGTAAAAGTGCATTTCCTGCAGGGACCAAGTTAGGATTAACCGCCAGTTTTCCTTTATTGAGCCTGGAAAGGCATAGACACACAATTTCCAGTCTCCAGAGCCCAACAGCATAACAACACTGATGGAGATTATCTCCTCTCTGCTGTAGGATTTCATCTCAGGATTAATAAGAGGATTAAAAAAGCAGGGGAAAACAGTCCAGAATAAATCTTTGCATAAAATCTCTGCTGTTTTGATGGTTTCCATATTCATAAGACTTTGCTTTGGATAGCAAAGCTCCAGGATGTTACAGCCAAGGCTGAACAGAGGATCACCAGACTGGCTCTTTTTCAATAATTTCTCAAGTGTAGATGAGTTTTTATGTGCAGTTTTCCAAGTTCTCTGCCTGCAGTATGCAGTGGGTGATTCTAGAATGTAATATAGTGATGCAGGTCATTTATTTAAGAGCCTGAGGAAGGGAATGCTTACCCTGGTTCACATGAAAAATTTATAGTACTCTGATACTGGAGGTCTACAAAATCAATTTTTCCATTCTCCAAGGGTCCAGGAGGGGGACATCTCTTTGCTGTTCATTAAAGATAAAAACGTGATAGTATTATTTCATGAGGCGTGAAATAATAATTTCATTATAGTGGCAACAAGTTGCTCATAAAGGTTCATCCTGGTGATTTTCACATTCCTCTACTCCCATGGACTACATTTCAGGAGTCTGGCTGCTCTGTTTCTATCAAAATATAGTCTTTGCAAAGCTTCTGTGTTTAAATATTTTTTTAGCATTGGATTGTCTGAGGAATATAACTCCAGTGCAGTGAAATGAGACAACTGAACAGTGAGGGGTGCAGGGAATGCAGGGGTTATCAAGGAGTACTTGTTAGAGTAAAAACACTGCAGGGCTGGGGCAGATGAAGGTTCACCATGCCCAGGTCCATTCTCCATCCCCATCCAGGAGCAGAGGATTAAGGAGAGGCCACAGGACATGGTGGGAAGATCCTTCTCCTTTTCCCACCCCTCTTCCCTCCCACCCTCCATTGTCTTCCAACAAGTAAGGGAAGAACAAGTGGCGATAGAAGCGTATCTGTTCAAATCCCTGCAATTCCTCCCCTGGGCCATAAAAGCCCTGCTCAGCTGAGAGCCCAGGGCAGGGGCAGGGGCAGGAGGGGGGAGAGGGTAACTCACGGAGGCACAGCAGGGTGTTGAAGGCCCACTTGCCCGTCGGGAGGCAGGTGTACCTCCTCTGCCCATTGTTGGGGATGAACCCTGGCCTGCAGGTGTATTCCACCTCCTCCCCCACTTCATACACCTTCTTGTCTACATCCAGCGTGGCAAAGAGCACTTCTGGTGGCCTGGGACACACTGGAGGAAAGGAGAGAGTTTTCCAGAGATGGGGTAGAAAATTGGAGGTGTTTTTATTTCTCAGCTGGAAGGACAGGTTTCTGTGTTCTCATCAGGGATAGGATCTTCCTGCCTTGAGCTGAACTGCCCTGGACATTCCTTACTGAGGCTGCCATAAGTATTAGTCAGAAAAAACCATGCTGTTCTTCTCCTTAGCAGTTCTTCAATGGCCCCAGTTAGATTTTGTGTCACTAAAATTTACATTTCCTTCAAAAGAGATCTATGAATGTGGTCTGCAAAGCGAGTCAATTACGGCCAATTACTCCGGACAAGGGAGGGTGAGAGGGGCTTACAGGCAAAGCAAGGCATTTCATTTTTAATCTAAATTAGTTTGGTGGGGTCAGCTGGAAATCAGGTATTTTTTCTGGTAATGAAATTTCTTTTTCTCTGGTTCCTCTGATTTATCTGTTCACTGGGGCTCACCCTCTGTTACATTAGAGAGCTCTGATGCCAAACCAGCTTTAACATGTTGTCAGCATGAACAAAGCCGGAGGGTGAGAACAGGAGGGAGCAGCGAGGGAGGAACGGAGGGTGCAGCCTGTGCTTGCAGGGGAGTGAGGACAGGGACACGGAGCTCCTGCTGCAGAAAGGAATGGCAAACACAGGGAGAGGGGGCACCAAACAGTGCCCAGAGCCCTTGGCATGAGGGGGAAAGGGGGAAAAGCGAGGCAGGAACTGTGCTGGATGGAGGGCAGAGCGAGGCGAGCGGGGAGCTGGGCAGAGGGATGGAGCGGGATAACTCCAGGCACACTCAGTGTCCCCCTGGAATGAAGGCAACCTGGGTCCCACAACTCCTGTCCATGCTTCTTCTGTGTTCCTTCACTTTACACCTTCATGTGCAGCAACTCACCTCACCACGGGAAGGGGCAGAGGAAGGGATGGAAAGGGAAAAGAGCAGAAATGGCTTTCAGAGAAAATCCCTGATCAAAACACTTGACCAGAATTATCTAAAGGCTTTAAAACCCTGTTGTTTTCTCCAGCTCCCCTCACTCCCACTTACAGGATGGTGGTGCCCTTAGGAAGTGGAAGACACTTACCTTTTGCTGCAAGAGCCCCGTGGCTCAGAGCCACGATGCCCACGAGCAGTGCCAGGGCGTGCATCGCTGCCAGTCCCCGACGTCCCGAGTGACCCTGGGGCCAGACTTTCTCCCCTTAAAAACCAAGGCAGCCACAAAAGGATGGTTACATATTAACTCCTTGTATTTATTCCCATCCCAGTAAACAGAAGATAAAAGGTTCCTTGTGTTGCTGGTAATAGAGGCTGAACCAACCATCACATGTTGCGTTGGCACATAATGCAGGAATTCAGGGGGCGACCTCGGCCCCGAAGGGCTCCTCTTGGGTTGGTGCTGTGGAGCAGCTCTCGGGACTGCTGGAAAGGACTGTCTTATCCTCTCAGCATCTTTAAAGGATGAGGACATCTGGAATGTGATGCTGGATCGAAGGATAGAACTGTCAGTCGAGGGTCTATAGTTCTATGTACCAAAGAATCCTCAGAGTTATAACAAAGTGTTTTTAAGGCAAAATGATCACAGTGTTGGAGTGACATTGACATTGCCAGGTGCCAACTTCATGCCAGTTTATCCTGTGTGATGAACTGGCCTGAAAGTTGAGGCTTCAGGGGCCTGTTTGCTTCGATTCCTGTCTTCAATAAGAATCTTGCAATTACCTGACCACCAAAAGCAGTAGAGACACTGTTCAATGGCTGCAGTGGTGCTTCTGGTCTGGGCTGAGTTGGGACAAGGGGGTCAAACTTACATCATATTTGTGGGTGGTACAAAATTCCAGGGGTCATGCAGTCAGAACTCCACAGGTATCAGCTGAGGTTCTGATGCTGCAGTTGCCTTAATTTAGCAAATTTTCACTGCAGGAGCATCTGAAGTGCAACCAAAATAACATTTGTGTAATCATTGTTCCACAGTTTGGTGTTTCTAATCTAAGTATCCTCCTCCCCTGCTGACTCACAGCCTGTGAGGGGGAGTGAGGGACATTTGAAGCTCTGAGAGAAGCTGGGTTATGTCAAGCTCTTACTGCTGGGATCTTCAATAGTTTGTTTATTTTTGTTTTATGAAATTTCTCTGTTTGCATTTAAAACACGAATTTTAGCCACAACATTAAACAATTGGGAACACGCTATTCTCAGAAAGAAAAGGCTGTCGATGTCCTGCTCAGAATATTTACCAAATACACAGTGCCAAAGGGCAAAGTACCGGTGCTAAATCAACAGAAAAAATTGACTTCATTTTCTGTATTTACATCTGCTAAGTTTTCCCCTTGTCACACCCTGCTTCTCCCTCTCCTCTTTCACAGGTAGCTTCTCCTTTCAAGAAGCACTGCAGTGCTGTAAGGAACTTTATCGCCGCGGGTTTAATCCCTCCTTAGACCTGCCTTGGGGATTGCATCCTTTGCTGTGTTCGAATGGGCACATTTGGGGCATTTCGTTGCCCACCCGCGGTTCCCCCGTGCCCGCAGCAGATGGCGCAGCGAGCTCTGCCATGGACAGCCACTTCCCAAGCGTCCTCTCCTATAAAGCGAGTGGGGAAAGGGTTGAATTATGTGCACATTCATTTTTCCCATAGGTTTTGCGTGTGAGAACTTTGCTGCTCTCAAAATCGAAACTTAAAACTGCGGGCAAAACGGAGAAGTGAATATTTATGTGTTTCACGTAACTGCAGAGGAGCTGCCAATATTGGGATCCTTTGTGAAAGCAGATTGGGGCAAGGGAATGTAGGAGGACAAGTGGGAATGGCCTTAAGCTGAAGGAGGGTAGGTTTAGATATTGGGAAGGAATTCTTCCCTGGGAGGGTGGGCAGGCCCTGGCACAGGTTGGGCAGAGAAGCTGTGGCTGCCCCAACCCTGAGAGTGCCCAAGGCCAGGTTGGATGGGGCTTGGAGCAACCTGGGCTAGTGGAAGGTGTCCCTGGGCTAGTGGAAGGTGTCCCTGCCCATGGCAGGGGGTGGGATGAGATGAGCTTTAAGGTCCCTTCCAACCTAAACCATTCTGTGATTCTGTGAAGATGTGAAGATATGACTATTGTTACATGGATTCACCTTGGCACAGCATGGGCAAACCAATGTAGTTCTTGCTGTGTTTGTGATAGTATTCAATTATATATCATCTGATTTTCCATCAAGTCCAGCCCACTCCTTTTGCATGTGAACTATTTAGTATTACAGCTCCTACAAGCCAAATAATGAAGCAGAATTTTGTCTCATTAGAAGCCACATAAATACAGAGCAGACTGATGGTCTCTGCCCCAAACACTATTATATTCTTAGGAAGGAAATGGCAGCTGCAAGCAGAGAAAGCAGTGCAGGAACAGTCTGGGATGATATGAGCCATATCAGTATCCCAGCAGTCTAATTGTTACCTGGGCTTATGCTGCCACAGCCTAGAGGCAGAACATGCAGGAGGATGTGAACAAACTGCCTGTGCAGAAGCAGTGCTGCCCAGGCTGGAATAAGAAGGGCAGCAAAGCAGAGCTCAAGAGTGGCTGTTTGAAAAGGCAGCAATTAAATGATGGAGACTGGCACTTCTGGCTGATCACAGTGATACAAGAGAGGAAGAGGATAAGCCAGCAAAGGCCTTAAAAGCAGAGGTAAAAATGGAAAAGAAGGGGAAAATAGTAGAGGGATGCTGAAAGAACACTGGTGATGAAAAGCAGGCTATGCAGCAGCATTCTTCATTGACACGGGGTCAGCTGGGGCTGTCAGGACAATAGGGAAAGACATTATAATCAGGACACAAGATAATAAGAAGGTAGGCAAAGGCTTTCAGACAGGAATTTGTCACTCCTGGAGGTGTTCTGCAGAAAGTTTGCAAAAATTCACACACTGAAAGTCAGTGCAAGGTAACAGCTCCCCAGCTAATGAGCCAGACCTTCTGTCCTTCCTAAGAGCTGCTTCTCTGCCTCTCTAGCTGATGCTGTGGTTTTCCTCATATCAGAGGATATGACACTCTGGTCCTGCCATGGACTTTCCTGGGGTCTGTCCTGCCAGAGAGTGAGTGTTGGGTCTGCACTACCCACCATTCTCAAGATTTTATGACTGCCCTTCAGCCAGAAAATGCACAACACAGCCAGTTCAAGATGCAGAAGTTTCTCACGTCAACAGGAATGTGTTTATATCTCGGTGACATAAAAAAGTAAACAGTGTCTATGTAATTCCTAAAAATGCTATTTCCACTCAGTAGCCTATTCTACAGGTAAATTGCAGTCGTGGTTACCACTGATGTTTCCAAATTTTTTCTCTGAAGTCAGCAAAATAATTATCATCTTAGTGCTGGACTGAAATCACTTTAAGCACTCGGTATGGAGGATTAAAATCCCCACTCCCAGATTAATGTGAGCTGGCAGAGGGTGCTCCAGGTGACAGCAGACCTGCATTGTCTCTGCAGGGCACGAAGGTGCTCCAGTTCCCACATCCATTCAACTCACAGTGCACAAAACCAGAGAGATTTTACAGCTACTTCCTCCTCTCCGCCTTCTCATTTCCTGCACAGAAAACCCGGAGAATCTCTCTCACAGTTCTGCTGTGACCCAAATATTGTGAAACAGTCTGTTCCTCTGATAAATTTATCTAAACCCTGTCTAAAAAAAAAATCCTGTGTTAAATTTCTTCGTGGGGAATGTTGAATTCTGAAGCCTTGGGGGCAAGCTCTTCTCTGTGAGAGTCGGAATGTGCAGTGAGCAGATCTGCAGGGGACAACTTGGGAGATGCCAGCATGACAGCACAGTGTGGAGCCAGGGACCTTCTCACCCTTTTGTTGCCTCGTTCCACCTTTTTGCCTTTTGCCTCAGGGCTGAGGGAGAGTTACACAACTGCATGCAAGGAAAGAGCTGCATGGGCCTCGAGGGAGAGGCCAGAGAAAACCTCAGGGACAAGGTGCTCTCCGTGCTCAAGCCAGACTGCTTCTCTTCTCCCATCAAGCTCGAAACAAAGTTTTCGAGATGCTCTTCCTCATTATTTTTCCACTTTCTGTTAAGCCAAAAGCCACAGATTTCCGTGGCAGCAGCATCTGACCTGGATTTTTTTCCTAATTTTTTATATATGTGTGTGCATTGCCTCTGGTTGTCATGTTGTTTACAAGCTGGAGAGGGGTCAGACCTGGTCAGGGTCTGATGCAAGTTCTCCAAGGAAAACTCCCTGCTGCAGGAATGCACTTTACACTTTGCAGTACATCAGACTGTCATTAGCATTTCCCCACTGTGTGATCCAGAGGGGCAATCCCTGCCAGGCTTCACCCTGGGCTGACTCCAGCCTGCCAGTGAAGGGTTTCTCCGGGTAAAGGAGGATGCTCCTCACATCAGCCGTGCCTCCTTTGGCTCTGTGAGAAAGCCCAGCTACCACCAGATTTATTTACTGCCACTCCTTGGTCTTCCCAGGTGATGGAGAAGGGGATCAGCAATGGAGAAGCTCCTTGGTACATCCATCCCTGTTCAAACTTCCATATGTGTGTCTGGGATGGCTGTTCTGGCTCTGGGAGAGCCTCCCATTTGGATGCCAGATGAAGGGAGAGCTCCAATCTGGAGCGATGCCGTGGTCCCTGTGCACCCCCAGATATCATCTGTGCACTTCCCTCTGGGCACGGGGCCAGAGTGTTCTGGATGAATAAATTTACCTTCCTTGTGATTCAGCTCCTGCTCCCTGCAATCAAAAAGAGGATACTGATCTCCCTGACGGGCTAACCCCAACCCTTCCCAAGCCAGCCCGAGTCTTGTCATTGCCTTCACTTGAGTTTTCTTCAGTGGGATTTTGTCAAGGTTTTCATGTGAGATTTGAATCAGTTTATATACAAATAGCAAAATTACAAGATGAGGGTTTTTTCCCCCCAGACCTTTATTAATCAACACAAATATTTGACTATGATTTTTTTCCCCCTTGTATATATTTTAATCTTGTGTTCTTAACAGATTACAACAAAAGGGGGGATTCCTCACTTCACTGTTGACTGACAAGTCTGAAAAATCTAAAAATGTAGTCTCAGAACTGAAAATTTCATGAAATGTTGGATCCAGAGGGAAGACCGTTGACTATTACAAGCTGATTTTTAAGAGTGTTCTTGAATATTTAAACATAAGTGGACGAGTTCAGAGCTAACATGACAGAACAGATGAGTTTGTCTTGAGCTAGAAATGTTTCTGGAAATCTCCTGCTGCTGTTGAAGCTCCCCCATCCACCCCTGTGCACGAGGCCTGTGTCTGATGCTCATGACATGGCATTATTCTGGGTCTGGATCCTGTCACCAGCCTCAACCTGCCCCCCAGAGGATGGCACTTTTATGGTGTGGCCCATTAGAGAGTAGGAAGATATCAATAAACCAATTTCCCTTCGTGGCAGCCTCTCAGCTCCAGCCATAAATCCAGGCTGAAGCTTCCCTAGGAGGAAGGAGATTTGGGAAGGGCCGGTATCAAGAACTGGAATCAGATTTTCTGGAGGGCTCAAATCCTATTTAGGCAACTAAATGAAAGCCATGCTTTTAAAACTGCTCACTTTATTACGGTAAATTTTTGGCATACTGGTGTCTTTGGAAGGTGGAGCTCTGGCCTGTGGTTTCCAGAAGGCCACTCAGCTGCTCTGACAATCTCCATGTGTGTTTGCATCTCTGAAATTCTGATTCTGGTCTTGTAATCTGCACTATCCTCTAGCCAGGCTTTTCTTGGAGTTTTGCATTTATTTTGTAATTTTCTGTGAAAATAAGAGAAACAAATATCAGAGGTCGATTTTCCTTTATTCGTTGCACATGATGATTTTTCATTGCCTGGGAAGACAGGAAGATGCTGCCAGCATTTTGGCAACAGAATGAAATAAAATTGCAATCGTTCCAGCATTGCCAGGGCTGATATCAGTGACATTCTCATCAATTTAAGTTTCAAAAGAGAAGATGTCCAGATGTCTTGGAAAGAACACATCATGAGCACTTTACAAAGTGCAAAATATTTATGATACAAGTTGAAAATGCGCAGAAAGCACAAGTAGGTTTGCTGCACAGCTTTTTTCATTTTTTAGTTATTATTTCTAAGGGAAAACCCCCTCATTTTTCTCCCTCATGTCACGTAATGATGTGGTCGTTGCTTTTCCATGGCAATCAGTGTATAGTCAAGTTGAATAATAATGCACTGCACAAGGTGGTTTAACCACAGTTCCAAACCCCTCCAAACTGAGCTGCCCAGCTCTAACATGACACATCTGGAGTCAAAGCCACTGGTGCTTGCTTTTGGAATGCCGTGGGTTGTTTTTCCTTAGCAGCATTGTGGGTGAGATGCTTGATTTTTCAAAGTATGTTTTCTGGAAGGAAACTCTTTTAAATGCCATTCTTGTTGGAGGCTGTGAGGAATGTGTCAATACGAAATCCCTTTATTTGCATCCAAGCAGGAATTCTGGGCTATTGAGCTTGCCATGTCTTGTGAACCCAAAGGCAGCCTGAGACTGACTTAGCACAACCTAAGGAGATGTTCCCTTGGTATGATATGTATTAGTCTGCTAATCTTTTCAGTCTTTAATCCACAATGCTGTATTAAAAGACCAAAAATAGTCCCCACTCTTGTTAAAGGACAGTTTCTGCCTTTTTTTTTTCTTTTTAATGAAAATTCCAGTGGGGAGCTGAAGGGATATTCAGTGCTGACAACCAGAATCCTTCCTCGTGTTCCATCTCGGTGGCCCAGAGGTTTCCCACTCTCCATTTTTCACTTCACTCTCGCTGTGGGGGTTTGAAATGTTTCTTTGAAATGAATGTCAGCTTGTTTTGTGCGTCAGTGTTTTCGCTTTTCAGCCCTTCTAAATCAAACAAATATTTTAAAGCTGTGTTTGTCCAGCCAAACTCTTGTCATTTCCATTATTAGTGTTTCCAGAAGTGTAAACACTCGTGCAGAGCACAGACGGACCTGGGATAATTGGAGATCTTACCATTGGAAATGGCATTCTGCTCTCCCTGCATCAACATGTCACAGCATAATGGTGGCCCAGGGAAAGAAGGGAGTATCCTGGATATTCCAGCTCACAGGTTTTGTTTTTCTCTCACTTTTATTCTCTAGAATAAACAAAATGCAACATGAAAGTTACCATTTCTCGTGTCTGTGATAAACAGTTTTCAGCTGTCAGAGCTAATAATTTGAAGCACGATATGTATAATAACTATTTACACCTCATCCCCACAAGGCAAAATCCTACTCTCGCAAAATAATCATCCCTTTCAATTGAAGATTTATGGGAATATGGTAAATAAAATATCCCACACCTTTCTGTTCACATTGAAATAGTGGGAAATCTCAGCATCCCTGGAGGTGTCCAAGGAACGCCTGGACGTGGCACTCGGTGCTCTGGGCTGGGGATTGCTCGTAGGTTGGGCTCAGGCTGGGAGGGCTTTTCCTCCCTGGGTGGACATACTCTGCTCCTCAGGGCATCCCCTGTGCACACACCTACACAGGGCCTTGAACTTAAACCCTCCAGGTACAGCTCACGCTTTATTGCAAAAACACAGGAAAAGAGTGGGTTTCCTGTCAGCTGGCAGTGATACAGTAAATATTTTTCTTTAATTAAAGGAGAAAAGGAAGGCCATAGAAATGGTGGTGGTGGGGATTCAGGCAGTGCCCTTCAAACCCCCAAGTGATCTGTCTCTTAGCAGTGACCACAGGCACACACTTAAGAAGAAGTGAGAAAAGCAAGCATGCTGCTTCCTGCAAAGAATCTCTCACATTCTGAGCATTCCCCTTGTAGGGAATTTTCTGGCCCAGCTCTGGGGCTGTGTTTGGTCTGAGACATGCAATGTCTGTCCCTCCCAGACCACCTCCCTGCCCCAAGTCCATGCTTGTGTCCTGCACCAGTGCTGGTCCCTGGTGTCTGGTTCTCCTGGGCAAGCAATTCCAGGGTCAGCTGTCCCTGGCAAAGGCCACCTGCTTTGTTCCTCCCCAACCTGTGTGCCATGTTTCTCTAAACACATCACAGAGGCTCTCTTGTTTAGCTGCTACAAGAGCAGTTTGTTTTTTCCGCATGGTTTGAGTGCTTTGTTTGTCTTTCAAAGTCTCTCTCTTTCTGCCTTTTTTTTCTGTGTACAGTCGAAGACTGAAAATTTGCCTACACGAGAGAATTGTTCTGATGCACTCGAAAGAATGTGAATTACTTTTTTGGAAGAGATATTCAAAATTGTCCTGAGCGATTGCTGGTGGGAAGGACAAAATCTGCAGAACAACAATGACAGCAAAGGCTCCAGCTGAGGCAGGGAATGTTGTTTGTACAATGTGGAAAGCAACAAAACCCAGGAAATGTCCCAAAGGACCCCCATCACTTTGCAGTGTGTAGCAGCATCAGGCTCTGATTCAGCTCTCTCACTAGCAGAGATTTTACCATGCTCCTCATACTCCTGAGACCTGAGAAAAGCAAGCAATGGGCTGTCACTCAGTATTCTGATGAGAACACCGATATAAAAAAAGTGTTTTACACTCAATGTTCTGTATATCATCAGCCATTTATTTCCAATTCTTTGGAGAGCTGCTGTGAGGATAATGTGCAGGCAGCTCCAAGCTATCTGTGTGAGGGATGGGTTTTGCACGACTTTCAAGGAAACTCAATTGAAATAATGGCATCATTTACAAGTCACAATGGGAAGGAGAATTTTCCTGATTAGGACATATCGATGAATTGCAATTTCATCCCTGGGAAATGATTAATTATTATAATGTGCCATTTTTTCCCCTAGATTTTTTTCATAAGTACTTTTTCCGTGACATTTCATCTCTCACCGGACTTTTTTGTTTCTGTACATAGTGTCCTTTTTGACTGTGTTTTAATAGATGCATTCAGACTGTGCCATTGGTACTGGCACATGTGAACAAGCTGTCTGTCACATGGAATAATTTAATAATAAAACCTGTCTGATGACCCAGTACTTGCCAACCTGAACTCTGAGTAACTCTCAGGGGAACAGGGCAGAGAGGAGAACGAGGGTAACTGCAGAGACATGGGTAGAGTTTCAGACACAGAAAGGGGCAGAAAACAGTGTTAATAAAGAGAGACAAAATATTTCTACCTCCTGCTCACTGCTGGGATAACAAACAGACAAATATTCACAGAAATATATCTATTTATGTTACCACAGCCTACCTTTTTTTACTTTTTGGAAACATTTAGGTTATATTGTTGCCAAAGTGCCCAGGCAAGAACGATGAACAGTTTTATTGATGGTTGTGTAGCAGGAGCTGGGAAAACCCCAGGAGCAGTGGGCATGATCTCAGAATTAATTGATATTGGTCAAAACATGACACACTTATGGACAGGAGCCTCAACACTAAACTCCACTGGTGGTTTCAGACAAAGACAGAAACAAAATTTATATTGTATGGAAAAAAATAAATTAGGAAAACCTGGCTTCTTAATCTGTGCTATGAACTAGTGGGAACTAACTGGATTTGTCTTAATTATCCCACAATAATTGCTGGTAGAGATGTCTCATGAGCTGACTGTGGAAATTCCTTTGGAAGATGAGACTGGGTGAAGCAAAGGATTTTTAGGCAGCAGTTTTGCAGTGATCAAATCATCCTTTCTAGAAGGGCTTTGGAAAAGAGGTACTTGTTCTCCTAACTCTCTGGAAAAGGAAGCAGTTGTGATTTGCTTTGAAGTGTGAGGAGAAATTAGCTTGTGAACTTCCTTATAGGCCTCCAGTAGGAAGTGATTCCTGTTTGCTGAATATTCCTCACAAGCAGGAAATAATAAAAGGGTCACAACTGCCAAAGCAGTTGAAGATGTTTTCCTTGGCTCTGCCTTTGAGTCAATCCGA
Source organism: Anabacerthia variegaticeps (assembly GCA_035583185.1). NCBI lineage: Eukaryota > Metazoa > Chordata > Aves > Passeriformes > Furnariidae > Anabacerthia > Anabacerthia variegaticeps. Next base: position 3,020,555 of record JAWWEW010000042.1, read on the forward strand.
TGCAGGCAGAGCCTGTAAATAGGGACAGAATGATCCAGACACTTTTCCTGTAGGAAAGAGACACTTTTTTAATTGCTTTTTGAGTCAAAAATGATGCAGGCAGTATCATGCTGACCCAGTAAAAAGCACAGGCATTTCACAAGAAACCTTTTCCAAAATGAACCCAGATGCTTGTCCTTCCAGACCTAGGAGGGTATTGATGAAAATACAGAAAGGACTTGAGAAGTTGTGCTTGTTACAGCAATAATCAAACCCTTTAAAGAACAACTCATAAAGCTTCTGATGGAACTTCTCTCAGGGGTGAATTCTCTAGGATATCATCCAAACAGACATACAGGAGGAAATGCTTTATGAGAAGACCCTGTAAATGGCACTTTGGAGTCAGGAGTTCTGACACTGCTTGCCAGGAGGTTGGACAAGCTGGGACTCTGATTTAATAACCTCGTATATGCCTGAACACAAGCAGCAAAAATGCTGAGTCCTCGTCCAGATGGCCTGAATCAGAACCAAACTGCAAACACTCCCCTGGGCAGAGGAGCAAGGCCTGGGCTGCTGGGGGAATGTGGGCACCAGGAAGAGCTGGGAGATGCCTTTCCTACAGTTCTTTGCAGAGGAAGGATGAGTTCCTGTATCACCTACAGGAAGGCAGAGAAGGAAAAATGAGTGCCCAGACCACTAAAAGCCTCCCTGTAAGAGATGATGGTGTTACAACAGCATATCCCAACAGTGGCTGGTGACTGGAACATCCTGTCCCCTCAGGGCATTGCTGTGAGAGTGTCCCAGATCCTGGTCATGGTGACAAATTTTGCCATTTGAAGGTGGAAATATATAGATATATATATACACACACACAGAAGTCATGTGTAAGTGGTGTGTATCCAAAAGACAGCAGTAAGAGGAGTTGTATCTCACATGCAGGAAGGGAAGGTTGTGTTTGTAAGGGTTTACCTGATTGTCTGTGGGTCGTTATACACACAGAATAGATTGTTTTCTTTGCCTAAAGTGTATAACCACAATGTACAAACAACTACCAGTTCTGAGATGAAGTAGTTCTTTGCAGAGATATCCTAATGCCATCAAGGAGTGTCCTGACTGGTGTCATTTGGCTCTTCCCTGGGGCCTGACATGAGTGAAGAGCCTGGGGCACTCGCCAGTGTTTCAGGGGAGGAATCTGGTCCAGAGTCACTCCCAGCAAAGAGACTGGAATCCAGAATGATTCAGCAGGTTTGTGAGATTTTAAGGAGCAGTGAAATGCACAGATTGCCCCAAACCTGATGTAATCCAAGTCGTGTCCAGTTCAGCCTCTCAGTTTTCAGTAGCTGTGTTTGTAACACAGCATGAAAGGAATAGCAATAAACACGTTCCATATTTCTTGATAGAACACTTAACCAGGGTACAAAATGTTTCTTGGTGCTCCTCACGCTTTGGCATAAGTCGATTAAGGCAAGAAAAATCTATTCCTGAAGAAGAGATTTGAAACGTGCAGAATAGGGGGAAACCAAATTAAAAATCTTTCTGCTTTATTGAATTTCAGATCAAATTTGGGAGTAGTTGCTCACAAAATAAAATCCATGAAGCAAGGGCATATGGAAGCAGTTTCTAGGGCACCTGGTGAGATTCTCTAAGTTCAGGAAAAGCAGGGCTGTCCCTGCCATGGGGTATTTGCTGAAATGTCCCTGGCATTCCAGTTCTGCCAGGCTGCTCCCAGAAACCCAGGGGTTTAAATAAACACTCAGATAACAGGTAGCAAGTTCTTTCTGTTCTGTGCTAAGTGCCCATGTGCACCTTCCCCGTCAGCAAGTAAGACTTAATTCAAGTTAATTAGCTGGCTTTCATCTTGTGAAATAAAACATATTCCATGTGCTTAGACAGACATATGAGTACATAAGATACATTGGGGTAGAACTTTGAACAAGCATCTGTTTCTCATATGTGAAAATTTGTAGCCACAGGAGCAACATTTATTAAAAACAACATGCTTGGCACTTAGTTTCTTTGTTCAACATGTATATTGTGGTTTATGTTAACATACTCATGACTTATGTGGAGTTTTCCTGAATGTATGGAGGCACAGTATGAATTGCTACATGAGAGGATGGATATATGGCAGGGGCAGATGTTTCTGTGTCCAGGGACTTGGGAACATCTTGTGTGTAATGTGAGTAAATGAAGGTGAGCAGGTCTATTATTTTATAGAATACTTTCTGCTATTGTTGGTGCACTGCATAAAACCATGGTAATGTGTGGTGTATGTGTTGGATGCACTGATTAGTAAAAAAGACTTGGTGTGAGTTTTCTATGCTTTTTATTGAGGATATTTGTATTGAAACATGCAATATGGAAGGATGTTTATACTGATATATGGAGATATATGGCACACTGCAGTGGGGCAAGGCATCCTGTGTGATGCACAGCGTGGCCTCTGACAGCATTCACGTCTGCTCTCGGGTTTGTGAGTCGCAGGAAGGGGAAAGGAGTGTGGAGGAAAGCGTGTGGCTTTGTTGTGGTGGAGGAACAACGATTTTGGGGTAGGTACAGGAAGGCCATGTGGCAAAGGAGGCAGAGAGCAGCTGGGTGCAGGTTATCTGTGATGGGTGTGCCCACGGCATGGTGTGGTAAATACAGTGAGTATGGGTTATGTGTGCTCTCTGTCACAGAGATGGTTGTGCCCATGGCACGGTGTGGTAAATACAGTGAGTATGGGTTATGTGTGCTCTCTGTCACAGAGATGGTTGTGCCCATGGCACGGTGTAGCAGCTGTGCTGATACAGGTGAAGGGAGGCAGTGATAGAGGGTCACTGTCCCACAGTGCCGGTGCTTGGCAGGGAGGGAAAGTGTGGATTTCCAGGGCTGACATGGAGGAAACACTGTGTGTGATTTGTCTTGTGTGTGAGGGAGGTGGGTGCTGTGTGTGATGGGGAGAGAAGGGCCGGCTGTCCTCTGTGTGTGTGTGTGTAGGGAGGGGGCTGAGGGGGTGTGAGAGGGGCTGCTCTGTGTGCTGGGATGTGAGGGAATCTGTGTGTATCTGTGTGTGTGTGTGTGTGAGAGAGAGAGAAAGGGCAATCGGTGTGGGTGTGGGTTAAGAGAACCTGTGAGTTTGTGTGTGCAACAGTGAGAGGGGAGCCTATCCGTGTGTGTGTGTGTGAGGGAAGCCTGTGTGGGTGAATGTAAGAGAGACAGAGGGAGAGGACACCCGGTGTGTTTTGGGGAGAGCCGGTGCGTGTGGGAACATCCGATGGGAGGGAGGAGAACCCGGTGTGTGTGAGTATCGGGTGTGAGTGAGAACACCTGGTGTGTTTGAGTAGAACCGGGGGGTATAAATAGAGCCCGGTGTGCGTGAGCGGAACCCCTTGTGTGTGAGTAGAACCCGGTATGTGTGTGAGAACACAGAGAGTGTGAGTGTATGTGAGTAGGACCCGGTGCGTGTATACATATGGAGCCCAGCGTGTGTAAGTAGAACCCGGTGTGTGAGAACACCCGGTGTGGGTGAATAGGAGCCCGTGTGTGTGAGAACACCCGGTGTGGGTGAATAGGAGCCGGTGTGGGTGAGCAGAACGCGGTGTGTGAGCGCACCCGGCGGGGCGGGGGCTGCTGACGAGAGGCAGCAGGTGCTGCCGCCCCTCCCGGTGCCCCCCCTGCTCCCTCCCCTCCCTTCCCCGCCCCTCCCGGCCCGGGGCTTGCTCAGGGATCCTCCTCCGCTCCGACGTCAGGCTCGGAGCGGGCGGCAGCGCCGGGCTGGGCGCTGCCAGAGGCTCTGCGGGCGCCGGACGGGGCGGACGGCGGGGCGGCGACTGCGGGGGCGGCAGCGGCGCTATGGCCGACGTGTTCCCCGGCCCCGAGCCCGCCGCCGACCCGGCTGCGGCGCGGCGCTTCGCCCGCAAGGGCGCCCTGAGGCAGAAGAACGTGCACGAGGTGAAGGAGCACAAATTCATCGCGCGGTTCTTCAAGCAGCCCACCTTCTGCAGCCACTGCACCGACTTCATCTGGTGAGAGCCCGCGGGCGACCGCGTGTGTGTGTCTCTGTGTGTGTGTGTGTATGTGCGTGTATATATGTATGTGTGTGTATATGTATGTGTGTGTCCCCCATCCGCCCCCGCACCGCCACCAGGGCCCGCTCAGCTGTGGGGGATTCCCCGGCTCCGGGGACCCGCCGTCCCTCCCTCCCTCTCTGCCTTCCTTTCCCTGTGTTCCTCTCTTTGCCTTTCCCCTCCCTGCCCTTCCCTCCCCTCCCACTCGCCGGTTCCTGGTGCCGACGCTCCCCCCGGGGTGACCCCTCTGGGAGTGACCCCACGGTGTCCCCTCCGTGTCCCCTCGCTGCCCCCGGCGCTGCCGCATCCCCCTCCCGGCGGGTCGAGGGGGGCTCCTGGACCGAGTCTGGGCGCTCCCGGAGCGGGGGGAGCCCCCAAACTTGCCGGAGCCCCGGGAAGGGGGTTTACGGAGACCCCCAGGGTCTGGAGACCCTCCCTTCCCAAATCGTGCCGGTCTGTGTTCCCTCGCCCCTCATGCTGGGGTTCGGCTGGGCTGCCGTGGGACGGGGGGTGTCCGTGACACAGTGGGGTGGTGTTGGGTGGCACAACCAGCTCTAAGTCCTGGTCCGTGCCTGCCCTGTGCCCTCCTGAGGCCGGGAAGGCACCGCGACACCGCTGGTGACACCGCTGCTCCGGTCCTCGCCCAGGACAGGGAGGGGGGGCTTTGGGGCGAGAAGGGTCCCTGCTAGAGAGGGCAGGAAAACTCCCTCCCAACACCCTCATTGCTAAGCTGGTAGGGGGGGAAACGCCCCCCGCTTTGGGTTGGTGGCGGGGCAGGAGCGGAGGGAAGCCCGGGTGTGTTGAACCCGCCCGAAGTGCCCGGGATTCCCTCCGGAGCCTCAGGTGGGGCTGGGCGGCTCCGCCAGGGCTGAAGTTTGCACTGCGGGGCTGGCAGAGGCAAGCGAGAGCTGTGATTTGTTCTGGCCCGAGTTGGGAAACATCTCGAGGGGTCTGCACCCAGCTTGCTCTGTGTCCCTGGCGCGCTTCTTGCTCTTTTCACGTGTGCTTGTGTTGTATTTCTTCTATATTTCTGCCTTTGGACGCAGACCTTTGTCTTCCTCCGCCTGTTTCCCTGCTTGCCCGCTGAAGCAAAGTCTGTGCTTGCTCCCGGAATGATTGAAATATAGTTGCAGAGTAAGGCAGGGAAACTGAGATGACAGACTGCAGAAGAAACAAGTCAACTTTCTGAGTTTGTTCTTCCTTTTTCTTTTATTTTTTTTTTTAAATTTTTTTTCCTACTTGCAAAAAAAAATTGCCGAGTTCGGTATTGCAAAAGCGAGAGACCTTCAGGAGCTGCTTGGAAATTAATCTCAAGCCGGGTGGATTGGGAGGTGTGAAAAGCGGCTGCGGGGTTATTGTCGAGCTGTGTTGGTGCGCTTAAGTAGCGCAATTATCAAACAAAGCAGAGTCCCGGCGTGAATGGCAGGGTGGATTGGGAAGTGAAAGGGGATCCTGTGGCTGACAGGTGGCAAGGGTGGCTGTGCTCTGGTTTTGCTCAGCGAGTCTGAGGAAGCTCTCTAACATTCATTAGAAGAGCATTTGACAGCTCGCAAACTTGTTTCGCTTCCTAATTTGAAGATGGGCCGCTCTTGAATAACCATCACACACCCGATAGGAAGTGCTTCATCCGTTTCTAGAACGACGCGTGTCAATTAACATAGGTTTTAAGGGGTAAAGAGTAGCAATGCACCCTTTGAATGAGCTATGTAAATGGACTTTTTCCCTAGATTACATTTCACGAGATAATATTTACCGAAGTAGTTTACTGCCTCCTTATCCTCTTAAGCAATTTTCACCTCTCTGCTTTGTTTATGTATTTTGTATATTTCTTAAAAGACCTTTTAGTTAAAATACATTGTAGCTGCTCCGGGATTGGAGTGGACTGCAGCTCTAGGAGTTCAGCTCAAACACCGAGGGGTGGCCCCTGAGTCTGGAGTAGATACAACAGAAAAGTTCTTTACAAATAAGTCTGTTAAAAAGGATTTTAAAAAAGTATCTAAAGTCTGTTTCATGTTCTTAGTCCTGCCACCAGCCTTCCTGCGATTGCATTTCCACACTTCCAGTCCAGGCTTTTGAGTTTTGTGAAGAGGAGAGATAACAGCATCAGAGTGACAGTGTGGGCACATGTGCTGCCAAGTAAACAAATAATTTGAGTTTTCTTCTGGTTTTCTTAGATTAGGCTTGCTTGTAACAACAGCAGGTAGAGACTTGTGCTCAGAAATGTACACTCTGAGCTGTGTAATTTCAGCTTCCACCTGAAGTAACAGAGCAGTAAATGTTTTGTCTCTAAATAAATAAATAAGTGGAGAAACGTGTCTATGTTTTTTCAAGAAACCATTTCCACAAAGTTGATAATTAAACCCCATGCTGTTAATTGCACACAGCTTCTCCGGCTCCTGGCGTTTGTCTGTTGGAGCGTGAGCAGCTCCAGATGAAAAACATTCTGCAAAGAGGGAAATAGGCAGAGAAATGTTTAGGGGGAGGATACTCAAAGCAGTTGTTTTTGTGGAGAGAGGATGTTGAATGCCTAAAGATAAACAAACAAATAAAGCCAACAGCAGTGGGGTTTGCCAGAGGTGATAAATGCTGGACCTCTGGATACCGTGGCCACTATTCACTGGAGAAGCGTTCCACTCTCATTTGTGGGTTTTCATGGGAATGGGGCAAGGAAGCTGGACAAATAATCAATATGAAAATCCTGGGCCTGCCTTCTCTTTTACATGGGAACAAGCAAAACCTTTAGCCTGCTTTCCATACAGCAAACAACTGGAGCGGAGCTGAGGCAGATACCATCAGTGTGTAATCCAAAAATTTGGATGAAAACCCAAGTCTGGTTTGTTTTATACGCCTTTGCTGGAACTTGGAATATTTTACGTTGCTGTTAAGTATACATGTGGCATTAAATGAGCTGAAACATTATGCAGTAATCACAGATGATGATAATTGTAGATCCAAAATAGCTTGTAAAATAATAATAATAAAAAAATTGTTGCCAGAAGCTGAAATTACATAGCTGGTGACAGCTATTGTTCTCTGCTTTGAAATGGGTGGGCTGGTCTGTGTTGTGTATTTGAAAATCTGTTGCTGTCGTAGCAAAACCTGAAGTAATTTAATATGGAGCTATTTTTATGTTTTTATAGATCTTTGAGTAGCGATTATAACTAAACATACTAAGACAGGGTTTTTTGTCTTCTTTGTGCAGGGGATTTGGGAAACAAGGATTCCAGTGCCAAGGTAAGCCACAACTGCTTTGTTGGCACACACTTGTTGTTACACCTCATTTCGAAGGTACCCAAAACTTGCCTGCAGCAAGCGGGAAACAAACCTGGAAAAACTAAGCAAGCATCTTTGCCTGTATCAATTCTAAAAGGGGACAATTAGTCAGTTAAATAATTATTGATGTTTATATCATCTACATTGAACAATCAAGTAACTGCTTGTACCGTAGTAACATAAAATGTTAGTGAGTTTTGTTTTTTTAAAAAATCTGGTCATGGTAAATGTCATATAATCTGCATGATTCAAACTTTTCACGAGAATAATCTGTGCAATTTAGCTCCTGCAGAGACCATTTTTCACATCAGAAGCTCTTGTCTGTGTGGGCGTTTTGGAAAATGGATTCACTTTTTAGTCATATGGCTTCTTTTCATAACCCAAAGTCCCTGCTTTTCATTTTCATACACTGCATGTTTAGGAGGACCTTTGGCTTGAACTACATATAAGGACAAGCAGCATTTTTCTGTCTTATGTAATACTCAATTACCAAAAAAAAACCCCCAACCACCTGTACAAAATCAGATTTAATAAAATCTACTAACCTTGAGAAATTGCAAGCCGCTGCAGCGTAAGGTAACTGTATATGCTGTGTTCACAGGCTGTATTTGTGCCAAATTCTTATCGTTATTTAGCATTTAATCATAAAATAACCACACCCAACTATTGCATTTATTTTTCCTTTGTCATGTGTTTACTTAATTAGGATGAGGCTTTTTGTTGTCCCTTTTTCTTCCCTGCCTTCTTCCCTGTCACTTCACCTGTGAGTGCACACTGTGTGCTCATTATCCAGCCTTTTCCTCGTTTCTCCCTTGGCATCTTAATGGGTATTTGCTATTGCCTTAGAGCCTGTTTGACTATCCCGAATGTTGCTTTTACTTAGCGAAATTATGGATTTCTGTGCTACTTTTGTGAAGGTTGATGTGAGCTGATACTCCTTGAAATTAAACCTCTGGGAAGGTGGATGTAAAAGACGGGTGCCTTTTAAAGATGTCGCAATAAATGGTTTTCTTTCTGCAAGTAGAGACTTGCAGAGACACACATGAGGAAAGCATTACCTGCCTCGTTGAGGTAACCATGGATCTTGTGTACAACTTCCTCTGGGCCCAACAGGTTAATATTCAATTTTGTAGCTGTTCTCCAGGGTTTTGCCACCCGTAGCATCCAAAGCAGTGCTATCAATCCATCTGTGCCCATTCCCTATGGAATGGCATTTCCTCAGTCCCATCCAGGCTAGCCCAGAGCTCCCAATTCAGGAATTATTTAGAGGTTCATTACAGGTTTCCGTTGGTATACAGGAAATAATTGGGGCTGTATTTAAGTGATACATTTGCCCAGCTACACCTTGGCAGTGTGCACAGTGCTGACTGCCCTGCCTTCCAGTCGGGCTGCTCGTGGCTCAGATTAGATGAGATCTGAGCCTGGCAGTTCATCTCCAGGAATTCCTGTGGCTGGAATTCCTTCTCGGATCATAATTCAAATTAGCTAGGAATTGTGTTTACTGATACCTTTATAAAGCTGAAATTCTGAGTTCAGGCTTATTTTCCCTGCAAAAACCATTCATGAAACAACCAAGAGTGAACGCAGTAGAGCAGCTCAATTTATTTTTAAATGCCTCAGAAATTATACTGTTTGGGAATCGAAATATGTTCAAACCTGACTTTTATCTGAATCAGAGCAAGATTCTGCAGTTTCTCTTTGGCCACTGTTGTATTCAGCGCTTTTGTCTGGGATCTTATACAGCCAAAATCTCTAAGAAATACTCAGATTTTACATGGTTTGTAGCAAGCTGTTGGTGGTGCACTAAGAACTTTAATAGTGGGGTTTTTAACCACCATTCATTAAATTCTGCTGTGATCAAAATCAAAGAGTTCATATTCTCAGGATAATAGCCTTGAAAAATAAGACTTCCATGATAAAGTTAAGCCACTGAATCAATTCTTTTCAGTTAAACTTTCCAAAGCTTCTGTTTGAAAAGTCACCTGCTAAAGCTGGAAAGACACATTAGGGATCAAAATTAGTAAGAACATGAAGAATTAAAAAAAAAAAAAGGTGTGAAACTAGAAGATGGGCTGTAGAAAAAACCCCTCGGTTTCTATAATGAAGCAACTGCCTTTACAGAAAAGAGTGACAGAGAATAAAATGGAATTTTCAGTATGACATGAAGGAAAGGAAAGAATATTACAGTGACAGCTCTTAGCAGAACTGGAGCTCTTGGTCCGTCACTGTTTCCATTATGAGCAGCTTTTTTAACTCTGTTTTCAAGGGTGTTGCAAAATCTCCCACTTGATGTCAGCAGGATTCAGAGCTGGGTGGTTTCATGATTTCCAAAGTTGTTTGAAATTGCTCTGGCCTTTGATGCCAAAGGGAAGAGGAAAAGCCCACAGAAGTCACACATAAAACTCAAATATCTTTCTGCTCTAAGGAACTGCAATTATTCTATGAATATCTGTGTTAGAATTCTTTAATTAAGCCAAAGTTCTCACATAGTTTCTGGGCAGCATTAAGTGTGGCAGCAAATGTAGCATGTTTTGAGATATTTTTAAATCTTCCATTAAAAAAGCATTGCACAAAATATGGTTGTAGTTTTATTTTTAAGAGATGCTCTCAAATGAAAGGGGGTTTATGTTTGAATATAGTTTTTATTTAGATTCAAATGTAATGCTCTACTGAAATGATCTGATTTTAGCCCAGCCTTGGGACATGTTTTCAATTGGATGTGATCATTTTTGGTTTCAGATTTTGATGTCTGTTCGTGCTGTAGTGTTCAGCCTCAGCATTGCATAAAGACAATTAACTGAGTTCTTTGGAATTGAGGGGAATTATCAGTATTTATCTTGTTAAAACGTTTTGCAGGAAGTTTTTTTTCCCCACCTCCTTATTTTTACGGGATCCCTATGAATTTGCAAAAGACAAGAAATGAAATTTTGCTGTTGGTTTCGTGCCCTGAATGTGTCAGAGGGTCAGGGTGCAATTGCATTATTAGCACACAAATGCTCAGCAAGAGTCCGTCCCCATCCTAAGCAGTTTGTCTTTCTTAATGTGTGTTTTATTTTAATGTGGCTGCTGCAAAATGATGCTCAGAATGGCTGCTTGGGCTTGCAGGCAGGAGCTGTGTTGGCTCACGCAGAGGAGGCAGAACTCTGCTGCATTATTGCAAATCAGGTTTTCGGGCGGGGAGTTTGGGGCCATAAAGCAGCAGGGGGAAATGTCTGGCTACGTGCAAATGAATTTGCAAATGAACCTGAAAGAGTTGAGCGGGATGAACTTTCCCCTAGGGGTAGGAGGCAGGAGGAATTTCCTCCCTGAGAGGGTGGCCAGGCACTGGGAGGTTTGGAGTCCCCACCTCTGGAGGTGTCCAAGGGACACCTGGATGTGGCACTCGGTGCCCTGGGCTGGGGACAAGGTGGGGACAAGGTTGGACTCCATGGTCTTGGAGGTCTTTTCCAACCTCTGTGATGTTTTTATTGCCTCCTGTTATGGGCAGCGTTTTGCTGTTTGATGTTTGTGTTTTGCTGTTGATTTGCAGAGTCACAAACCATTTGAAAATATTGTGCTTTGGAGAAGGGACTTCTAATCCTGCTGGCTTGTTAGTGCTGTTTGCTGTTGATGGTTTGTGGCAGGGAGAACATGATGGCAGGATTATTTCGGGGAGTTAGGGCTCTGCTTTGTTTTCTTAGGCTGTCAAGCAGGCCAGCAAGCTGTCTGCAGCACTGGAAGCTTCTCTCTGATGTGCACCTGGAAACACTGCAAGAAAAATGTGAAAAAATAGACTAATTTAAACCTTTTTCAATCTGCCACACTAGGAAAGTTCCTCTTTTTAAGAAAGCAGACTTTAAATTAAGCAAGCAATTAAGTTAAATTTTGGCTTCATCATCCTTTTGATGCTGATTGTTGTACTCTGAGTGTAACCTCTGCTTTTCTTTCTGTTTGATTTGTAAGGAACATTTTTCTGGTGAACAGAGCTCAGCAAATAGAGACTCACTGAGATGTGAAGAATGGATATTGCAGAACATGTATTTATGTATGTTTAGAGGTTGTTTTAAGTTTAGCACTGAAGACTCAGCAAATTCCTCAGGGCAAAAATATTTTTAGTTACAGTAATATAAATGTGATCAACTCGTGTTCCTCATTAAGGGCCTGTTGTTAATTCTCCCTAAATGGTTAAAATTTGTAGTTATTAACAGCAAGTTTCTTACATGGTTCCCTGAAGTGCAATATTCTCTGCAGTTCAGCTTTGAAATACATTTGGCTTAAGGGTAATAACGAGCTAAGGAGAAGTTTCACATTAGTTTTCTAATTTAGAGAAATAAAAATTAGAGAAATCAATTAAAGCAGATGATTGTTTTGCTAATCTATGCAACTCCTGGTTTTTCTTGTCTTCCCTGAACTGACTTTCACACAGTTTTTCTCTGTGGAATTCTACCCTAGTTGGCTGTGCTGAGCTTTTGGAATATCCTGTGCCGTGCTGGATGTGCTTCCCAGCACTGCTGGGGCTGGGCAGGGCAGGCACCTCCAGCAATTCCTGCACTGAGTGGAAATGGGGCATTTTAGGAGCTTTACTCTCCAAATAATGTACCATTGTCACATCAAGCCAGCACTTCATTTCCTCTGCATTGTTTATCTTTTATCCACGGGTTCTTGACCTCTCTTCTGCAACAAAAAGACCAAACTGATGCCAGCTCTTCTTTAAAACATGCGTTTTCATTAAAAATGTTGTATTAAAGGTCTCTACAGAGATATGGCCAAAAACCTAATTTTTACTGCTCTGTGTATGGCCTGAGGATTTGAAATGAAAACTCTGGCCACTCCCAACCTGTTTGATTTGCAAGCACATCCTCAGTGCTGATATAACATATTTATAGTGGAACCAGCACGATTTATTCTCTCTTGTGTATGGATCAGGGCTAGGGTCTTGGGTTTGCATCCTCATGGCTGTGTTCTCCTTATGAACAGTTTCTTGTTCATTTTACAGTCTTCCTTTTCCTTTGGAGCAAAAAAACCCCAAAGCCTAAGGAAAAAAAAATCTCATTGCTGAGTTTGTTTCTCATAAAAATAATTTCTGCCTTCCTTACTTGGAAATGTTATTGCCAAAGTGCAGACAAGATACAAAGCAGGTTCCCCTCTCTATGCCAGAACTGCTTCTCTTGTCTCATTATCATTTTTGTGCTAAGATGTTTGAACAAACTGGATGTTTTTCTTTGTGCTCTTTATATTTGTTAGTCATGTGCTGCAGTTTACATTAACTAATGTTTCTGTAAGCCTGAGATTGAGAAATTAATTCTGTGGAGGTCTGTGACTGTCGGTGATGAGTATGTAGCTTAAAAGTCAGCCTGAAATCCTCTGAAATGGGAGCTTAGTAAAAATACATTAACGAGGCACATGCTTTAAGTGTATTTTCATGTGTATAACTTGGAGGTATCTCTTCAAAGATGGAACCCTCAGAGTGAAAACCAGATACATCCCAAAAACCCAAAGGAAATGACAGACAGCACCTGGGAGCAGAAATTGTATGTGCACATAGACAGTTTCCACAAATCCTCTCCTTAGCTTTGTCCTTTCCATTGGCCTTTTGCTCTCAGCCTGAACTGTGCCTCTGTGAGCCACTACTCGAAGGGCACCACTTTTAATGATCTGCAGGTAATTGACATGCAGAGGCAGATAAGATGTTTGTTGTGTATTTGTGTTGTCAACCTTTATTTATTTGATCTTCCCCTCCTTTGGCTGTGCTTACTTTTGCACCATCTGACCCACTGTATGAGGAACTGTGGTCCTGTTAATTGCTGATCCCAGTAAAGTCGAGATTCTGTTCCTATTTCTGCAGGTGAACTCTGAGAGGTCTTTGGAAAATCACCCATGTGCTGAGTTTTCACTGAGAGCTGCAGTGACAGGTGGAACTGCAGAGCTTTAAGGAGAGAGAACCATCAGTGTTGGTGCAGATCAGGAAAGCATTTTGGGAAGGTGCATCCCAGTCACCCCTGCTCTCACCAAGCCTTGCTCTCTGCTGCTGGGTGGTCCTGGAGCATGGAAAGTGGATTTCCTTTGTGCTGCTGAGCAGAGCTGTGTTACAGCAGCACCTTCGGTGACCTCCAGCTGCTGAAGGGAGGTCGGGTGGTGCATTGTAAACCCCCTGAAATTGGGTGCCCAGTTCATTGCATTGTTTCCCTCTGCAAATCTGCTCCTGCTGGAGCATCCCCTGGTAATGTAGATGTGTAGGTTATGCTTTCAGCCCTTATCTCCTGTGCTGGGAGGGGGACATGTTGTCTCTGAGCTTCATTGCTCTGCAGGGAGTACAGCAGGACATCTGTCAGATGAGGGAAGATCTGTGTGCTCGTCTTGGTGAGGATTCTCTGTTACTACGACCATGTGCAGCACCGAGAAGTTCTGTATCTTGGGTAGACAGGGATGAGTCACCAGCCCTGGAGGGATTGTAGGATGTGTAGATGTGGCACCTGGGGACACGGTTTAGTGGTGGCCTTGGCAGTGTTCAGGGTTGGACTTGATGATCACAGGGGCACGTAGTGATAGGACATGATTAAGCTGAAGGAGGGTGGGTTTAGGTTAGATATTAGGAAGAAATTCTTCACTAAGAGGGTGGTGAGGCCCTGGAACGTGGTGCTTAGAGAGGCTGTGGAGTCCCAAATCCTGGGAGTGTCCAAGGCCAGGCTGGATGAGGTGCTGAGCAACCTGGGTTGGTGGAAGGTGCCCCTGCCCATGGCAGGGGGTGGAAGAAGGAGATCTTTAAGGTCCTTTCAAACCCAAACCATTCTGTGTTCCTGAAGGCCTTTTCCAGCTTAAATGATCCTCTGATTCTCAATGCTCACTAGACAGTTCACTAAATAATCCACCCAATGCTGAACATGGCAGGAAAATATAGAAATATGCCATTGTGCTTCTGTTTTTCTGAAAATTTCCTTGGAGATATTGTGCTCCTCAAAAATGGAGCATAATTAAATCTAATCTTGCAGGAAAATTTTCTTTCTTGTATTACATGTCTAGAGCAAAATCACCTTCAGCCTTCCCAACCTGTAACCTGTGCAGTTTTGGGCTGTGTACTGGTATCAGATACTCCAGCAGTGTGTCCCAGTTCAGAGAGTGGCTGTCCCAGTGCCCTGGCTGTGATTCTGTGGAGCTCCTCAGCTCCAAATTGAACACGTGGGAGTGAGAGCTCATCCCGAGCTGACACACAAACCCCTCTGACTCCTGGGCAGGAGGAAGGTTGGCATATTCTGTATTTTTCCTTCTGCCTTGGGGTAACACTGCACATCAGCTGCTGCTACACAGCCACATATGGCCTCAACTTCATACAGGATTATTGTAGATTTAACTGACTCATGCCATGAGCAGAATGTAATGAAACGTTGGAAAGAAAGTTGCAGAAAGATGAAGAAAACACATTTCCCTGTTGGGATGCATCGGTAATGATTTCTTTTATGTTTGCTTTTGTGGGTTGTTTCTCTTCAGGGTGGAAGGTAGGAATAATAAGTTATTTAATAATTACTTTAGGCTCAGTTCCTGAGCTTTTACATCTGCAGCAGAAAGCATGAAAGTCTGAGAGTGAAGGACTCTCTTGTGGATAATTAATAACAGGAACTACCCTTTAAGTGTTTTAGATTTTTGTAGATGCTGAACATTTGAATTCCAACTCCCCACCAGTGCCTAGTGAAGACTTGCGGGGGGGTTAGGGTTAGATGTGGCTTAGAATTGGATCAGAGACTGCCTTCCTTATTTTACTATTAAATGGGAAACGTGCATGTTATAAATACAGAGTGCAGGCAGAAATTCTCATTTTGAGGAGTGTTGAAGGCTAATTTCAATGTACCTCTCTCCAAAGCACAGGTATTTCACTCTTCCTTTTCCTTTAAAATTAACTGCATTTTTAACTTCTATGGAATTTGTGCTAAATGTGGTATTTTAGCTCCTTAGTAAACAAACCATTAATCATGTACGAGAATGAGTTGGAATAATAGTTTATCTTCTTCTTTCAACTTCTAGTCTGTGTGGGTTTATTATTTTGGTTTTTACTCACCAGGAAATCAGCCAGAATCCACTTCAAAGTGTTCTTGCTCTCAAGAAATTGGCCTTTAATATTAAAAAAAAAGGTGAATCTTTCTGTTCTGGCAGAGAGTGCAGAAATAAGCCTTATCTTATGGAAAGTCCTTGTGTACAGTAGTGTTTTATTGGGTTGGGGTTGAGTTTTTTGCTCCTTAAGATGTGGCTCTTGGCAATATTGATCTGCATTCTTATTGCTTTCCCCTGCACATAAGGTGAACCAGACTTTGGGAAAGTGCCAAACCATCCCCTTCATGGTTGTCTTTGCTTGTTGAGGTGTCTCTGCAAAGCTACTTTTCCTGCTTTTCCTTGGCATCTCTGGTTCCCAGGGTGAAGTGTTACCTGCTGCCTGTTCTCTCACCTGCACTAGTTTCCCGTTCCTTGCACACAGGCTTTGATCCCCAGGAGATGTTTGGTGCTGGAGGTGACACCTTGCTAGGTGCTGACAGGTTCTGGGCAGCTCCACCTTCTCCCCATCCAGAACTGTGTCAAACGAATAGATCCCAACCTACTGATTCCCTGAACCTGTTTGTGGTACAGAAAATGTTGAAAAATCACCCTGTTCCAATAAACAGAGAAACAGACTAAGCAACAGAACTGTTAGAAGGGTGTATATCTGTGTTTTTTCATGTTTTTCCATCACGGCAGGTTGGCCGATTGAATTTGTGATGCGCCGTAAAATCAGTCAGATTTTGGACTGCTCCTACCTTGTTTGCTAACTTTGACTTGAAATGAATTAAATTTGAGAGCATTCCAAGTGTGTCAGTTTTAGATCTTCCTTTCTTGTCATCAGTTTTTAAAAAATACATCTGTTGGATGTATTTTTATAAAATGGAACTTCTCTGTTAATACAAGTGATGTGGGTGCAGCAGAAAACCACAGGTAGGACTCCCCTGGGTGGGCACTTTTCAGTTCTCTGTGTATGTGTCACTGAGCCAAATGGTGCAAGATTACAGAAAGAAGGGGGGAAGGCATTTTATTTGTACTTATTTCATTTTGATGTTGCTCAGAATTTCTTTGGATTTTATTGAGAGATCCCCAAGTGTGAGGCTTTAAAACACAGTGAAGGCTCAGTCAGTCGAGTTGAGCAGCTGAGTTAAAGGGTTTGTTGTGGTGTCTCTCACCCAGGGTATGTCCATGGCAAACACACACAAGTGTTGCAGCTGCCTGGAGATCCTGGGGGATAATGTGGTGGTAAATGCTGGATCTTACTAAAATTCCTTCCTTATCCCAGGATATCAGTGGGGAAAAGTGGTATTTTTTTAATGGCATTTTATTTCTTTTTGCTCATAGAATCCTGGAATGATCTGGGTGGGAAGGGATCTTAAAAATGATCTCGTTCCACCCCCTGCCATGGGCAGGGACACCTTCCACTAGCTCAGGTTGCTCCAACCTGGTCTTGGACACTTCCAGGGCTGGGGCAGCCACAGCTTCTCTGGGCACCCTGTACCAGGGCCTGCCCACCCTCCCAGGGAGGAACTTCTTCCTAATATCCCATCTAAACCTACTCCCTGCCAGTGTGAAGCCAATCCCCCTTGTCCTGTCACTGCAGGCCCTTTTCAACAGTCTCTCCCTCTTTCTTGTCAGCTCCTTCAGGCACTGGAAGGCCACCATGAGGTCACCTTGAAAACTTCCCTTTTCCAGGCTGAGCAATCCCAATTCTCTCAGCCTTTTCCCATGTCAGAGCTACTCCCTCCCTCCAGCCATTGTGGTGCCACCTCTAGGTTTGCTCCAACAGCTCCATGTCCTTCCTGAGCTGGGCCCCCCTGTTACCTGCTTGGCTGAATCTGACCCGTATGTAGGTCCAAACACTATGGGTTCTGTAGAGCATGTGAGGTTCTGTCCTCTGCAGCAGTATCTGATGTGGCTGTGCGAAGGAGTCTGGGGAAGCTGTGCAGCCTCTGAAGAGGAGGGCATGTCCCCTAATGCATCCCTAATGGCTCTGCCCTGCAGGCTTTGCCTTCTGCTGCTCTCTCTGCTCTTCCCGCTTGTTCCACTGAGCAGCAGTTCCAAGAGTTTTGTCCTGCCTCAGGAATGCAGGTGTGCCTGAGGAATCTGTGGAGCTGCTGCCTGTCCTTGTTCTCATACGAGGCAGCAGAGCTTACCTCTAAGATTTCTGCTTAAACCCAACTCTTGGCAGCTCCCTGATGCTGTGTAATGAGGAACAGCATAGCTGTCAAGTTAGTGTAAAGTTCTGATCATCTAATTAAGCCTGAGCTTCTTTGAACCCTTTGCAGAACTAGAATTATGTTGTATATTATTAAACCTGGTACAAGGCCAGGCATCACTTTCATTTAGAGTATAAATGCATTATTTTACAAATATACAAGGCAGGCATTTTATTCAATGCTGCATCATTTCATGGCAGAAAGTGTTTTGCATAATTTCTGTGCTGAAGGCAAGGTCTGTGGTTTCAGGGGTTCTCCTGAACGTCCCTCAAACAGGACATCCCTGGAAGCCTGGGACAGATAGAGCAGACACACCTGACTTTGACATTTCGCTCAATGTGCCTTGTCCTGCTTCAGGTTTCTATTTATAAAGAGCATAGAAAAGGTAACAAGAACACTGTAAAATATTTGATGATAGAGCTGTTTGTATTTTGGGCAGAGAGAGGACAAACTTTTGCTACCATTGCATCCCTTTGCTGGTTTCTGCAGCTCTTTGGCTTCAGGTTCTTTTGGTTCCCACCCATGCCTTGAGCCTCCCTGCTCAGTGTGGTGGTGCTGGGCATATTTCCAGTCCTGGGCAGCAACTACAGCTCCAGTTTTCAAACAGCCCAGTCACCATAACGGGCACATAAAGTCTCAAGGGTTTTTATTGCTCCTGTCATCTCAAGTGCTTTTGCCTCGTGATTATAGAGCAATAAAATGTGGGTGGTTGGGTTCACGTGACTGACAGCAACGGAGACATCGTGTGAGAAGGTATTGAGTGAACAAATTCATTCATGCAGGGCCCTGAATTTATGGACATGACATAACTTTGAAGTATTGATTATTTAAGTAAATGTGTAGCTTAAGATTGATGAAGGGAATAAAAGACTTCATAGATCATTAATGTATTTTGAAGGTCTAATTGGCTTTATGCAGGGTTTTAGAACAAGATTTCTGCAAGAAGCATTGATAAATATGCTCAGTAAATTTTAATGAAGTCCTAAATACTATCCATGGAGCTTATTTTGTAATTTAAATCAATACATTAGAAAGAATACTAATTGTAGAACTTACCATAGAATTAAATTTTTAATAAATCTTCCTTGGCTTTTA
Source organism: Anabacerthia variegaticeps (assembly GCA_035583185.1). Classification (NCBI taxonomy): domain Eukaryota; kingdom Metazoa; phylum Chordata; class Aves; order Passeriformes; family Furnariidae; genus Anabacerthia; species Anabacerthia variegaticeps. The sequence continues at coordinate 3,039,171 of JAWWEW010000042.1, forward strand.
TTCATCTTATGCAAATATTGACCTTTGAATTCTTACTGTTGCTTGTGTTTTATTGAGCCTCACTTTGAAGGGATGAGGGAATATGTGTGTCTGTGTCATCTTTAAGCTTTTGTTGTAACAATTAAAAGGGCAGTGTCAGACATTGGATCCTTTGACATTTAACATGGCAAAATGAGAAGGAAATCAGTGATAAACTCAGTAGGGTTAATTCTAGAAGCATCAAATTTGAAGTGCCGAGAGGAGAAACTAGGTTGGCCAGCAGGGAGCATAAGTGATGTCTTCCCAGAACTTCCAAAACACAGTTTGTACCAGTCCTGCAGTCAGGGGTTCTCTTTGTAAGGGTGGTGTTCATGTTGAGCTAAGAAATGTTCTTAAGATTTTAAAGCCTGGATCTTGCAAGCTGCTTTGTATGAGTGGATCAGTCTCGTGGCCACTGGCCACTCATTTATTACGTTGTCCTCTATGGACCAACTATTGGGATCTGACCTTAATCTGTAGTTAATAGTAGAGGCTTTAATGCTTCTTTTTATTTGCAGTGCAGGGATCCTCTGAATAACTGAAGCCTCATGTTATGCAGGATTCTGCATTAATATTTAGGAAAGCGAGCTGCCCTTGATACAGAAGGTTTAGTAACCTAGAGAGACACGAGATGTGCTGATATGTGCATGTATTATCCTCTCACTTTCCAGATGGATTTCTTGAACTGGAAATAATTTGCTTGAGCTCAGTATTGAAATTTCAATTTGATAGCATGAAGTTTTACATAAAAATACCTTGTCACATAAACAGTTGACATAATTTAAAATTATGCTTGTTATGGCTGCTGGTGAGGCCAGGGCAGTAAACACCACCTGAAATGTTCTCTGGGTACACTCGACACCTCACGAGGAGAAAGTGGCCAACTTGGGCACTATGCAAAAGTTCTTTCTCCTTGCAAACATGTCTTGTAACAGGATTTAAAAAGCACTAGTGAGCAGATGCATCTCTTGCTTCCCAGGTAACTCAGGGAATGGCTTCATCCCCTGTGTGTGTAAAACACAAAGACACCGTGGGAAATAATTTGTATGATGTTACCATGATCCACAGTGCTGACCTGTAAAGGAAAAGCCTGGAGTGCTATTTCTCAGCAAAAAGAATTATGCCAGGCCTAATGATTTATTTTCATCCGCTCCCCTCTTATTTTAGAATGTGGTTATCAATGGTGCGGAAAATTACATACTTTAAACTTGTTCTCCTCTTGTAAGACCTTGTCACTTAATATGTAATTTTCTGCTGTGCTGTTGTGTATGGAAGGCTCAGGTGATGGCTCTGGGGGTGTGTTGTGGTAGGAGAAAACCTGCTCCTTAAACCAAGTTCTCCCTACAGTTCCTGGTGAGTTCAGGGTGAATAAGGTCCTCCACATGGGTTATTTTGCTGCACACAGTTACCTGGATTAAGAGGACTCCCAAAATCAAATGGGTGGTGGGAAAGAGGATGATCTTGCTTGAGAAAATGATCGAGGTATTTTCTGTTGTGTTATCTGTGATATTGATAAGAAAATGCTGAAGTTGGTTTTCGCATTGTGGTTTTGGTTTTTTTTTCCCCTTCCCCTATTACATCATATTTTGAAAAAACAGAGCCCTTAATTCAACTCTTGTCACATGGGCTAATTATTTATCCCCAGGTTGAGGCTTAAAACCAGAGTAATTTATTCTTCAGTGGTGCTTCTCTCTGCAGTGAGAAATTCCCTGAGACCTGATGGTGAGATGCAGGGTAACAGATGCCATCTCTGGATCCACCAGCTACAGCCTTTGTGTGAACCAGTCATCGGGAAATAGCACTAAATTACCGGAGTACAAAAGGCATCTGTTGGAAATATGGTTACATCTTTTGTGAAACAGGATGGGGAAAAACCTGACGAGGCTGGGGAGTGGCTTTGGGACCGGCTGTGCTGAACCACCAAGGGTGGCCCATGGGAATGAGCTCTTTTCAGACAGCCCAGCAGACCCAGTTGGAGCTGGGTCTGTGTGGCTTCTCTGCAGCTGGTCGGTGTCTCTGAGTGCTGCAGGAGGGGATTCTGGAGGCTCAGTGAAACCTGCCCCTCTGCAGGTTGGTGGGAGCAGCCTCACTGTGTGTGTGTGTGTGGCTTTCCAACAGCTGAAACTTGCAGGGTTTAGTTGCTTGTCATTCCTGCTTTAGTCTTGACTGCATCCCCACTTTGGCAGGAATGCTCTCCTAATTCCCACCCTTTAACATTTGCTCAGCTCTCGGCTTTGATATTTAATTCATTGGCTTTAGTGGCACAATCCACGTTGCCATGAGGATGCTTTTCAAGGGCACATCTCTGCTCTTAGAAACCCGTGTCCTGCTGTGTTTTACACAACCATGTCCTCATTGTGGAGCTGCCTGTGGTGTGGCCCTGGCTCAGAGCTCCAGCCTGTTCCCTCCTCACATCCTGTGCTGCACAAGCACCACAGGCATCACTCACCTGTTCTTCCCAGTGCTGTGGCAATTCCAGCACCAGGACTTGGCCTGTGGTCCTTGAAGTGGGAGCCCTGAATGAAGATAATGAGTTCTGGGTTACTGCTAACACAGGATAAAATGTCTGTTTCTTTCAGCACTCTTGGTGTGGAAGGCTTCCAAAATTTCAGGAGGAAAAAGGAAAAAAATAAATAAAAACCTTTCTGCCCATGCATATTTTGGACTTTGGGTTTAGGAGAGGTAGAACACTGGTTATTATTTAACACGTGTAGTAGCTGCATAAGAGTTCTAAAATTAGTCAGTTTTAAAATGGTTTTAAATGTGAATTGCTTTCAAGTTGTGAATTGCTTTCAAGTATGGTTGTGATGTGGAAACTTCTCTCTGTAGATCTGCTTTTTAAAGGTATTTCATGAGAGCAGTTTCCACAAAGATTCTGTTCAACAATGAGAAGGGTCAAAACTTGCAAAGTCCAAAATGCATCCTGCATTGATGGGAGACTCCAGGCTTTCTCTAGAATGATGCACTATTTAAAATTCTGTGTCTCCAGATTAATTTTATTGAAAAGAGGCATCTTTGTGATTTTAGGGTTAAAAGACTCTGCAGGCTGCCTCCTGGGAGGCTACCCAGGTCTCTGATAGCACACCTTTATATTTATGGGTGACTGATGTGTTTAAGAGGCAGGAATTCATCAGCAATGCAGTTGTTGTAGCTGTGCTGATTAACCTGTGTCTGCACAGCCCTGGGCCAGCTCTTCACACATGGACTTGCAGATCAGAACATGCTTAGGGTGCTCAAACTAAAAATGTGTCTAAATAGTTTCTAAATGTTGTTTTAGGCAGTAACTCTCTGCATTTCTGTCATTAATTTAAGGCTCTCTAAAGCATTAGAAATGGAATTGCATTGAGTCTCGTTTGTCTGTTAGACTTATATTGTCTCCACCTGTAAAACAGTGATCTTCAGCAGTGTTTGGGTTACAAAACTCTGACAGGATCAAGGAAACGAGATAAACGTGAGACAGGACTTGTTTTGTTTTGTTTCTCATCGCCGTGGTACAAAGTCTTGTGCAAAGACATATTTATGCTTCACGAGCTCCTGGTCCTGAGGAGCGTGAATATTAAAGGGATGAGTCAGAGCAGGAACAGAACCCTGCAATTCTGAGCAGTGATACAATAATCTGTCTGCACACTGTTGCTCGAGCAGAGCTGCTCCCAGGTTTGCCCTTGCTCTTTATTCTGCAGAACAAGGTGCAAGTGTTTTGGCTGGTGGGAAGTTGTAGGTTTTCAAGCAGAATATTTTAGGGTAGGTCACTGCCTAGAAGCAGCCTCAGTTAATGTTGGCTGTCACTAAGGAATTCTTTTTATGACTGGTTACACCTGGAGAATGAGTTATGTTTCCTTACTCTTCCGTTTGGTTTTCTGCAGGGGAAGTGTGTTGTCATCTAAACCTCTTGTGCCTTCTCTAGAGTGCTCCATGACCCAAGGGTTGTTTAAATGAGAGCAGAGGTGTTGTGGATGCCTCTCCCAGTGGCTCCCAAGGAATCTGTTCCTCAGATCATCCCTCCAGCTGGCACTGACTCCATTTGTGTAAACCACAATCACCCTGCCCATGCCAGACCCGAGCGTGTCACTGCTCGTGTTGTCACTTTATCACTCGCTTGACAGGTGTGAATGCAAGTTCTGATTTCATAGTTAAAAGATTTTATGTATTTAGGTTGGGAAGTCAATGCCCTGCTTCATCTGTTTTAGTCCATTATAGGATTTAACTTCAGAAATCCATGCAAGTCTGAGAATTTTTGGGAATTATTAATGGTACTGATGGGTGTCTATTACCCTGGCTTTGTTAAATCCCTGTTTGCAGCTGACAGGGCGTGTGGAAGGGCTAAAGTGACAAACACATGTTGAGGCTGGAGCGTGATTTATTCTATATTTCCACAATTTCAAATCCTCCCTCTAAACCGTGGCACTGGTTTTGGGTCATGATTAGCACAGTAAAATTCTATCCAGTCATGCTAACAGAATCTTGTTATCATCACTGAATTCTGTTCCTGGAGAAGGAATGTTTTAGGAGCTTGTTGCAGATGGTGTTCCTTCTCCACAGATAATAAGATTCAGATGTGTGACGAGGCATGCCCAGGAAACACACGGGGTGGTGGTGGTGGGATACTGTCACAACCTCTGTGGGAGTGACAATGGGGCAGTAAATCCCTGTCTTGGCTGCTTTGATTCTGGTGGACACTTGGTACAGCTGCGTCTTAAAAAGCCTGGCAGAACTATTTATAGTGACTAATTTCTGCAGATAGCAACGAATTCAGCACGTTATCACCATCTTTGGGATGTTTCCTTATTGGAAGCTGATGGGGTGAAGTGGAGATCCATTAAAAATGCAGTATATAACAGAGCTATAAACCCTCTTAGAAGTCTTTGTGCTTCCTGACACAGCAGCTTTCCTCCAGGATCACCTTTTGCCCTCAATTCGAGCCAGATTCTTTCTAGCTGAGCAGCTCTGGGGCTGGAGGGAGAGCACATCACTTATCCTGGAGATGGCAAATGCTTCGAGCAGGGCACAGAGTTCAGCCTGGAAAGCCTTGCCCTTCCCTGCCCCGCCAGCACAGAGAGTTCCCACTCGTGGGACGAAACCTGTGTGGGCTCGTCCTCTTTCTCCCTCTCTGGAAGGGAGTTGTGCCTGGCAAGGGTTGCCCTGCCCTGAATTCACCGCCAGAGCTGTTCGGGAGGGCACAGAAGGAAAGGAGGAACAGGAAGCAGGGAATGGGGAACAGGAGGAGCCTGGGCACAGGGTGAGTGCCAGGAGCAGCAGGGCTGGGAACTGCCCGGGCATCCTCTGGGGTGGCAGGAGTGGCTCCTGGAGCGCAGAGCAGCTGGGTTTACTCTTGGAGTGTCATCTGTGTTGTCAGAACACTTTGGATGTTACACTTGGAGAAGGAATGCATTCCAAGAAACTGAAACTTCCCCAGGATGTTGTTTTGCGTGGATTTGAAAAAATCCAGTTTTATATTTCAGCACTTTTTCACTCTTCAGATTTTATCTGAAATGAAGCATTTCCTCTAGTTCCTCCTGAGTCTTTAGGAAGACTGATTTGAGGCTTTTTCCAGTTACTCATATTTTTTTATTAGCAATAAGTGAAATGTAGTTTGTGCTATTTAATTTCATTAAAGCCTCATAGGATTTCCATCAAAACTGCAGTGAGTAAATGACAGGATCTTTTGGCTTCTCTTACTTTGCTTTGCCACTAGCAGTCACTTCTGTATAAACAAAATATTTTAGAGATGTACTCTGGAACAATTTTTTAATTCTTTAAGTGTTAAGTGCAGTCATTTATTATTGTCATTAGGAATAAATTTGTAATATTACTCTACATGACCTCAATCTTTTTCCGTACTTTCCTCTCCGATTCATTTTTGTTTATTACTATCAAATCACACTGAAGTGCAACAGTCAGCTGGTCTGGGCTAAAAATAACCCTTCCTTGTGCACCGTGGCATTAGAGCCTCTTATTTCTGGATATATTCTGAGGAAGAATAGCTCCCAGGATGTGTGCTGTGGGGCAGGCTCTGGCCCTGTTGTGCTGGGATGTGTTTTGCCATGCCTGGGCAGGGATGGGTGCTGTTCCCAGTGCCAGGGTCCCAGTGCCATGGCACATTGTGCCACCTGAGCTCCTTCCCAGGGGCAGCAGATGAACGTGGCACGGGCAGAGCTGGCTCTGTGGGTCCCTCCCCGTGGAATGCCGTGGTGCCGGTGCCTGTTTGGCAGGGCTGTGGTGTGGGAGCCCCGTGTCTCCCGTGGGAATGGCAGCTGGCCCAGACCCGGCGGGAGCTCAGCAGGTCCTGCGGGGATCGGTGTCGGCACCGCTGGGGCACCACGAGCTGTAGGACCTGTCTGAGAACTGAGGAGCTGCCGGGCTACACAAACCTCCTCTGGGGGTAGCTCTGCCAGGGCCACCTCAACGTGCCCCAGAAACCCCCACTTTTCAGCAGGATTTATGGGGGGTGAGCACTGTTGCCCCCAGCCCTCGGTTGCTTTGCTTTTATTCCTTTAAGAATGGGTAAAAATCTGAAAAAGGAGCATTACACCTACAAGCTATTTTGTTTCTCATCCATCCCTAAAACATTTGGGAATCAACGCTTTAGGGCCATGCCCTTTTGAGCTTGGAAGGAGAATTCCTCCCGTTTTCCCAGAGCACCTCTGCCAAGGGAAGCATCCTTTGTGGCTGAAGTGGTAAGACTTGGAACATGTCACATAGGAAGATGTGAAGCAGTCCACTCCACCTTCCCCAGAAATTAATTATTGTTCCTTAGAAATAATTAACTCAGGGCTGTTGATATTGCCAGCCTCATCTTGGTACCAGATAAGCTCTGCCTGGGACTTGGAATGTTGGTTTCTGTGCAGGGATTTCTGAACAAGCACTGCCTGTGCGTGTCATCTCTTATTTCCTCCCCCTTAGAAGTTGCAGTGGATTATTTTACAGGGCTGCATTTCCTGTAACAGGAATTAAAAAGATGATTTTAAACACCTTTTTCCCCCTCCTGTTAATGCTCTGAGGTGTTGGTTGTTGGAAATCATTACATGTTTGAATGGAGTATGGGCTCTATGGTAGATTGTTTGAATACTCCTGCCTGATTTTTTTTTTTTTCTCATGTAAATGTTTTCCTTTCCTTCCTTTTTTGTCAGTTGTTGTGTAAATAAAATCCTTCAAGAATATAGAGATTTCTTATCCCAAGTTCCATAGTGATGGTAACAAAAGCTGTACATACACTGAAGCTTGCTTTGTGTGACCACGTGTAGAATGTTTGGGGAAAGTGATTTTACTCACCAGAAACAAGTCTTTAAAAAATCATTTTAAGAAGGTGGTGTGAATGAAGGAAATTGGGGATTATTTCTGTCCTCTTATCACTCTGTTTGTGGAAGAGTTCTAAGGGTTTCTTCCTGTTGTGATTTATTTTTCCATGGTCTTAGCCTTTTCCATGAGCTCAGGTGCAAGGTGGATAAATTAACAAATATGTATTGTTGAAACTCACTTTGTCCTCAAAACATTTCAGGAACTTCATACAGTATTCCCATTCACACCCAATAAAAATCTATGTTTAGGTAAATATTCCACAATTGAAGTTTTTATTCTGGGCTCAAATGTAGGGTATAAACTCATCCATTGTCTTTAAAGGTAAATTGGTTAAACTAAGTGCTGTCATCTATTTCTTTTTTTTTAATTTTATTTTATTGTTTTTCCTAGCTTGTCCATATTCAAATTATTGTGCAATTATAGCATTTAAAATGAAATATGGCAGGGGGTTGGAACCAGATGATCTTTAAGGTCTCTTCCAACCCAATCCATTCCAGGATATTGTGTGATTAATCTGAAATCCTGATGTCATCAAACTTGAATCACCTTTGAATAACTTCTACATTTTCCCCCAAATATTGTAGGTTCTAATATTCTGCAGTATATCAATTTCTCTCAATTGTTTTAATTTTAATTAACTTCAAAGCCTTAAAATGTTTGAATGAAGACTTCCCTTGTTTGATTTCTGTGATGAGCAACTGTTTTTTTTGACAGTGAAACACTGAAACATTATACTTATATAATATTATAATATAGATACATTGCATCGATTTATTTTGAATTGTAACTGTGATTTCTCCCACAATTTAATTTAAATGAGTGATGCCAACACCAGTGCTCCAGGGAGAGGTGGGGACATGGAACCCCACATGCCAACCACTTGTAACGTGACTTCGTTCTCAACCTTCTCATTTTCCAACAAAATTAATTAGTCTTTTAACTCCTGTATGAAACAAAATTTCATTCTTCTAAAAATAGCCACGGTGCTCATCCCCTTGACTGCATTTTGTTGAGTATTAGGTATCTCTCCTGGATGTTCTGTGTGATGCTTATTTTTAGGGCCTCTATTAATATCTTTAAATATATGATGTAAGAAGACTTGAGACAGCGTTAAACTGGAAAACTTAATTATTATCTCTGTAGTTTTCACTGTTAAATGTGAGTAGAAATCAATACCAGTGTTTAATAGAGGAAGTTTTAAACTGGAGAAGCTGAAGGATGTGAAACTGAAATATGTGACAGCATTTCTAGCCTTTAAAAAAGCATGACTTGAAATGAGGGGAAGGTTTTGGTGTTTCCATTATGGCGATATGTCCATTATTTTGCAGTATCTGGTAATTTATGTAGGAACAAAGTAAGTTACTTCAGTGACCAATTGTTGATTGACTAAATATAACAAATGGAGAGGTTTCCAGCCCAAGACTCTCTGCACATGCAGGATAAAGGTTCTGTAACTGGGTATTCTGAGCTGTGTCTCCTGACAGTGCTGCAAAGCCTCAGCTCTGGGAGAGGAGTTTTCACCACACTCTGCCATCCTAAAAGGAAAAGGTGGGGGGAAAATTGCCAACAGGGAGCTTATCGTTGTTTTAAAGAGGAGCTCTGAAAGTTCTGCTCTTTCTCATCAGCAACAACTGTCGTGATAAATTCCCTTTCTGGGGGAAGCACCACTCGTTCTCACCCTGCTCATTTACTGCTCTTGCCATTGCTGTGCCCTAACTGGGGGAACTGGTTGAAGATACTGGGTATGTTTTTAAGAGTCTTGAAGAAAACTGGTGTGCATTTAAAATCCAGCACTGATGAGCATTTTGTTTCCATCCTGTCCTTCTCCCCTGTTCACTTAGAGAGCCGCCAGGGACATTTTTCTCTCAGAAGTGCCTGTGTGTAGTGACAGTGCTCATGTGTTAATTTGAGGACAAATAAGCATATCCTTGTTGGTTTGAAGTTTAGGATGAAAACTGCTCATCTGCTGGCTGCTGGAAGCCAGTTGTCCAGGAATAGCTTTCTGAAGAGATCAGCACACCAAGAAACCGAGTGATTTCAATATGACCTTCCAAAAAACATTGTCATGGTTGCCAGCAGGAGAGGGGAGCTGGATTCAATTACCCTTGGAGGTTCTTTGCAGTCCTCTGGTCCCAGTTCAGCAGGATTTTGCTATATTCAGCTAGGAAGTTTACCCTGAGCTCCTAGGTGCTGATAGCATGAGAGAGGAGAAATTAATTCAAAATCCTGTTATTGGAATGTATAGAAGTTGCTATATTAGTGAAAACTATAAAAATATGATGACATGAAGGCTGAAGCATGAGGGAAAAGGCTCTAAGGTTTTTACCAGATTTTGTATATTTTACCTCCTCACAGGCTGTCACTGTGTCAAAATCTGGTTTGGAGATTTGGGGTTTTTTGGGGTTGTTTTTTATATGATGCATTTCAGTAATCTCCTTGTAATCCCATGATAAACTGCTTAGTTTGATGGAGAATGTTGGACATTGTTGGTGAAGCTGTTGACCCCTGAGAAATCAGGCCCATTTTATGATATGCTTTCAAAGGATATACTCTTACCCCTGCATTAACCTAATCAACCTCTGAGAAAGGAGGTATGGCCTGGATTAAATTCTTAAAATCAGGCCATTAGGAACAATACCAGACAATCTGCACGATTTGAAAATGTTTTCTCTCTTTCTGTATGTTCTGCTTCACTGTAAACCTTTCTTATTTATGTCATTTTACTTTTCCTTCCCTTGTTGTCTTGCTGTGTAGACTTTTTTCTGGAAAAAAATGCACTGGTTATTAAAAGAATTTAACAGTCTTGTAGGCAGGTAAAAGCTGCATATATTTGTCTCCTTGCTGATTGCTTTCAGGGCTTCTAAGCAAGATAAGTACCTTCCTTAATTTGTAGGACAATTTTGGGCATAAATGTGTCATAAGCTTGTAAAAAACACGTACAGAAGGTGTTGAAAGCCCCTATTTGAAGTCATTTTATATTCATTAGAATACAGCATGCTCCTTAATTCAGCTTTGATGTTTTCTTCTGATTTTTTTTCAGTCCTTTCATTTTCATGTGCCAAATAGACCTAAAATGAGCAGATCCCTGAGGTATAAAGAAAGGAGTGCTCTCATTGCTAAATTATAGATGTGGGGGGAGGGAGGAGAGTGGTTGTTTGAAGCCTCTTATTTGTGCAAAAAAAACACAGATAGGATTTAAACAGTTTGTTGGAGCTTTTTTCCCCCAGTCTTATTTTCTCTGTAACTTGTGTCAATTAATAGGTATTTTTTTAAGAGCTCTGCATTTGGAGGTGCATCCATTGGATGCGTTAGAGGTGCAATAATAAAACTCTGCTGGTTTTAAAACGCTCAGATGATGTGGTATTTGGAAAAAAAAATACATTTCCCTGTATCTTCTGCACACTGAAAGGGAGGTGTCAGGAAATAAGTGAACTACCTGGACAGGGAGTGTTTTGCTGGACTCAGCTGAGGAATTGCCCAGCTTGTGCAGTTTGTTTTGGGCAAGGGGTGGTATTTTCCTTCCCTGCCCTGAAAGTGTCTGCCTTGGTGCAGGATTTGGCAGCAATTGGGAGCAGAGCCACGGATTCACAGCTCAGGCTGTCCCTTGTACAAGAGGGGTCGAGTGCCCAGCGTGGCCTTCAGGTGTGTTGGAGAAACTCAAACCTCTCGGAGGGTTTAACCCCAATTACAGCGTTAAACCTTCGCTTTCAAGAGCTGAAGTCGATTGACTCCAAGGTTGACCTATTTTTAGGTTTCTGAGCCCAAGGAGTCCTCGAGAATCTCGAGCTTTATGTAACCCTGATGTTTGGCTCTGTTTGTGGCACTCCTGGGAATACGCCTGGTGCTTTTTATAAGCAGCTTGTCTGCGTGTAATGGATAGCTGAGATAAATCTTGTTCCTCGAGCAAGCCTGGTATTGATGATGACACAAGTGTATGAACAGGAGTTCAACTAAAAATCCATTTTAATTTCAGGCCCCATTAGTGATGCAGAGAGAAATCATTATCTGTTAAGCAGAAAATAAGGACTGATATCTTTTTGAGCCGTTTGGGTTTCCAACTTGAAAGTCAGTGTAATGAAATACACACGTGTTGATTGATCTTTTTCTTCTTTTCATTATTTGTTGAAAAATGAACTGGGAAAAAACGTGTAAAGTGAGTTGAAAATAAGAAAATGTGCTGCAGATAAACGCTGACCTGAAATGGGGAGGTCAGAGAGTGGGTTTGTTTCTTTGTTCAAGCTGTGCCTGTAGTTGCTTAATCACAGTTGTGTTTGGAGCCTGAAATAATTACTAATCATCAACTAGTCAGGGAAGTTTAAGTGATCAAAAACAGTTCTTAAAAGCTTTTAGTGCTCTGCAATGATTTGTTCCTTGCCTAATTGAAGTGGAATACTCTCTAATCGTTTAAGATTGTGTTGCCTCTTTAAAATCAGCCTTTTGTGCCACCTCGGTGTGGATTCCTCTTGTGCTGTTTGGCTTTTCGGAGACCCATTAACCAAACCCTCGGACTCAGCGGGTTTTTCAATCACTGCCGTACATGGTTAATTTGAAAAGTATAGCCCTGCCCTCTCAAGCTATCGAGTGAAAATGAAAGCATTTTATCTGGAGTCACTGTTTTTCATTGCTTGGAACAGACCTTATCTGACAGCACTCAAAATATCTGAATCCAAGCACTTTTGGCCCAGCAAAAGCCCTCCAAGTGGGATCAGTCCTAATGGCAGCAGCACATCTCAGGATGTATCTGCTCATACAACTGATGCCCAGTTTTCCCTTGTATCTCACTTTTCTTCCCTGGAGAGAAATCTTTCAAGGGACACTATCCTGTCTTTAAATAAGCTCATTTCTCATTGACTTCTGGACATCTGGTTTTTGTTAGATTCGCATTCATGCATTGCTGAATTCCTGGTACTGAACTCAGATCTTCAGGACACCGTGCCTGGGATCCAGCAACTGGCTTTGGTGTGGTGTGTGCCTAACAGCAGGCTTACAAAAAGTCCCCTTCTGACATGGAATTCCTTGCTGGCTGAGAATTAGGGACACGTGGAAGGCATTGCATGCTGGATTCGCTGAGCTCTGGGGATGTGCTGCAGTGACTGCAAACAGTGGAAGTGCCCAAGGTTTAAACTTCTGCTGCAAATAAAGTCCTGGTGAGACAGGGCTCAGCAGCCAAGTCTTTGTGCAGCCTCTGGAGAGGGTTTTACAACTTCAGCTGAGTTGCCCTCCTCTGCAGAAACAAATGTGCTGCTCCCTGAGCTGCTGCTTTGAAGGGGAATTTGGGAGTGCTGCAGTCATTTGAATATGTCCTAAGTGCATTTTGCTCAGGTTCCTTGGTAGCAGAGTCACCACAATCAATCATGGCAGCATTTGCACGAGTCAGATAGATTCATTTTCCCTGGTACATTTTTCTAGCATAATTAAGACCTTGCGTTGAAGACATAAGTATGAAAAACTGGAAACAGGAGGATGGTCTCACGTGTACATTTTTAATTGCAAGCAGCTTTTTGCCTTTTTGGTCTTTTTTTTTTTTCTGTAAAGAAAATAATTGCTGTCTTTTTTATGTAGTTCTGCTGTCAAGAATATGGTGTGTGCCCTTATGGGTACATCAGTCTTGCTGTCTTATGAATGTGTTTTGTAATTTTTTTTATGCTTGAATTATTATTGTATATTTTTCATCTCCTGATGTCTCTTAAGTGTAAACGTTGTGGTGAAGGTAATGCGAACGGGAACAAAAGCAAACAGGACAATTAAGTCACTTGCAGCCTTTGAAAACCACACCAGGCCATGCCATGCTTGGCTGGACTGTCAGAACCACATAAAGCAGCACGTAATGACCCTTTTTACGGGTGGAAGCTGTAAAGCAGAGGAAGCTGTGCCAACAGGGAGGAAACCTCGTGCTGAGTGTGGCCGAACAGCTGGAGCTGCAGCATCCTTGCCTTGGCCTTCTGCTGGCTCTGCTTTTGTCAGTGTTCACATGAGAAGGCACCTTTTGAGCTGACTGCAGCAGTGACTGTGCTCTGAGGGTGTTTTTACGGGTCAGTTTTGGCAGTTTTGTAAGTGCTGGGGGTGTGACTGTTCATAGCTGGGTTTGGAGCAGTTTGAGCCCGTGGTTTATGGACCACACCAAGGACAGAAACTCAGCAGGTAAAACAGGCCACCAGCAAGTCCCAAATGCAGCATTGCTGTGTCAGGTGGGAAGTGTTGCTGCCCAAAGCTCCCTGAGAGCTGCCCCTGCCCTTGCTGCTCCCAGGGTTAGCAGCCTCTTGCTTGGCCCAGATGTTGCCAGAGATAACCCAGCCCAGCAGCCCTGGCTGCTGCTGCCCTGTGAGCTCTGCACTGCACCAGCCACTCATTTCTTGTGACATTTCAGCCCTTCTGTGCTCTGACTGATGCACACTGGTGAGGGACGTGCTGGATGATCTGAGGTTACAGCTGAACTGTATTATTGTGCTATTACCATCATCTCTAATTAACAGATAAGCAAGTAGCACAGGCAACACTGTCAGCAGAAGCTCAAGATGAAGCTTTTATCTCTCTTGGTGTTTTTGGTGAACATGAGCCAACAGTAAAGTTCCAGTGGGCGGTAATGAAAGTAGAACATGACATTTCTCTCCTTTCCCCATCTAATAATCTGACCTTTTGCATCACTCTGCTTGAGAGCAGAAGAGTGTTTTGAGAGTAAACTGTTTTCCCCCACCCCCACCTTTCACTTTTCCATGCAATGGGGATGTGGAACAGCAAACCCAAGTGAATGGAGGTGGAAGGGACCTCTGGCAGCCCTTTGGTCTGGCACCCTGCTCAGAGCAGGGCCAGCCTCCAACCTGCACCTCCTTGGGGGTTTTGCTGCTTTGCTCAAGGTCCTGTCTGGCTGGAGTTGGAGTAACCCCAAGCCAGATTGCTCTGCTGTTCCCAGGTTTGACCACCTCCATCATGAAAAAACTTTTCCCAGTATATAGTTGGAGTTTCCCCTCCTCAGGCCATGTGACTCACTGGCAGACACTGCCCCAGTGTGACCCTCCTGCTCCTCCTTCAGCAAACCAGTCTGGTGCTGAGGGTTACTGGTGGTGCTGGGGGCTGAGCAAAGGGGTCTGGTCTGCAAAGGATGCAGAGTGTGTTTTGGTCACATATTTCATCTCTCAGGCTGTGCCTTGGGTAGGTGCCACCAGCCCAGGCCAGGCTGGAGGCAATCACTGAGGATGTTCAGGGGGTGATTGGGATCTTTATGGCTCGGCACAGCCCCATACACGGCCAGGCAGCAACCAATATTATTTCCTGCATGGTGTGCCTGGGAAAAAAACCACTTGAGAGATAGTTCTTAGTCCTAACCATGTTTCTTCATCTGCATGAGCAATTTTAAAAGCTCCTTTGCATTCCTCGTGTCCCTTCTGTTTGTTTACCTGGGGGTTTCATCACTTTTTTCCTTATAAAAGCATTATTTTTACTTCTTTTTCTTCGTTGCACTAAATGATGAAAAACCTTTTTTTTTTCATAGCTCTCTGGGATTTTCTAATTGCAGAATCATGAATGGTCTTGATTAAAGAGAGTTGCTTGTAAATTCTTGTGGCTTCTACCTGTGTCATGTAATTCTTGTGAGCTGTGACTTCCCTCATAGCTTAAATTATGAAAATTATGATCATTCTGGGTTGCGTATTCCTTGTGTGTGTGTTCCCCTCACCCCCACCAGTCCTGCTTGTGTTAAATTATTAGTCTCAAGGAAAATTCGGATTTTGTGGGAATTTTTGTTGTTGGTCTGGTGATTGAATTTCCCTGGGCTGTTGAGAAGAGCATGATACTCTTTGGTCACTTATTTCTCATCAAAGTGAAGCAGTGGGGTCTCACTAGAAACGTGTGTTTCATAGGAAAGAATTTCCTAGGAGATAATGTAAGCAACCTGTTAGAAAATGACAGCACTGTCATAAAGCTGTCACATTTCTGGTTTATCTTGTGAATTTTATTATCTGACAATTTTAGGCAAAAGATTTAATCAATCCGTGGCCGTTCTGTATTAGATCCATGAAGAAATGTGCTGGTAGTGCCTCTTCTTACACCATCAGGTTTTGTGAAGTGGAACACAAACCATCCTGCCAGGTATTTTGAGCAGGGCTCTTTGTTGAAAAGCACCCCCTGTATTTGTGGGTGCTGTTTTTCTTGGCAGCCTGTTCCAGAGGGCCATGCAAACATCCCCCCTGGGCTGCCCCCTCCAACTCTGCATTTCAGAGAGCACAGGTCCCTGTTCCACATCGCAGTCTCTGTGGCAGAGCAGGAGTGGGGAAGGCAGAGGAGCTCCCTGCTCCGAGCTGAGGTGACTCATGGCTCAGTGTGTGCCTCCAAAACGCTTTGCAGAGACACGGCCTTTGATGGAGCAGTTAAAAATACACTTGATGGTTAAACTTTATCCCGTCATCGTCGAGAAAGGGCAGACTTTGCAGATGCAATTAGAGCCGAGGAGCAGATTTTTTGGTTCCTGTTTATTTCTTGGAAGTGCGTTGGGACTTCGATAAATCCACTTTTCCCCCCCTCTCTCCTGTGTTTTTCTGCAGTTTCCTTGCTACCATTCACCTCTGACTTCATGTCACTTGGGATTGCTCATGTCCTGAGCAGCCAATACAAGCTGCATTTGCTAAATGATTTCTTTAATGAAAGGAGATGCACATTCTTTCCATCCCTCAAACACAAGCTTGGAGCAATACATTGAAGCTGAAATTAGTAAAACTGGCAAGTAATGAAACTGTTGTTCACATTTTCCAGGTAGGGGGTACTTAAGACCATTTTTTTTCTTGATGAGTAAAAATCTGTGATTAAAAGTTGGGTTTTTTTTAACTAACACCACCACAGAGTCTTTCCTTAAGAGAAAGAAATTATTCTCTCTGATCTTCCTCAATTCTTTAAAGCTTGTTTAGCAAGGAATGCACATATGTTGCCCAAACTACCCTTAAATATTAAGCTGACTTAAAATCAGCACAAAACTGAATATTTAGATTTATTGTAGCAGTAATTGTTTGCCCCCCTACACTGGGCAGGGAGAATTCCATTTTGTGTCCAGCAGGATTTTGTGTAAGAAAATTTAGGCTTATTGCAATTCACACAGATGTAATTACCCTTCTTTGTTAATTTATTAATATTAATATTTAATTGAATGGCATAATAATTAAGCTAGCAGTTTGTACTAGCTATCCTATGGTCAATCTGCCCACACTTAAACTTTCTCCTGCTTGATTTTTCTTTTAGTCTATTCCAGTTGACCTTTAGGTTGTGAAAAAATGGTTCTCCTGTACCTCAGCAGATCATTTTGCACATGTTGTGACCTCCTGGTTCCACCCTCTCCCTTTATTTTTACATACGAGCAACATTAAGTGTAAAGTTGTCTTTATTGTTTTATTTTTTTAAGATTATGTGGTCCAGTGGCTTGTTTTCTGTAGTCGTGACCTTTCAGTCCACCATCAGAGTAGAAGCTTCTTCTGTATTTTCAAAAATGAAACCAAAGCAGAGACAAACAATATTTAAGAAGCAGAAGAGACTTTATAATGATCTAACTCAGAGAAGCAATGGCTACTGGCAATGTAGTAGAAGTCAGCATTGGAATTAGATGTATTAGAGGATAATATTCTTTGGCATCAAATGCATCAGTAGAATTTTGGCAAAGTTCTCTGCTTGTTTTGTCAGCACATTTCTGCTGCTGTTGTGACCAAACTGCACTGTGGAAACCCCAAAAAGGTCCTTTCTCATGGAGTACAAACACTCCTCAATATCAGAGATGAGAATGATCAGAAACTGCATCTTGGTGGTTATTCCATGGATCTAAGAGCCTTGGCAGAACTCTCTCTCCACGGTTCCCAGCCCTGGCCTGGGATGTGGCCCTGCTTGCTGCTCCCTTCCAGCTCTCTTTAATGACAAACCCCACTTGCAGGAGGCTTAATTGGATTGTGTGCCTAAGAGCATTAGGGTGGTGGAGCTGGGTTAGTGAGCTCTCGTGGTCCTTGCCTGGGCAAGGGATCAGCAGAGCAGCAGAATGGACAGAGAAACTTCACACTTGAGAGAGGAGTCTTTGCTCCTCCCGTTACTGC